>JAJUPC010000361.1:0-377713 GCA_023614405.1 Avena insularis | reverse complement strand
AGCACATTCCTTGAACACTTGGCCTGACGATTCGTCCGTACTTGTCCAAAACTGCCCTAAAACCCTAGATTTTAGCCGTCTACCGTGCCGAAGGCAAGCCCAAGCATGCCATAATTGATCATTGAAGTGATATAAGTGTGTGGTGTGTCATTGTGAGCCATTGTTCCAATATTGAAGCCAATTCTCAAGTTTCTTGCCGCTATCCCGACGGGTAGACGTGTTACACCCTACTACCCTAGACCGAAGCTGGTCAGTGTGGCAAGTGCATGCTCGAGCACCATCTTGTTTGTAAAAAAAGGTATGTGAGTGTTTGTGAGGGCATGGTGGATAAATGTGGAAAAAGAAACAACATTCCTTGAACACTTGGCCTGATGATTCGTCCGTACTTGTCCAAAACGGCCCTAAAACACTAGATTTTAGCCGTCTACCTTGCCGAAGGCATGCCCATGCATGTCATCATTGCTCATTGAATCTATATAATTGTGTGGTTTGTCATTGTGATCCCTTTTGCCATGTTTGAAACCATTCCTCAATTGTCTTGCCGTTATCCCGACGGATAGACGCGTTACACCCTACTACCCTAGACCGAAGTTGACCATTATGGGAAGTGCATGGCCAAGCACCATCTTGTTTGTAAAACAAGGGATGTGAGTGTTTGTGAGGGAATGGTGGAGCAATGTGCAAAATGAGAGAACATTCCTTGAACACTTGGCATGACGATTCGTCCGTACTTGTCCAAAACTGCCCTAAAACCCTACATTTTAGTCGTCTACCATGCCAAAGGCAAGCCCAAGCATGCCATCATTGCTCATTGAAGTGATATAAGTGTGTGGTGTGTCATTGTGAGCCCTTGTTCCAAGTTTGAAACCATTCCTCAATTTTCTTGCCGCTATCCCGACGGGTAGACGCGTTACACCCTACTACACTAGACAGAAGCTGGCCAGTGTGGGAAGTGCATGGCCAAGCACCGTCTTGTTTGTAAAACAAGGGATGTGAGTGTTTGTTAGGGAATGTTGGAGCAATGTGCAAAATGAGAGCACATTCCTGGAACACTTGGCCTGACGATTCGTCCGTACTTGTCCAAAACTGCCCTAAAACCCTAGATTTTAGTCGTCTACCATGCCAAAGGCAAGCCCAAGCATGCCATCATTGCTCATTGAAGTGATATAAGTGTGTGGTGTGTCATTGTGAGCCCATGTTCTAAGTTTAAACCATTCCTCAATTTTCTTGCCGCTATCCCGACGGGTAGACGCGTTACACCCTACTACCCTAGACCGAAGCTGGCCAGTGTGGGAAGTGCATGGCCAAGCACCATCTTGTTTGTAAAACAAGGGATGTGAGTGTTTGTGAGGGAATGGTGGAGCAATGTGCAAAATGAGAGCACATTCCTGGAACACTTGGCCTGACGATTCGTCCGTACTTGTCCAAAACTGCCCTAAAACCCTAGATTTTAGCCGTCTACCGTGCCGAAGGCAAGCCCAAGCATGCCATAATTGCTCATTGAAGTGATATAAGTGTGTGGTGTGTCATTGTGAGCCATTGTGCCAAGATTGAAGCCATTCCTCAAGTTTCTTGCCGCTATCCCGACGGGTAGACGTGTTACACCCTACTACCCTAGACCGAAGCTGGTCAGTGTGGGAAGTGCATGCTCAAGCACCATCTTGTTTGTAAAAAAAGGTATGTGAGTGTTTGTGAGGGCATGGTGGAGCAATGTGTAAAAGTAGATCACATTCCTTGAACACTTGGCCTGACGGTTCGTCCGTACTTGTCCAAAACTGCCCTAAAACCCTATATTTTAGCCGTCTACCGTGCCGAACGCAAGCCCAAGCATGCCATAATTGCTCAGTGAAGTGATATAAGTGTCTGGTGTGTCATTGTGAGCCATTGTGCCAAGTTTGAAGCCATTCCTCAAGTGTCTTGCCGCTATCCCGACGGGTAGACGTGTTACACCCTACTACCCTAGACCGAAGCTGGCTAGTGTGGGAAGTGCATGGCCAAGCACCATATTGTTTGTAAAACAAGGGATGTGAGTGTTTGTGAGGGCATGGTGGATAAATGTGGAAAACGAGACAACATTCCTTGAACACTTGGCCTGACGATTCGTCCGTACTTGTCCAAAACGGCCCTAAAACCCTAGATTTTAGCCGTCTACCGTGCCGAAGGCATGCCCAAGCATGACATAATTGCTCATTGAAGTGATATAAGTGTGTGGTTTGTCATTGTGATCCCTTTTTCCAGTTTTGAAACCATTCCTCAATTGTCTTGCCGTTATCCCGACGGGTAGACGCGTTACACCCTACTACCCTAGACCGAAGCTGACCAGTGTGGGAAGTGCATGGCCAAGCACCATCTTGTTTGTAAAACAAGGGATGTGAGTGTTTGTGAGGGAATGGTGGAGCAATGTGCAAAATGAGAGAACATTCCTTGAACACTTGGCCTGACGATTCGTCCGTACTTGTCCAAAACTGCCCTAAAACCCTAGATTTTAGTCGTCTACCATGCCAAAGGCAAGCCCAAGCATGCCATCATTGCTCATTGAAGTGATATAAGTGTGTGGTGTGTCATTGTGAGCCCTTGTTCCAAGTTTAAACCATTCCTCAATTTTCTAGCCGCTATCCTGACGGGTAGACGCGTTACACCCTACTACCCTAGACAGAAGCTGGCCAGTGTGGGAAGTGCATGGCCAAGCACCGTCTTGTTTGTAAAACAACGGATGTGAGTGTTTGTGAGGGAATGGTGGAGCAATGTGCAAAATGAGAGCACATTCCTGGAACACTTGGCCTGACGATTCGTCCGTACTTGTCCAAAACTGCCCTAAAACCCTAGATTTTAGCCGTCTACTGTGCCGAAGGCAAGCCCAAGCATGCCATAATTTCTCAATGAAGTTATATAAGTGTGTGGTGTGTCATTGTGAGCTATTGTGCCAAGATTGAAGCCATTCCTCAGGTTTCTTGCCGCTATCCCGACGGGTAGACGTGTTACACCCTACTACCCTAGACCGAAGCTGGTCAGTGTGGGAAGTGCATGCTCAAGCACCATCTTGTTTGTAAAAAAAGGTATGTGAGTGTTTGATAGGGCATGGTGGAGCAATGTGTAAAAGGAGAGCACATTCCTTGAACACTTGGCCTGACGGTTCGTCCGTACTTGTCCAAAACTGCCCTAAAACCCTATATTTTAGCCGTCTACCGTGCCGAACGCAAGCCCAAGCATGCCATAATTGCTCAGTGAAGTGATATAAGTGTCTGGTGTGTCATTGTGAGCCATTGTGCCAAGTTTGAAGCCATTCCTCAAGTGTCTTGCCGCTATCCCGACGGGTTGACGTGTTACACCCTACTACCCTAGACCGAAGGTGGCTAGTGTGGGAAGTGCATGGCCAAGCACCATATTGTTTGTAAAACAAGGGATGTGAGTGTTTGTGAGGGCATGGTGGATAAATGTGGAAAAATAAACAACATTCCTTGAACACTTGGCCTGATGATTCGTCCGTACTTGTCCAAAACGGCCCTAAAACACTAGATTTTAGCCGTCTACCATGGCGAAGGCATGCCCATGCATGTCATCATTGCTCATTCAAGTTATATAAGTGTGTGGTTTGTCATTGTGATCCCTTTCTCCATGTTTGAAACCATTCCTCAATTGTCTTGCCGTTATCCCGACGGGTAGACGCGTTACACCCTACTACCCTAGACCGAAGCTGACCATTATGGGAAGTGCATGGCCAAGCACCATCTTGTTTGTAAAACAAGGGATGTGAGTGTTTGTGAAGGAATGGTGGAGCAATGTGCAAAATGAGAGAACATTCCTTGAACACTTGGCATGACGATTCGTCCGTACTTGTCCAAAACTGCCCTAAAACCCTACATTTTAGTCGTCTACCATGCCAAAGGCAAGCCCAAGCATGCCATCATTGCTCATTGAACTGATATAAGTGTGTGGTGTGTCATTTTGAGCCCTTGTTCCAAGTTTAAACCATTCCTCAATTTTCTAGCCGCTATCCTGACGGGTAGACGCGTTACACCCTACTACCCTAGACAGAAGCTGGCCAGTGTGGGAAGTGCATGGCCAAGCACCGTCTTGTTTGTAAAACAACGGATGTGAGTGTTTGTGAGGGAATGGTGGAGCAATGTGCAAAATAAGAGCACATTCCTGGAACACTTGGCCTGACGATTCGTCCGTACTTGTCCAAAACTGCCCTAAAACCCTAGATTTTAGTCGTCTACCGTGCCGAAGGCAAGCCCAAGCATGCCATAATTGCTCATTGAAGTGATATAAGTGTGTGGTGTGTCATTGTGAGCCATTGTGCCAAGATTGAAGCCATTCCTCAAGTTTCTTGCCGCTATCCCGACGGGTAGACGTGTTACACCCTACTACCCTAGACCGAAGCTGGTCAGTGTGGGAAGTGCATGCTCAAGCACCATCTTGTTTGTAAAAAAAGTTCTGCGAGTGTTTGTGAGGGCATGGTGGAGCAATGTGTAAAAGGAGAGAATATTCCTTGAACACTTGGCCTGACGATTCGTCCGTACTTGTCCAAAACTGCCCTAAAACCCTAGATTTTAGCCGTCTACCGTGCCGAAGGCAAGCCCAAGCATGCCATAATTGCTCATTGAAGTGATATAAGTGTGTGGTGTGTCATTGTGAGCCATTGTTCCAAGTTTGAAGCCATTCCTCAAGTGTCTTGCCGCTATCCCGACGGGTCGACGTGTTACACCCTACTACCCTAGACCGAAGCTGGCTAGTGTGGGAAGTGCATGGCCAAGCACCATATTGTTTGTAAAACAAGGGATTTGAGTGTTTGTGAGGGCATGGTGGATAAATGTGGAAAACGAAACAACATTCCTTGAACACTTGGCCTGACGATTCGTCCGTACTTGTCCAAAACAGCCCTAAAACCCCAGATTTTAGCCGTCTACCGTGCCGAAGGCATGCCCAAGCATGCCATCATTGCTCATTGAAGTGATATAAGTGTGTGGTTTGTCATTGTGATCCCTTTTGCCATGTTTGAAACCATTCCTCAATTGTCTTGCCATTATCCCGACGGGTAGACGCGTTACACACTAGTACCCTAGACCGAAGCTGACCAGTGTGGGAAGTGCATGGCCAAGCACCATCTTGTTTGTAAAACAAGGGATGTGAGTGTTTGTGAGGGAATGGTGGAGCAATGTTCAAAATGAGAGAACATTCCTTGAACACTTGGCCTGATGATTCATCCGTACTTGTCCAAAACTGCCCTAAAACCCTAGATTTTAGTCGTCTACCATGCCAAAGGCAAGCCCAAGCATGCCATCATTGCTCATTGAAGTGATATAAGTGTGTGGTGTGTCATTGTGAGCCCTTGTTCCAAGTTTGAAACCATTCCTCAATTTTCTTGCCGCTATCCCGACGGGTAGACGCGTTACACCCTACTACCCTAGACCGAAGCTGGCTAGTGTGAGAAGTGCATGGCCAAGCACCACCTTGTTTGTAAAACAAGGGATGTGAGTGTTTGTGAGGGAATGGTGGAGCAATGTGCAAAATGAGAGCACATTCCTGGAACACTTGGCCTGACGATTCGTTCGTACTTGTCCAAAACTACCCTAAAACCCTAGATTTTAGCCGCTCATCGTGTCAAGGCAAGCCCAAGCATGCCATAATTGATCATTGAAGTGATATAAGTGTGTGGTGTGTCATTGTGAGCCATGGTGCCAAGATTGAAGCCATTCCTCAAGTTTCTGGCCACTATCCCGACGGGTAGACGTGTTACACCCTACTACCCTAGATCGAAGCTGGTCAGTGTGGGAAGTGCATGCTCAAGCACCATCTTGTTTGTAAAAAAATGTATGTGAGTGTTTGTGAGGGCATGGTGGAGCAATGTGTAAAAGGAGAGCACATTCCTTGAACACTTGGCCTGACGGTTCGTCCGTACTTGTCCAAAACTGCCCTAAAACCCTATATTTTAGCCGTCTACCGTGCCGAAGGCAAGCCCAAGCATGCCATAATTGCTCATTGAAGTGATATAAGTGTGTGGTGTGTCATTGTGAGCCATTGTGCCAAGTTTGAAGCCATTCCTCAAGTGTCTTGCCGCTATCCCGACGGGTCGACGTGTTACACCCTACTACCCTAGACCGAAGCTGGCTAGTGTGGGAAGTGCATGGCCAAGCACCATATTGTTTATTAAAACAAGGGATGTGAGTGTTTGTGAGGGCATGGTGGATAAATGTGGAAAACTAGACAACATTCCTTGAACACTTGGCCTGACGATTCGTCCGTACTTGTCCAAAACGGCCCTAAAACACTAGATTTTAGCCGTCTACCGTGCCGAAGGCATGCCCATGCATGTCATCATTGCTCATTGAAGTTATATAAGTGTGTGGTTTGTCATTGTGATCCCTTTTTCCATGTTTGAAACCATTCCTCAATTGTCTTGCCGTTATCCCGACGGGTAGACGCGTTACACCCTACTACCCTAGACCGAAGCTGACCAGTGTGGGAAGTGCATGGCCAAGCACCATATTGTTTGTAAAACAAGGGATGTGAGTGTTTGTGAGGGAATGGTGGAGCAATGTGCAAAATGAGAGAACATTCCTTGAACACTTGGCATGACGATTCGTCCGTACTTGTCCAAAACTGCCCTAAAACCCTACATTTTAGTCGTCTACCATGCCAAAGGCAAGCCCAAGCATGCCATCATTGCTCATTGAAGTGATATAAGTGTGTGGTGTGTCATTTTGAGCCCTTGTTCCAAGTTTAAACCATTCCTCAATTGTCTTGCCGCTATCCCGACGGGTAGACGCGTTACACCCTACTACCCTAGACCGAAGTTGGCCAGTGTGGGAAGTGCATGGCCAAGCACCATATTTTTTGTAAAACAAGGGATGTGAGTGTTTGTGAGGGAATGGTGGAGCAATGTGCAAAATAAGAGCACATTCCTTGAACACTTGGCCTGACGATTCGTCCGTACTTGTCCAAAACTGCCCTAAAACCCTAGATTTTAGCCGTCTACCGTGCCGAAGGCAAGCCCAAGCATGCCATAATTGCTCATTGAAGTGATATAAGTGTGTGGTGTGTCATTGTGAGCCATTGTGCCAAGATTGAAGCCATTCCTCAAGTTTCTTGCCGCTATCCCGACGGGTAGACGTGTTACACCCTACTACCCTAGACCGAAGCTGGTCAGTGTGGGAAGTGCATGCTCAAGCACCATCTTGTTTGTAAAACAAGGGATGTGAGTGTTTGTGAGGGCATGGTGGAGCAATGTGGAAAAGGAGAGCACATTCCTTGAACACTTGGCCTGACGATTCGTCCGTACTTGTCCAAAACTGCCCTAAAACCCTATATTTTAGCCGCTCATCCGTTAACGCAAGCCCAAGCATGCCATAATTGCTCATTGAAGTGATATAAGTGTGTGGTGTGTCATTGTGAGCCATTGTGCCAAGTTTGAAGCCATTCCTCAAGTGTCTTGCCGCTATCCCGACGGGTCGACGTGTTACACCCTACTACCCTAGACCGAAGCTGGCTAGTGTGGGAAGTGCATGGCCAAGCACCATATTGTTTGTAAAACAAGGGATGTGAGTGTTTGTGAGGGCATGGTGGATAAATGTGGAAAAATAAACAACATTCCTTGAACACTTGGCCTGACGATTCGTCCGTACTTGTCCAAAACGGCCCTAAAACCCTAGATTTTAGCCGTCTACCATGCCGAAGGCATGCCCATGCATGTCATCATTTCTCATTGAAGTGATATAAGTGTTTGGTTTGTAATTGTGATCCCTTTTTCCATGTTTGAAACCATTCCTCAATTTTCTTGCCGTTATCTCGACGGGTAGACGCGTTACACCCTACTACCCTAGACCGAAGCTGACCATTATGGGAAGTGCATGGCCAAGCAACATATTTTTTGTAAAACAAGGGATGTGAGTGTTTGTGAGGGAATGGTGGAGCAATGTGCAAAATGAGAGAACATTCCTTACTTGTCCGTACTTGTCCAAAACTGCCCTAAAACCTACATTTTAGTCGTCTACGATGCCAAAGGAAAGCCCAAGCATGCCATTATTGCTCATTTAAGTGATATAAGTGTGTGGTCTGTCATTGTGAGCCCATGTTCTAAGTTTAAACCATTCCTCAATTTTCTTGCCGCTATCCCGACGGGTAGACGCGTTACACCCTACTACCCTAGACCGAAGCTGGCCAGTGTGGGAAGTGCATGGCCAAGCACCGTCTTGTTTGTAAAACAAGGGATGTGAGTGTTTGTGAGGGAATGGTGGAGCAATGTGCAAAATGAGAGCACATTCCTGGAACACTTGGCCTGACGATTCGTCCGTACTTGTCCAAAACTGCCCTAAAACCCTAGATTTTAGCCGTCTACCGTGCCGAAGGCAAGCCCAAGCATGCCATAATTGCTCATTGAAGTGATATAAGTGTGTGGTGTGTCATTGTGAGCCATTGTGCCAAGATTGAAGCCATTCCTCAAGTTTCTTGCCGCTATCCCGACGGGTAGACGTGTTACACCCTACTACCCTAGACCGAAGCTGGTCAGTGTGGGAAGTGCATGCTCTAGCACCATCTTGATCGTAAAAAAAGGTATCTGAGGGTTTGTGAGAGCAATGTGTAAAAGGATAGCACATTCCTTGAACACTTGGCCTGACGATTCGTCCGTACTTGTCCAAAACTGCCCTAAAACCCTATATTTTAGCCATCTACCATGCCGAAGGCGTGCCCAAGCATGCATCATTGCTCATTGAAGTGATATAAGTGTGTAGTGTGTCATTTTGAGCCCTCGTGCCAAGTTTGAAACCATTCCTCAATTGTCTTGCCGCTATCCCGACGGGTAGACACGTTACACCCTACTACCCTAGACCGAAGCTGGCTAGTGTGGGAAGTGCATGGACAAGCACCATATTTATTGTAAAACAAGGTATCTGAGTGTTTGTGAGGGAATGGTGGATCAATGTGCAAAATTAGACCACATTCCTTGAACACTTGGCCTGACGATTCGTCCGTACTTGTCCAAAACTGCCCTAAAACCCTAGATTTTAGCCGTCTACCGTGCCGAAGGCAAGCCCAAGCATGCCATAATTGCTCATTGAAGTGATATAAGTGTGTGGTGTGTCATTGTGAGCCATTGTGCCAAGTTTGAAGCCATTCCTAAAGTGTCTTGCCGCTATCCCAACGGGTAGACGTGTTACACCCTACTACCCTAGACCGAAGCTGGCTAGTGTGGGAAGTGCATGGACAAGCACCATATTTATTGTAAAACAAGGTATCTGAGTGTTTGTGAGGGAATGGTGGATCAATGTGCAAAATTAGACCACATTCCTTGAACACTTGGCCTGACGATTCGTCCGTACTCGTCCAAAACTGCCCTAAAACCCTAGATTTTAGCCGTCTACCGTGCCGAAGGCATGCCCAAGCATGCCATAATTGCTCATTGAAGTGATATATGTGTGTGGCGTGTCATTGTGAGATCTTGTTCCAAGTTTGAAACCATTCCTCAATTGTCTTGCCGCTATCCCGACGGGTAGACGCATTACACCCTACTACCCTAGAACGAAGCTGGCCAGTATGGTAAGTGCATGGCCAAGCACCATCTTGTTTGTAAAACAAGGGATGTGAGTGTTTGTGAGGGAATGGTGGAGCAGTGTGCAAAATGAGAGCACATTCCTTAAACGCTTGTCCTGACGATTCATCCGTACTTGTCCAAAACTGCCATCATTGCTCATTGAAGTGATATAAGTGTGTGGTGTGTCATTTTGAGCCCTTGTGCCAAGTTTGAAACCATTCCTCAATTGTCTTGCCGCTATCCCGATGGGTAGACGCGTTACACCCTACTACCCTAGACCGAAGCTGGCCAGTGTGGGAAGTACATGCTCAAGCACCATCTTGTTTGTAAAAAAATGTATGTGAGTGTTTGTGAGGGCATGGTGGAGCAATGTGTAAAAGGAGAGCACATTCCTTGAACACTTGGCCTGACGGTTCGTCCGTACTTGTCCAAAACTGCCCTAAAACCCTATATTTTAGCCGTCTACCTTGTCGAAGGCATGCCCATGCATGTCATCATTGCTCATTGAAGTTATATAAGTGTGTGGTTTGTCATTGTGATCCCTTTTTCCATGTTTGAAACCATTCCTCAATTGTCTTGCCGTTATCCCGACGGGTAGACGCGTTACACCCTACTACCCTAGACCGAAGCTGACCTTTATGGGAAGTGCATGGCCAAGCACCATCTTGTTTGTAAAACAAGGGATGTGAGTGTTTGCGAAGGAATGGTGGAGCAATGTGCAAAATGAGAGAACATTCCTTGAACACTTGGCCTGACGATTCGTCCGTACTTGTCCAAAACGGCCCTAAAACCCTAGATTTTAGCCGTCTACCATGCCGAAGGCATGCCCATGCATGTCATCATTTCTCATTGAAGTGATATAAGTGTGTGGTTTGTCATTGTGATCCCTTTTTCCATGTTTGAAACCATTCCTCAATTGTCTTGCCGTTATCTCGACGGGTACACGCGTTACACCCTACTACCCTAGACCGAAGCTGACCATTATGGGAAGTGCATGGCCAAGCACCATATTTTTTGTAAAACAAGGGATGTGAGTGTTTGTGAGGGAATGGTGGAGCAATGTGCAAAATGAGAGAACATACCTTGAACACTTGGCATGACGTTTCGTCCGTACTTGTCCAAAACTGCCCTAAAACCCTACATTTTAGTCGTCTACCATGCCAAAGGCAAGCCCAAGCATTCCATCATTTCTCATTGAAGTGATATAAGTGTGTGTTGTGTCATTTTGAGCCCTTGTTCCAAGTTTAAACCATTCCTCAATTTTCTAGCCGCTATCCTGACGGGCAGACGCGTTACACCCTACTACCCTAGACAGAAGCTGGCCAGTGTGGGAAGTGCATGGCCAAGCACCGTTTGTAAAACAACGGATGTGAGTGTTTGTGAGGGAATGGTGGAGCAATGTGCAAAAGTAGAGCACATTCCTGGAACACTTGGCCTGACGATTCGTCCGTACTTGTCCAAAACTGCCCTAAAACCCTAGATTTTAGCCGTCTACCGTGCCGAAGGCAAGCCCAAGCATGCCATAATTGCTCATTGAAGTGATATAAGTGTGTGGTGTGTCATTGTTAGCCATTGTGCCAAGATTGAAGCCATTCCTCAATTGCCTTGCCGGTATCCCGACGGGTAGACGGGTTACACCCTACTACCCTAGACTGAAGCTGGCCAGGGTGGGAAGTGCATGGACAAGCACCATATTTTTGTAAAACAAGGGATGTGAGTGTTTGTGAGGGCATGGTGGAGCAATGTGGAAAAGCAGAGCACATTCCTTGAATAGTTGGCCTGATGATTCATCCGTACTTGTCCAAAACAGCCCTAAAACCCTAGATTTTAGCCGTCTACCATGCCGAAGGCATGCCCAAGCTTGCCATAATTTGTCATTGAAGTGATAAAAGTGTGTGGTGTGTCATTGTGACCCATTGTTCCAAGTTTGAAGCCATTCCTCAATTGTCTTGCCGCTATCCCGACGGGTAGACGCGTTACACCCTACTACCCTAGACAGAAGCTGGCCAGTGTGGGAAGTGCATGGCTAAGCACCATATTGTTTTTAAAACAAGGGATGTGAGTGTTTGTGAGGGCATGGTGGAAAATTCTGCAGAACGAGAGCACATTCCTTGAACACTTGGACTGACGATTCATCCGTACTTGTCCAAAACGGCCCTAAAACCCTATATTTTAGCCGTCTACCGTGCCGAAGGCATGCCCAAGCATTCCATCATTTCTCATTGAAGTGATATAAGTGTGTGTTGTGTCATTGTGAGCCATTGTGCCAAGTTTGAAGACATTCCTCAATTGTCTTGCGGCTATCCCGACGGGTAGACGCGTTACACCCTACTACCCTAGACCGAAGCTGACCAGTCTGGTAAGTGCATGGCCAAGCACCATATTTTTTAAAAACAAGGGATGTGAGTGTTTTTGAGAGCATGGTAGAGCAATGTGCAAAAGCAGAGCACATTCCTTGAACAGTTGGACTGACAATTCGTCCGTACTTGTCCAGAACTGCCCTAAAACCCTAGATTTTAGCCGTCTACCGTGCCGAAGGCAAGCCCAAGCATGCCATAATTTCTCATTGAAGTGACATATGTGTGTGGAGTGTCATTGTGAGCCATTGTTCCAAGTTTGAAGCCATTCCTCGAGTGTCTTGCCGCTATCCCAACGGGTAGACGTGTTACACCCTACTACCCTAGACCGAAGCTGGCCAGTGTGCGAAGTGCATGGCCAAGCACGATATTGTTTGTAAAAAAAGGTACATGAGTGTTTGTGAGGGAATGGTGGAGAAGTTTGGAAAAGGAGAGCACATTCCTGGAACACTTGGCCTGAGGATTCGTCCGTACTTGTCCAAAACGGCCCTAAAACCCTAGATTTTAGCCGTCTACCGTGCCGAAGGCATGCCCAAGCATGCCATAATTGCTCATTGAAGTGATATATGTGTGTGGCGTGTCATTGTGAGATCTTGTTCCAAGTTTGAAACCATTCCTCAATTGTCTTGCCGCTATCCCGACGGGTAGACGCATTACACCCTACTACCCTAGAACGAAGCTGGCCAGTATGGTAAGTGCATGGCCAAGCACCATCTTGTTTGTAAAACAAGGGATGTGAGTGTTTGTGAGGGAATGGTGGAGCAGTGTGCAAAATGAGAGCACATTCCTTAAACGCTTGTCCTGACGATTCATCCATACTTGTCCAAAACTGCCCTAAAACCCTAGATTTTAGCCGTCTACCGTGCCGAAGGTAAGCCCGAGCATGCCATAATTGCTCATTGAAGTGATATAAGTGTGTGGTGTGTCATTGGGAGCCATTGTGCCAAGTTTGAAGCCATTCCTCAAGAGTCTTGCCGCTATCCCGACGGTTAGACGTGTTACACCCTACTACCCTGGACCGAAGCTGGCCTGTGTGGGAAGTGCATGGCCAAGCAGCATATTGTTTGTAAAACAAGGGATGTGATTTCTTGTGAGGGCATGGTGGATAAATGTGGAAAAGGAGAGCACATTACTTGAACACTTGTCCTGACGATTCGTCCGTACATCTCCAAAAACTACCCTAAAACCCTAGATTTTAGCCGTGTACCGTGCCGAAGGCAAGCCCAAGCATGCCATAATTGCTCATTGAAGTGATATAAGTGTGAGGTGTGTCATTGTGAGCCATTGTGCCATGTTTTAAGCCATTCCTCAAGAGTCTTGCCACTATCCCGACGGGTAGACGTGTTACACCCTACTACCCTAGACCGAAGCTGGCCTGTGTGGGAAGTGAATGGCCAAGCAGCATCTTTTTTGTAAAACAAGGGATGTGAGTGTTTGTGAGGGCATGGTGGAGCAATGTTCAAAAGTAGAGCACATTCCTTGAACACTTGGCCTGACGATTTGTCCGTACTTGTCCAAAATTGCCCTAAAACCCTAGATTTTAGCCGTGTACCATGCCGAAGGCATGCCCAAGCATGCCATAATTGCTCATTTAAGTGATATAAGTGTGTTTTGTGTCATTGTGAGCCATTTTTCCAAGTTTGAAGCCATTCATCAATTGCCTTGCCGGTATCCCGACGGGTAGATGTGTTACACCCTACTACCCTAGACCGAAGCTGGCCTGTGTGGGAAGTTAATGGCCAAGCAGCATATTATTTGTAAAACAAGGGATGTGAGTGTTTGTGAGGGCATGGTGGAGCAATGTGGAAAAGGAGAGCACATTACTTGAACACTTGGCCTGACGATTCGTCCGTACTTGTCGAAAACTGCCCTAAAAACCCTAGATTTCAGCGGTCTACCATGCCGAAGGCATGCCCAAGCATGCCATAATTGCTCATTGAAGTGATATAATTGTGTAGTGTGTAATTTTGAGCCCTTTTGCCAAGTTTGAAACCATTCCTAAATTGTCTTGTCGCTCTCCCGACGGGTAGATGCGTTACACCCTACTACCCTAGACCGAAGCTGGCCAGTTTGGGAAGTGCATGGCCAAGCACCATCTTGTTTGTAAACACATGGGATGTGAGTGTTTGTGAGGGAATGGTTGAGAAATGTGCAAAATGAGAGCACATTCCTTGAACACTTGGCCTGACGATTTGTCCGTACTTGTCCATAACTGCCCTAAGACCCTAGATTTTATCCGTCTACCATGCCGAAGCGAAGCCCAAGCATGCCATAATTGCTCATTGAAGTGATATAAGTGTGTGGTGTGTCATTGTGACCAATTGTGCCAAGTTTGAAGCCATTCTCAAGTGTCTTGCCGCTATCCCGACGGGTAGACGTGTTATACCCTACCACCCTAGACCGAAGCTGGCCAATGTGGGAACTGCATGGCCAAGCACCATATTGTTTGTAAAACAAGGGATGTGAGTGTTTGTGAGGATATGGTGGAGAAATGTGGAAGAGGAGAGCACATTACTTGAACACTTGGCCTGACGATTCGTCCGTACTTGTCCAAAAAAGCTCTAAAACCCTAGATTTTAGCAGTCTACCAAGCCGAAGGCATGCCAAAGCATGCCATCATTTCTCATTGAAGTGATATAAGTGTGTAGTGTGTCATTGTGAGCCCTTGTGCAAAGTTTGAAACCATTCCTCAATTGTCTTGCCACTATCCCGACGGGTAGACGCGTTACACCCTACTACCCTAGACCGAAGCTGGCCAGTGTGGGAAGTGCATGGCCAAGCACCATATTTTTTGTAAAACAAGGGATGTGAGTGTTTGTGAGGGAATGGTGGAGCAATTTGCAAAATGAGAGAACATTCCTGGAACACTTGGCATGACGATTCGTCCGTACTTGTCCAAAACTGCCCTAAAACCCTAGATTTCAGTCGTCTACCATGCCAAAGGCAAGCCCAAGCATGGCATAATTGCTCATTGGAGTGATATAAGTGTGTGGTGTATCATTGTGAGCCATTTTCCAAGTTTGAAGCCATTCCTCAAGTGTCTTGCCGCTATCCCGACGGGTAGACACGTTACACCCTACTACCCTAGACCGAAGCTGGCCAGTGTGGGAAGTGCATGTCCAAGCACCATATTGTTTGTAAAACAAGGGATGTGAGTGTTTTTGAGGGAATGGTGGAGAAATTTGGAAAAGGAGATAACATTCCTTGAAGACTTGGCCTGACAATTCGTCCGTACTTGTCCAAAATGGCCCTAAAACCCAGATTTTAGCCGTCTACCATGCCGAAGGCATGCCCAAGCATGCCATCATTTCCCACTGAAGTGATATATGTGTGTGGTGTGTCATTGTGAGCCCTTGTGCCAAGTTTGAAACCATTCCTCAATTGTCTTGCCGCTATCCCGACGGGTAGACGCGTTACACCCTACTACCCTAGACCGAAGCTGGCCAGTGTGGGAAGTGCATGGCCAAGAACCATCTTGTTTATAAAACAAGGGATGTGCGTGTTTGTGAGGGAATGGTGGAGAAATGTACAAAATGAGAGCACATTCCTTGAACACTTGGCCTGACGATTCATCCGTACTTGTCCAAAACTGCCCTAAAACCCTAGATTTTAGCCGTCTACCATGCCGAAGGCAAGCCCAAGCATGCCATAATTGCTCATGGAAGTGATATAAGTGTGTGGTGTGTCATTATGATCCATTGTGCCAAGTTTTAAGCCATTCCTCAATTGTCTTGCCGCTATCCCGACGAGTAGACGTGTTACACCCTACTACCCTAGACCAAAGCTGACCAGTGTGGGAAGTGCATTGCCAAGCACAATATTTTTTGTAAAACAAGGGATGTGAGTGTTTGTGAGGGCATGGTGGAGTAATGTTCGAAAGTAGAGCACATTCCTTGAACACTTGGCCTGACTATTTGTCCGTACTTGTCCAAAATTGCCCTAAAACCCTAGATTTTAGCAGTATACCATGCCGAAGGCATGCCCAAGCATGCCATCATTTCTCATTGAAGTGATATAAGTGTGTTTTGTGTCATTGTGACCCATTTTTCCAAGTTTGAAGCCACTCATCAATTCCCTTGCCGCTATCCCTACGGGTAGACGCGTTACACCCTACTACCCTAGAACGAAGGTGGCCAGGGTCGGAAGTGCATGGAGAAGCACCATATTTTTTGTAAAACAAGGTATGTGAGTGTTTGTGAGGGCATGGTGGAGCAATGTGCAAAAGCAGTTCATATTCCTTGAACAGTTGGCCTGACAATTCGTCCGTACTTGTCCAAAACGGCCCTAAAACCCTAGATTTTAGCCATCTACCATGCCGAAGGCAAGCCCAAGCATGCCATAATTTCTCATTGAAGTGATATAAGTGTGTGTTGTGTCATTTTGAGCCATTGTGCCAAGTTTGAAGACATTCCTCAATTGTCTTGCGGCTATCCCGACAGGTAGACGTGTTACACCCTACTACCCTAGACCGAAGCTGACCAGTGTGGGAAGTGCATGGCCAAGCACCATCTTTCTTTTAAAACAAGGGATGTGAGTGTTTGTGAGGGAATGGTGGACAAATGTAAAAAAGGATAGAACATTCCTTGAACACTTGGCCTGACGATTCATCCGTACTTGTCGAAAATTGCCCTAAAACCTTAGATTTTAGCCGTCTACCATGCCGAAGGCATGCCCAAGCATGCCATCATTTCTCATTGACGTGATATAAGTATGTGTTGTGTCATTGTGAGCCCTTGTGCCAAGTTTGAAACCATTCCTCAATTTTCTTGCCGCTATCCCGACGGGTAGACGCGTTACACCCTACTACCCTAGACCGAACTGACCAGTGTGAGAAGTGCATGGCCAAGCACCATCTTTTTTGTAAAACAAGGTATGTGAGTGTTTGTGAGGGCATGGTGGAGAAATGTGCAAAAGTAGATAACATTCCTTGAACAGTTGGCCTGGCGATTCGTGTGTACTTGTCCAAAACGGCCCTAAAACCATAGATTTTAGCCGTCTACCATGCCGAAGGCATGCCCAAGCATGCCATCATTACTCATTGAAGTGATATAAGTGTGTGTTGTGTAATTTTGACCCATTGTGCCAAGTTTGAAGCCATTCCTCAATTGTCTTGCCGCTATCCCGATGGGTAAACGCATTACACCCTACTACCCTAGACCGAAGCTGGCCACTGTGTGAAGGGCATGGCCAAGCACCATATTGTTTGTAAAACAAGGGATGTGAGTGTTTGTAAGGGAATGCTGGAGCAATGTGGAAAAGGAGACCACATTCCTTGAACACTGGGCCTGACGATTCGTCCGTACTTGTCCAAAACTTCCCTAAAACCCTAGATTTTAGCCGTCTAGCATGCCATCATTGCTCATTGAAGTGATATAAGTGTGTGGTGTGTCATTTTGAGCCCTTGCTCCATGTTTGAAACCATTCCTCAATTGTCTTGCCGCTATCCCGACGGGTAGACGCGTTACGCCCTACTACCCTAGACCGAAGCTGGCCAGTGTGGGAAGTGCATGGCCAAGCACCATCTTGTTTATCAAACAAGGGATGTGAGTTTTTGTGAGGGAATGGTGGAGCAATTTGCAAAAGGATAGCACATTCCTTGAACACTTGGCCAGACGATTCGTTTGTACTTGTCCAAAACTGCCCTAAAACCCTACATTTTATACCGTGCCGAAGGCAAGCCCAAGCATGCCATTATTTCTCATTGAAGTGATATAAGTGTGTAGTGTGTCATTGTGAGCCATTTTACCACATTTGAAGTCATTCCTCAATTGTCTTGCCCCTATCCCTATTGGTACACGCATTACATCCTACTACCCTAGACCAAAGCTGGCAAGTGTGGGAAGTGCATGTCCAAGAACCATCTTGTTAGTAAACAGGGGATGTGAGTGTTTGTGAGGGCATGGTGGAGAAATGTGCAAAATGATAGCACATTCCTTGAACACTTGGCCGGACAAATCGTCCGTACTTGTCCAAAACGGCCCTAAAACCCTACATTTAAGCCGTCTACGGTGCCGAAGGCAGGACCGAGTATGCCATAATTGCTCACTGAAGTGATATAAGTGTGTGGCGTGTCATTGTGAGACATTGTACCAAGTTTGAAGCCATTCCTCAATTGTCTTGCCGCTATCCCGGCGGGTAGACGCGTTGGACCCTACTACCCTACACAGAAGCTAGATAGTGTGGGAAGTGCATGGCCAAGCACCATCTTGTTTGTAAAACAAGTGACTTGAGTGTTTGTGAGGGCATCGTGGAGCAATGTGCAAAAGTAGAGCACATTCCTTGAATAATTGGCCCGAGATTCGTCCGTATTTGTCCAAAACGACCCTAAACCCTATATTTTAGCCGTCTACCATGCCGAAGGCATGCCCAAGCATGCCATAATTTCACATTGAAGTTATATAAGTGTGTGGTGTGTCATTGTGACCCATTATGCCAAGTTTTAGGCCATTCCTCAATTGTCTTGCCGCTATCCTGACGGGTACACGCGTTAGGCCGAAGATGGCCAGTATGGGAAGTGCATGTCTAAGCACCATATTGTTTTTAAAAGAAGGGATGCGAGTGTTTGTGAGGGCATTGTGGGGCAATGTGCAAACAGGGAGCACATTCCTTGAACATTTGGCCTGACGATTCGTCCGTACTTGTCCAAAATGGCCCTAAAACCATAGATTTTAGCTATCTACCGTGCCAAAGGCATGCCCAAGCATGCCATAATTGCTCGTTGAAGTGATATAAGTGTGTGGTGTGTCATTGTGACCCATTTTTCCAAGTTTGATGCCATTCCTCAATTGTCTTGCCGCTATCCCGACGGGTAGATGCGTTACACCCTACTACCCTAGACAGAAGCTGGCCAGTGTGGGAAGTGCATGGCCAAGCACCATCTTTTTTGTAAAAAAGGGATGTGGGTGTTTTTGAGGGCATGGTGGTGCAATGTGCAAAAGGAGAGCACATTCCTTGAAGATTTGGCCTGACGATTCGTCCATACTTGTCCAAAACGACCCTAAGACCCTAGATTTCAGCCGTCTACGATGACGAAGGCATGCCCAAGCATGCCATCATTGCTCATTGAAGTTATATAAGTGTGTGGTGCGTCATTGCGAGACATTATGCCAAGTTTGAAGCCATTCCTCAATTGTCTTGCCACTATCCCGACGGGTAGACGTGTTACACCCTACTACCCTAGACCGAAGCTGGCCATTGTGGGAAGTGCATGGCCAAGCACCATATTGTTTTTAAAACAAGGTATTTGAGTTTTTGTGAAGGAATTGTGGAGAAATATGAAAAATAAGAGCACATTCCTTGAACACTTGGCCTGATGATTCGTCCGTACTTGTCCAAAACTGCCCTAAAACCCTAGATTTTAGCAGTCTACCGTGCCGAAGGCATGCCCAAGCATGAAAAAATTGCTCACTGAAGTGATATAAGTGTTTGGTGTGTCATTGTGAGACATTGTGCCAAGTGTTAAGCCATTCCTCAATTGTCTTGCTGCTATCCCGACGGGCAGACGCGTTACACCCTACTACCCTAGACAGAAGCTGCCAGTGTGGGCTGTGCATGGCCCAGCAACATCTTGTTTGTAAAAGAAGGGATTTGAGTGTTTTTGTGGGCATGTTCGAGCAATGTGCAAAAATAGAGCACATTCCTTCAACAGTTGGCCTGACGATTCGTCCGTAGTTGTCCAAAACGGCCCAAAAACCCTAGATTTTAGCCGTCTACCATGCCAAAGGCATGCCCAAGCATGCCATAATTGCTCGTTGAAGTGATATAAGTGTGTGGTGTGTCATTGTGACCCATTTTTCCAAGTTTGATGCCATTCCTCAATTGTCTTGCCGCTATCCCGACGGGTAGATGCGTTACACCCTACTACCCTAGACCGAAGCTGGCCAGTGTGGGAAGTGCATGGCCAATCACCGTCTTGTTTGTAAACACAAGGGATGTGAGTGTTTGGGAGGGAATGGTGGAGCAATGTGCAAAATAAGAGCACATTCCTTGAACACATGGCCTGACGATTTGTCCGTACTTCTCCATAACTGCCCTAAGACCCTAGATTTTAGCCGTCTACCATGCCGAAGGGAAGCCCAAGCATGCCATAATTGCTCTTTGAAGTGATATAAGTGTGTGGTGTGTCATTGTGAGCCATTGTTCCAAGTTTGAAGCCATTCCTCAAGTGTCTTGCCGTTATCCCGACGGGTAGACGTGTTATACCGTACTACCCTAGACCGAAGCTGGCCAGTGTGGGAAGTGCATGGCCAAGCACCATATTGTTTGTAAAACAAGGGATGTGAGTGTTTGTGAGGGAATGGTGGAGAAATGTGGGAAAGGAGAGGACATTCCTTGAACACTTGGCCTGCCGATTCGTCCGTACTTGTCCAAAACTGTTCTAAAACCCTAGATTTTAGCCGTTTACCATGCCGAAGGCATGCCCAAGCATGCCATCATTGCTCATTGAAGTGATATAAGTGTGTAATGTGTCATTGTGAGCCCTTGTGCCAAGTTTGAAACCATTCCTCAATTGTCTTGCCACTATCCCGACGGGTAGACGCGTTACACCCTACTACCCTAGACCGAAGCTGGCCAGTGTGGGAAGTGCATGGCCAAGCACCATATTTTTTGTAAAACAAGGGATGTGAGTGTTTGTGAGGGAATGGTGGAGCAATTTGCAAAATGAGAGAACATTCCTGGAACACTTGGCATGACGATTCGTCCGTACTTGTCCAAAACTGCCCTAAAACCCTAGATTTTAGCCGTCTACCATGCCGAAGGCAAGCCCAAGCATGGCATAATTGCTCATTTAAGTGATATAAGTGTGTGGTGTGTCATTGTGAGCCATTGTTCCAAGTTTGAAGCCATTCCTCAAGTGTCTTGCCGCTATCCCGACGGGTAGACGCGTTACACCCTACTACCCTAGACCGAAGCTGGCCAGTGTGGGAAGTGCATGGCCAAGCACCATATTGTTTGTAAAACAAGGGATGTGAGTGTTTGTGAGGGAATGGTGGAGAAATTTGGAAAAGGAGAGAACATTCCTTGAAGACTTGGCCTGACGATTCGTCCGTACTTGTCCAAAATTGCCCTAAAACCCTAGATTTTAGCCGTCTACCGTGCCGAAGGCATGCCCAAGCATGCCATCATTGCTCATTGAAGTGATATAAGTGTGTGGTGTGTCATTGTGAGCCCTTGTGCCAAGTTTGAAACCATTCCTCAATTGTCTTGCCGCTATCCCGACGGGTAGACGCGTTACACCCTACTACCCTAGACCGAAGCTGGCCAGTGTGGGAAGTGCATGGCCAAGAACCATCTTGTTTGTAAAACAAGGGATGTGAGTGTTTGTGAGGGAATGGTGGAGAAATGTGCAAAATGAGAGCACATTCCTTGAACACTTGGCCTGACGATTCGTCCGTACTTGTCCAAAACTGCCCTAAAACCCTAGATTTTAGCCGTCTACCATGCCGAAGGCAAGCCCAAGCATGCCATAATTGCTCATTGAAGTGATATAAGTGTGTGGTGTGTCATTGTGAGCCATTGTGCCAAGTTTTAAGCCATTCCTCAATTGTCTTGCCGCTATCCCGACGAGTAGACGTGTTACACCCTACTACCCTAGACCAAAGCTGACCAGTGTGGGAAGTGCATTGCCAAGCACAATATTTTTTGTAAAACAAGGGATGTGAGTGTTTGTGAGGGCATGGTGGAGTAATGTTCGAAAGTAGAGCACATTCCTTGAACACTTGGCCTGACTATTTGTCCGTACTTGTCCAAAATTGCCCTAAAACCCTAGATTTTAGCAGTATACCATGCCGAAGGCATGCCCAAGCATGCCATCATTTCTCATTGAAGTGATATAAGTGTGTTTTGTGTCATTGTGACCCATTTTTCCAAGTTTGAAGCCACTCATCAATTCCCTTGCCGCTATCCCTACGGGTAGACGCGTTACACCCTACTACCCTAGAACGAAGGTGGCCAGGGTCGGAAGTGCATGGAGAAGCACCATATTTTTTGTAAAACAAGGTATGTGAGTGTTTGCGAGGGCATGGTGGAGCAATGTGCAAAAGCAGTTCATATTCCTTGAACAGTTGGCCTGACAATTCGTCCGTACTTGTCCAAAACGGCCCTAAAACCCTAGATTTTAGCCGTCTACCATGCCGAAGGCAAGCCCAAGCATGCCATAATTTCTCATTGAAGTGATATAAGTGTGTGTTGTGTCATTTTGAGCCATTGTGCCAAGTTTGAAGACATTCCTCAATTGTCTTATTATCCCGACAGGTAGACGTGTTACACCCTACTACCCTAGACAAGTGACCCGGTGTGGGAAGTGCATGGCCAAGCACCATCTTTCTTTTAAAACAAGGGATGTGAGTGTTTGTGAGGGAATGGTGGACAAATGTAAAAAAGGATAGAACATTCCTTGAACACTTGGCCTGACGATTCATCCGTACTTGTCGAAAATTGCCCTAAAACCTTAGATTTTAGCCGTCTACCATGCCGAAGGCATGCCCAAGCATGCCATCATTTCTCATTGACGTGATATAAGTATGTGTTGTGTCATTGTGAGCCCTTGTGCCAAGTTTGAAACCATTCCTCAATTTTCTTGCCGCTATCCCGACGGGTAGACGCGTTACACCCTACTACCCTAGACCGAACTGACCAGTGTGAGAAGTGCATGGCCAAGCACCATCTTTTTTGTAAAACAAGGTATGTGAGTGTTTGTGAGGGCATGGTGGAGAAATGTGCAAAAGTAGATAACATTCCTTGAACAGTTGGCCTGGCGATTCGTGTGTACTTGTCCAAAACGGCCCTAAAACCATAGATTTTAGCCGTCTACCATGCCGAAGGCATGCCCAAGCATGCCATCATTACTCATTGAAGTGATATAAGTGTGTGTTGTGTAATTTTGACCCATTGTGCCAAGTTTGAAGCCATTCCTCAATTGTCTTGCCGCTATCCCGATGGGTAGACGCATTACACCCTACTACCCTAGACCGAAGCTGGCCACTGTGTGAAGGGCATGGCCAAGCACCATATTGTTTGTAAAACAAGGGATGTGAGTGTTTGTAAGGGAATGCTGGAGCAATGTGGAAAAGGAGACCACATTCCTTGAACACTGGGCCTGACGATTCGTCCGTACTTGTCCAAAACTTCCCTAAAACCCTAGATTTTAGCCGTCTAGCATGCCATCATTGCTCATTGAAGTGATATAAGTGTGTGGTGTGTCATTTTGAGCCCTTGTTCCATGTTTGAAACCATTCCTCAATTGTCTTGCCGCTATCCCGACGGGTAGACGCGTTACGCCCTACTACCCTAGACCGAAGCTGGCCAGTGTGGGAAGTGCATGGCCAAGCACCATCTTGTTTATCAAACAAGGGATGTGAGTTTTTGTGAGGGAATGGTGGAGCAATTTGCAAAAGGATAGCACATTCCTTGAACACTTGGCCAGACGATTCGTTGGTACTTGTCCAAAACTGCCCTAAAACCCTACATTTTATACCGTGCCGAAGGCAAGCCCAAGCATGCCATTATTTCTCATTGAAGTGATATAAGTGTGTAGTGTGTCATTGTGAGCCATTTTACCACATTTGAAGTCATTCCTCAATTGTCTTGCCCCTATCCCTATTGGTACACGCATTACATCCTACTACCCTAGACCAAAGCTGGCAAGTGTGGGAAGTGCATGTCCAAGAACCATCTTGTTAGTAAACAGGGGATGTGAGTGTTTGTGAGGGCATGGTGGAGAAATGTGCAAAATGATAGCACATTCCTTGAACACTTGGCCTGACAAATCGTCCTTACTTGTCCAAAACGGCCCTAAAACCCTACATTTAAGCCGTCTACGGTGCCGAAGGCAGGACCGAGTATGCCATAATTGCTCACTGAAGTGATATAAGTGTGTGGCGTGTTATTGTGAGACATTGTACCAAGTTTGAAGCCATTCCTCAATTGTCTTGCCGCTATCCCGGCGGGTAGACGCGTTGGACCCTACTACCCTAGACAGAAGCTAGATAGTGTGGGAAGTGCATGGCCAAGCACCATCTTGTTTGTAAAACAAGTGACTTGAGTGTTTGTGAGGGCATGGTGGAGCAATGTGCAAAAGTAGAGCACATTCCTTGAATAATTGGCCCGAGATTCGTCCGTATTTGTCCAAAACGACCCTAA
Source organism: Avena insularis (assembly GCA_023614405.1). Lineage (NCBI taxonomy): Eukaryota > Viridiplantae > Streptophyta > Magnoliopsida > Poales > Poaceae > Avena > Avena insularis. The sequence goes on along the minus strand of JAJUPC010000361.1, from coordinate 353,683 downwards.
ACCCTATATTTTAGCCGTCTACCATGCCGAAGGCATGCCCAAGCATGCCATAATTTCACATTGAAGTTATATAAGTGTGTGGTGTGTCATTGTGACCCATTATGCCAAGTTTTAGGCCATTCCTCAATTGTCTTGCCGCTATCCTGACGGGTACACGCGTTAGGCCGAAGATGGCCAGTATGGGAAGTGCATGTCTAAGCACCATATTGTTTTTAAAAGAAGGGATGCGAGTGTTTGTGAGGGCATTGTGGGGCAATGTGCAAACAGGGAGCACATTCCTTGAACATTTGGCCTGACGATTCGTCCGTACTTGTCCAAAATGGCCCTAAAACCATAGATTTTAGCTATCTACCGTGCCAAAGGCATGCCCAAGCATGCCATAATTGCTCGTTGAAGTGATATAAGTGTGTGGTGTGTCATTGTGACCCATTTTTCCAAGTTTGATGCCATTCCTAAATTGTCTTGCCGCTATCCCGACGGGTAGATGCGTTACACCCTACTACCCTAGACAGAAGCTGGCCAGTGTGGGAAGTGCATGGCCAAGCACCATCTTTTTTGTAAAAAAGGGATGTGGGTGTTTTTGAGGGCATGGTGGTGCAATGTGCAAAAGGAGAGCACATTCCTTGAAGATTTGGCCTGACGATTCGTCCATACTTGTCCAAAACGACCCTAAGACCCTAGATTTCAGCCGTCTACGATGACGAAGGCATGCCCAAGCATGCCATCATTGCTCATTGAAGTTATATAAGTGTGTGGTGCGTCATTGCGAGACATTATGCCAAGTTTGAAGCCATTCCTCAATTGTCTTGCCACTATCCCGACGGGTAGACGTGTTACACCCTACTACCCTAGACCGAAGCTGGCCATTGTGGGAAGTGCATGGCCAAGCACCATATTGTTTTTAAAACAAGGTATTTGAGTTTTTGTGAAGGAATTGTGGAGAAATATGAAAAATGAGAGCACATTCCTTGAACACTTGGCCTGATGATTCGTCCGTACTTGTCCAAAACTGCCCTAAAACCCTAGATTTTAGCGACCATCAGGTCTTAGAAGGCATGCCCAAGCATGAAAAAATTGCTCACTGAAGTGATATAAGTGTTTGGTGTGTCATTGTGAGACATTGTGCCAAGTGTTAAGCCATTCCTCAATTGTCTTGCTGCTATCCCGACGGGCAGACGCGTTACACCCTACTACCCTAGACAGAAGCTGCCAGTGTGGGATGTGCATGGCCCAGCAACATCTTGTTTGTAAAAGAAGGGATTTGAGTGTTTTTGTGGGCATGTTCGAGCAATGTGCAAAAATAGAGCACATTCCTTCAACAGTTGGCCTGACGATTCGTCCGTAGTTGTCCAAAACGGCCCAAAAACCCTAGATTTTAGCCGTCTACCATGCCGAAGGCATGCCCAAGCATGCCATCATTGCTCATTGAAGTGATATAAGTGTGTGGTGTGTCATTGTGAGACATTGTGCCAAGTTTGTAGCCATTCCTAATTTGTCTTGCTGCTATCCCGACGGTAGTGCAAGTTACCTATTACCCTAGACCGAAGATGTCTAGTGTGGGAAGTGCATGGTCAAGAACCATATTTTTTGTAAAACAAGGGATGCGAGTGTTTGTGAGGGCATGGTGGAGCAATGTGCAAATGGAGAGCACATTCCTTGAACATTTGGCCTAACGATTCGTCCATACTTGTCCAAAACAGCCCTAAAACCCTAGATTTTAGCCGTCTACCGTGTCGAAGGCATGCCCAAGCATGCCATAAATTATCATTGAAGTGATATAAGTGTTTGGTGTGTCATTGTGAGCCATTGTGCCAAGTTTTAAGACATTCCTCAATTGTCTTGCCGCTATCCCGATGGGTAGACGCATTACACCCTACTACCCTAGACCGAAGCTGGCCAGTGTGTGAAGGGCATGGCCAAGCACCATATTGTTTGGAAAACAAGGGATGTGAGTGTTTGTGAGGGCATTCTGGAGCAATGTGGAAAAGGAGAGCACATTCCTTGAACACTTGGCCTGACTATTCGTCCGTACTTGTCCAAAACTTCCCTAAAACCCTAGATTTTAGCCGTCTAGCATGCCATCATTGCTCATTGAAGTGATATAAGTGTGTGGTGTGTCATTTTGAGCCCTTGTGCCAAGTTTGAAACCATTCCTCAATTGTCTTGCCGCTATCCCGATGGGTAGACGCGTTACACCCTACTACCCTAGACCGAAGCTGACTAGTGTGGGAAGTGCATTGCCAAGCACCATATTTTTTGTAAAACAAGGGATGTGAGTGTTTGTGAGGGCATGGTGGAGCAATGTTCCAAAGTAGAGCACATTCCTTGAACACCTGGCCTGACTATTTGTCCGTACTTGTCCAAAATTGCCCTAAAACCCTAGATTTTAGCAGTCTACCATGCCGAAGGCATGCCCAAGCATGCCATCATTTCTCATTGAAGTGATATAAGTGTGTTTTGTGTAATTGTGAGCCATTTTTCCAAGTTTTAAGCCACTCATCAATTGCCTTGCCGCTATCCCGACGGGTAGACGCGTTACACCCTACTACCCTAGAACGAAGGTGGCCAGGGTAGGAAGTGCATGGACAAGCACCATCTTTTATGTAAAACAAGGTATGTGAGTGTTTGTGAGGGCATGGTGGAGCAATGTGCAAACGCAGTTCATATTCCTTGAATGGTTGCCCTGACAGTTCGTCCCTACTTGTCCAAAACGGCCCTAAAACCCTAGATTTTTGCCGTCTCCCGTGTCGAAGGCATGCCATCATTTCTCATTGAAGTCATATAAGTGTGTGTTATGTCATTTTGAGCCATTGTGCCAAGTTTGAAGACATTCCTCAATTGTCTTGCGGCTATCCCGACGGGTAGACGCGTTACACCCTACTACCCTAGACCGAAGCTGACCAGTGTGGGAAGTGCATGGCCAAGCACCATCTTTCTTTTAAAACAAGGGATGTGAGTGTTTGTGAGGGCATGGTGGACCAATGTCAAAAAGGATAGAACATTCCTTGAACACTTGGCCTGACGATTCATCTGTACTTGTCCAAAATTGCCCTAAAACCTTAGATTTTAGCCGTCTACCATGTCGAAGGCATGCCCAAGCATGCCATCATTTCTCATTGACGTGATAGAAGTGTGTGTTGTGTCATTGTGAGCCCTTGTGCCAAGTTTGAAACCATTCCTCAATTTTCTTGCCGCTATCCCGACGGGTAGACGCGTTACACCCTACTACCCTAGACCGAAGCTAACCAGTGTGAGAAGTGCATGGCCAAGCACCATCTTTTTTGTAAAACAAGGTATGTGAGTGTTTGTGAGGGCATGGTGGAGAAATGTGCAAAAGTAGATAACATTCCTTGAACAGTTGGCCTGGCGATTCGTGTGTACTTGTCCAAAACGGCCCTAAAACCATAGATTTTAGCCGTCTACCATGCCGAAGGCATGCCCAAGCATGCCATCATTGCTCATTGAAGTGATATAAGTGTGTGTTGTGTAATTTTGACCCATTGTGCCAAGTTTGAAGCCATTCCTCAATTGTCTTGCCGCTATCCCGATGGGTAGACGCACTACACCCTACTATCCTAGACCGAAGATGGCCAGTGTGTGAAGGGAATGGCCAAGCACCATATTGTTTGTAAAACAAGGGATGTGAGTGTTTGTGAGGGCATGCTGGAGCAATGTGGAAATGGAGAGCACATTCCTTGAACACTTGGCCTGACGATTCGTCCGTACTTGTCCAAAACTTCCCTAAAACACTAGATTTTAGCCGTCTAGCATGCCATGATTGCTCATTGAAGTGATATAAGTGTCTGGTGTGTCATTTTGAGATCTTGTTCCAAGTTTGAAACCATTCCTCAATTGTCTTGCCGCTATCCCGACGGGTAGACGCGTTACGCCCTACTACCCTAGACCGAAGCTGGCCAGTGTGGGGAGTGCATGGCCAAGCACCATCTTGTTTTTCAAACAAGGTATGTGAGTTTTTGAGAGGGAATGGTGGAGCAATTTGCAAAAGGATAGCACATTCCTTGAACACTTGGCCAGACGATTCGTCTGTACTTGTCCAAAACTTCCCTAAAACCCTACATTTTATACCGTGCCGAAGGCAAGCCCAAGCATGCCATTATTTCTCATTGAAGTGATATAAGTTGTATTGTGTCATTGTGAGCCATTTTACCACATTTGAAGTCATTCCTCAATTGTCTTACCCCTATACCTATTAGTACACGCATTACATCCTACTACCCTAGACCGAAGCTGGCAACTGTGGGAAGTGCATGTCCAAGAACGATCTTGTTTGTAAACAGGGGATGTGACTGTTTGTGAGGGCATGGTGGAGAAATGTGCAAAATGATAGCACATTCCTTGAACACTTGGCCTGACAATTCGTCCGTACTTGTCCAAAACGGCCCTAAATCCTACATTTAAGCCGTCTACTGTGCCGAAGGCAGGACCGAGTATGCCATAATTGCTCACTGAAGTGATATAAGTGTGTGGCGTGTCATTGTGAGACATTGTACCAAGTTTGAAGCCATTCCTCAATTGTCTTGCCGCTATCCCGGCGGGTAGACGCGTTGGACCCTACTACCCTAGACAGAAGCTAGATAGTGTGGGAAGTGCATGGCCAAGCACCATCTTGTTTGTAAAACAAGTGATTTGAGTGTTTGTGAGGGCATGGTGATGCAATGTGCAAAAGTAGAGAACATTCCTTGAATAATTGGCCCGAGATTCGTCCGTATTTGTCCAAAACGACCCTAAACCCTATATTTTAGCCGTCTACCATGCCGAAGGCAAGCCCAAGCATGCCATAATTTCTCATTGAAGTTATATAAGTGTGTGGTGTGTCATTGTGACCCATTATACAAAGTTTTAGGCCATTCCTAAATTGTCTTGCCGCTATCCTGACGGGTACACGCGTTAGGCCGAAGATGGCCAGTATGGGAAGTGCATGTCTAAGCACCATATTGTTTTTAAAAGAAGGGATGCGAGTGTTTGTGAGGGCATTGTGGAGCAATGTTCAAAAGGAGAGCACATTCCTTGAACAGTTGGCCTGACGATTCGTCCATACTTGTCCAAAATGGCCCTAAAACCATAGATTTTAGCCGTCTACCGTGCCGAAGGCATGCCAAAGCATGCCATCATTGCTCATTGAAGTGATATAAGTGTGTGTTGTGTAATTTTGACCCATTGTGCCATGTTTGAAGCCATTCCTCAATTGTCTTGCCGCTATCCCGATGGGTAGACGCATTACACCCTACTATCCTAGACCGAAGCTGGCCAGTGTGTGAAGGGCATGGCCAAGCACCATATTGTTTGTAAAACAAGGGATGTGAGTGTTTGCGAGGGCATGCTGGAGCAATGTGGAAAAGGAGAGCACATTCCTTGAACACTTGGCCTGACGATTCGTCCGTACTTGTCCAAAACTTCCCTAAAACACTAGATTTTAGCCGTCTAGCATGCCATCATTGCTCATTGAAGTGATGTAAGTGTCTGGTGTGTCATTTTGATATCTTGTTCCACGTTTGAAACCATTCCTCAATTGTCTTGCCGCTATCCCGACGGGTAGACGCGTTACGCCCTACTACCCTAGACCGAAGCTGGCCAGTGTGGGAAGTGCATGGCCAAGTTGTTTTTCAAACAAGGGATGTGAGTTTTTTTGAGGGAATGGTGGAGCAATTTGCAAAAGGATAGCACATTCCTTGAACACTTGGCCAGACGATTCGTCTGTACTTGTCCAAAACTGCCCTAAAACCCTACATTTTATACCGTGCCGAAGGCAAGCCCAAGCATGCCATTATTTCTCATTGAAGTGATATAAGTTGTAGTGTGTCATTGTGAGCCATTTGACCACATTTGAAGTCATTCCTCAATTGTCTTACCCCTATCCCTATTAGTACACGCATTACATCCTACTACCCTAGACCGAAGCTGGCAACTGTGGGAAGTGCATGTCCAAGAACGATCTTGTTTGTAAACAGGGGATGTGAGTGTTTGTTAGGGCATGGTGGAGAAATGTGCAAAAGGAGAGCACATTCCTTGAACACTTGGCCTGACGATTCGTCCGTACTTGTCCAAAAGGGCCCTAAAACCCTACATTTAAGCCGTCTACCGTGCCGAAGGCAGGACCAAGCATGCCATAATTTCTCACTGAAGTGATATAAGTGTGTGGTGTGTCATCGTGAGACATTGTGCCAAGTTGAAAGCCATTCCTCAATTGTCTTGCCGCTATCTCGGCGGGTAGACGCGTTGGACCCTACTACCCTAGACAGAAGCTAGATAGTGTGGGAAGTGCATGGCCAAGCACCATCTTGTTTGTAAAACAAGTTATTTGAGTGTTTGTGAGGGCATGGTGGAGCAATGTGCAAAAGTAGAGCACATTCCTTGAATAGTTGGCCTGAGATTTGTTCGTACTTGTCCAAAATGACCCTAAAACCCTAGATTTTTGCCGTCTACCATGCCGAAGGCATGCCCAAGCATGCCATAATTTCTCATTGAAGTGATATAAGTGTGTGGTGTGTCATTGTGACCTATTGTGCCAAGTTTGAGGCCATTCCTCAATTGTCTTGCCGCTATCCTGACGGGTACACGCGTTAGGCCGAAGATGGCCAGTATGGGAAGTGTATGTCTAAGCACCATATTGTTTTTAAAAGAAGGGATGCGCGTGTTTGTGAGGGCATTGTGGAGCAATGTGCAAAAGGAGAGAACATTCCTTGAACAGTTGGCCTGACGATTCGTCCGTACTTGTACAAAATGGCCCTAAAACCATAGATTTTAGCTGTCTACCGTGCCAAAGGCATGCCCAAGCATTCCATAATTGCTCGTTGAAGTGATATAAGTGTGTGGTGTGTCATTGTGACCCATTGTTCCAAGTTTGATCCCATTCCTCAATTGTCTTGCCGCTATCCCGACGGGTAGATGCGTTACACCCTACTACCCTAGACAGAAGCTGGCCAGTGTGGGAAGTGCATGGCCAAGCACCATCTTTTTTTGTAAAAAAAAGGATGTTGGTGTTTTTGAGGGCATGGTGGTGCAATTTGCAAAAGGAGAGCACATTCCTTGAAGACTTGGCCTGACGATTTGTCCGTACTTGTCCAAAATGACCCTAAGACCCTAAATTTCAGCCGTCTACCATGCCAAAGGCATGCCCAAGCATGCCATCATTGGTCATTGAAGTTATATAAGTGTGTGGTGCGTCATTGCGAGCCATTATGCCAAGTGTGAAGCCATTCCTCAATTTTCTTGCCACTATCCCGACGGGTAGACGTGTTACACCCTACTACCCTAGACCGAAGCTGGCCATTGTGGGAAGTGCATGGCCAAGCACCATCTTGTTTTTAAAACAAGGGATTTGAGTTCTTGTGAAGGAATTGTGGAGAAATATGCAAAATGAGAGCACATTCCTTAAACACTTGGCCTGATGATTCGTCCGTACTTGTCCAAAACTGCCCTAAAACCCTAGATTTTAGCAGTCTGCCGTGCCGAAGGCATGCCCAAGCATGCAAAAATTGCTCATTGAAGTGATATAAGTGTGTGGTGTGTCATTGTGAGACATTGTGCCAAGCGTTAAGCCATTCCTCAATTGTCTTGTTGCTATCCCGATGGGCAGACGCGTTACACCCTACTACCCTAGACAGAAGCTTCCAGTGTGGGATGTGCATGGCCAAGCAACATCTTGTTTGTAAAAGAAGGGATTTGAGTGTTTGTGTGGGCTTGTTAGAGAAATGTGCAAAATTAGAGCACATTCCTTCAACAGTTGGCCTGACGATTCGTCCGTAGTTCTCCAAAACGGCCCAAAAACCCTAGATTTTAGCCGTCTACCATGCCGAAGGCATGCCCAAGCATGCCATCATTGCTCATTGAAGTGATATAAGTGTGTGGTGTGTCGTTGTGAGACATTGTGCCAAGTTTGTAGCCATTCCTAATTTGTCTTGCCGCTATCCCGACGGGTAGCAGTGTTACACCCTATTACCCTAGACCGAAGATGTCTAGAGTGGGAAGTGCATGGTCAAGAACCATATTTTTTGTAAAACAAGGGATGCGAGTGTTTGTGAGGGCATGGTGGAGCAATGTGCAAAAGTAGAGCACATTCCTTGAATAATTGTCCCGAGATTCGTCCGTATTTGTCCAAAACGACCCTAAACCCTATTTTTTAGCCGTCTACCATGCCGAAGGCATGCCCAAGCATGCCATAATTTCTCATTGAAGTTATATAAGTGTGTGGTGTGTCATTGTGACCCATTATGCCAAGTTTTAGGCCATTCCTCAATTGTCTTGCCGCTATCCTGACGGGTACACGCGTTAGGCCGAAGATGGCCAGTATGGGAAGTGCATGTCTAAGCACCATATTGTTTTTAAAAGAAGGGATGCGAGTGTTTGTGAGGGCATTGTGGAGCAATGTGCAAAAGTAGAGCACATTCCTTGAACAATTGGCCTCACGATTCATCCGTACTTGTCCAAAATGGCCCTAAAACCATAGATTTTAGCTGTCTACCGTGCCAAAGGCATGCCCAAGCATGCCATAATTGCTCGTTGAAGTGATATAAGTGTGTGGTGTGTCATTGTGACCCATTGTTCCAAGTTTGATGCCATTCCTCAATTGTCTTGCCGCTATCCCGACGGGTAGATGCGTTACACCCTACTACCCTAGACAGAAGCTGGCCAGTGTGGGAAGTGCATGGCCAAGCACCATCTTTTTTGTAAAAAAGGGATGTTGGTGTTTTTGAGGGAATGGTGGTGCAATGTGCAAAAGGAGAGCACATTCCTTGAAGACTTGTTCTAACGATTCGTCCGTACTTGTCCAAAACGACCCTAAGACCCTAGATTTCAGCCGTCTACCATGCCAAAGGCATGCCCAAGCATGACATCATTGGTCATTGAAGTTATATAAGTGTGTGGTGCGTCATTGCGAGCCATTGTGCCAAGTGTGAAGCCATTCCTCAATTGTCTTGCCACTATCCCGACGGGTAGACGTGTTACACCCTACTACCATAGACCGAAGCTGGCCATTGTGGGAAGTGCATGGCCAAGCACCATCTTGTTTTTAAAACAATGGATTTTAGTTCTTGTGAAGGAATTGTGGAGAAATATGCAAAATGAGAGCACATTCCTTGAACACTTGGCCTGATGATTTGTCCGTACTTGTCCAAAACTGCCCTAAAACCCTAGATTTTAGCAGTCTACCGTGCCGAAGGCATGCCCAAGCATGCAAAAATTGCTCATTGAAGTGATATAAGTGTGTGTTGTGTCATTGTGAGACATTGTGCCAAGCGTTAAGCCATTCCTCAATTGTCTCGTTGCTATCCCGACGGGCAGACGCGTTACACCCTACTACCCTAGACAGAAGCTTCCAGTGTGGGATGTGCGTGGCCAAGCAACATCTTGTTTTTAAAAGAAGGGATTTGAGTGTTTGTGTGGGCATGTTATAGAAATGTGCAAAATTAGAGAACATTCCTTCAACAGTTGGCCTGACGATTCGTCTGTAGTTGTCCAAAACGGCCCAAAAACCCTAGATTTTAGCCGTCTACCATGCCGAAGGCATGCCCAAGCATGCCATCATTGCTCATTGAAGTGATATAAGTGTGTGGTGTGTCATTGTGAGACATTGTGCCAAGTTTTTAGCCATTCCTAATTTGTCTTGCCACTATCCCGACGGGTAGCAGTGTTACACCCTATTACCCTAGACCGAAGATGTCTAGTGTGGGAAGTGCATGGTCAAGAACCATATTTTTTGTAAAACAAGGGATGCAAGTGTTTATGAGGGCATGGTGGAGCAATGTGCAAATGGAGAGCACATTCCTTGAACAGTTGGTCTAACGATTCGTCCATACTTGTCCAAAACGGCCCTAAAACCCTAGATTTTAGCCGTCTACCGTGTCGAAGGCATGCCCAAGCATGCCATAAATTATAATTGAAGTGATATAAGTGTTTGGTGTGTCATTGTGAGCCATTGTGCCAAGGTTGAAGACATTACTCAATTTTGTTGCCGCTATCCCGACGGGTAGACGCTTACACCCTACTACCCTAGACCAAAGCTGACCAGTGTGTGAAGTGCATAGACAACTACCATATTTCTTGTAAAACAAGGGATGTGAGTGTTTGTGAGGGCATGGTGGATCAATGTTCAAAATGAGAGGACATTCCTTGAACATTTGGCCTGCCGATTCGTCCGTACTTGTCTAAAACGGCCCTAAAACTCTAGATTTTAGCCGTCTACCGTGCCGAAGGCATGCCCAAGCATGCCATAATTTCTCATTGAAGTAATATAAGTGTGTGCTGTGTCATTGTGACCCATTGTTCCAAGTTTGAAGCCATTCCTCAATTGTCTTGCCGCTATCCTGATGGGTAGACGCGTTACACCCTACTACCCTAGACCGAAGCTGACCAGTGTGAGAAGTGCATGGACAAGCACCATCTTTTTTGTAGAACAAGGGATGCGAGTGTTTGTGAGGGCATGGTGGAGAAATGTGCAAAAGTAGATAACATTCCTTGAAGAGTTGTCCTGACGATTCGTGTGTACTTGTCCAAAACGGCCCTAAAACCGTAGATTTTAGCCGCCTAGCATGCCGAAGGCATGCCCAAGCATGCCATCATTGCTCATTGAAGTGATATAAGTGTGTGTTGTGTAATTTTGACCAATTGTGCCAAGTTTGAAGCCATTCCTCAATTGTCATGCCGCTATCCCGATGGGTAGACGCATTACACCCTACTACCCTAGACTGAAGCTGGCCAGTCTGTGAAGGGCATGGCCAAGCACCATATTGTTTGGAAAACAAGGGATGTGAGTGGTTGTGAGGGCATTCTGGAGCAATGTGGAAAAGGAGAGCACATTCCTTGAACACTTGGCCAGACGATTCGTCTATACTTGTCCAAAACTGCCCTAAAACCCTAGATTTTATACTGTGCCAAAGGCAAGCCCAAGCATGCCATAATTGCTCAATGAAGTGATATAAGTGTGTGGTGTGTAATTGTGAGACATTGTTCCAAGTTTGAAGCCATTCCTCAATTGGCTTGCCGCTATCCCAGCGGGTAGACGCGTTACACCCTACTACCCTAGACAGAAGCTAGATAGTGTGGGAAGTGCATTGCCAAGCACCATATTGTTTGTAAAACAAGGTATGTGAGTGTTTGTGAGGGCATGATGGAGCAACGTGCAAAAGTAGAGCAGATTCCTTGAACAGTTGGCCTGAGATTCGTCCGTACTTGTCGAAAATGACCCTAAAACCCTAGATTTTAGTCGTCTACCATGCCGAAGGCATGCCCAAGCATGCCATAATTTCTCATTGAAGTGATATAAGTGTTTGGTGTGTCATTGTGACCCATTGTGCCAAGTTTTAGGCCATTCCTCAATTGTCTTGCCGCTATCCTAACGGGTACACGCGTTAGGCCGAAGATGGCCAGTATGGGAAGTGCATGTCTAAGCACCATATTGTTTTTAAAAGAAGGGATGCGAGTGTTTGTGAGGGCATTATGGAGCAATGTGCAAAAGGAGAGCACATTCCTTGAACAGTTGGCCTGACGATTCGTCCGTTCTTGTGCATAATGGCCCTAAAACCATAGATTTTAGCCACGTACCATGCCGAAGACATGCCCAAGCATGCCATAATTGCTCGTTGAAGTGATATAAGTGTGTGATGTGTCATTGTGACCCATTGTTCAAAGTTTGATGCTATTCGTCAATTGTCTCGCCGTTATCCCGACGAGTAGACGCATTACACCCTACTACCCTTGACAGAAGCTGGCCAGTGTGGGAACTGCATGGCCAAGCACCATGGTTGTGCAATGTGCAAAAGGAGAGCACATTCCTTGATGACTTGGCCTGACGATTCGTCCGTACTTGTCCAAAACGACCCTAAGACCCTAGATTTTAGCCATCTACCATGCCAAAGGCATGCCCAAGCATGCCATCATTTCTCATTGAAGTTATATAAGTGTCTGGTGTGTCAAGTTTGAAGCCATTGTGCCAAGTTTGAAGCCTGTGGCATCCCGCAAAACCACTACTAGAAAATCGCGTTGAATTTGCGCATTGCATCGTCATCATCATGCAATGTTTGCCTAAAACTATTTTCGCAACGCCCGTTTTGTTTTCTAAAACGTCCCATCTTTAATCAAATATCAAACCCCGGGTCTCCGGATGATTTTGTTCGTCTGCTGTCGGTTTGCAAACGGTGTTTGTAAAACAAATAAAAATATTTATTATTTTAGCGGGGGCAGTCGAACGGGCCGTTTCGACCCGAACGACCACCCCCAGGAATTTACAAACGGTCCACCCTTAATTCCTAAACCTACCAGGTAACCTACCCAGCCCAACCCTCCACCTCACCCCCACCAATGACCTGCTGCCACCTCACCCGCCCCTCTCTCCTCTAACCAATCCTAGCCCTCCACCTAGGCCCTCTCTCTCTCACCCTCCCCACCCCCACAGCCCCACCACACAACACACGCACGCACACCACGCCGGCCCAGCCCCCCCCGCCCCCACCGCCCCCCCTCGCTCTCTCCTTCCTCTCTCCCTCTTCCCTCTCTCTCGCACAGCCCCTACTTCCTTCAAGTCTCCAGCTTCCGCTTCCTCCCCCTTCTTCTCCCTTCTCTCCGCCGCTGCACACTCCCCCCGCCTCGCCTCCGGCCCGCATCCGCCGCCTTCCTCTCCTCATGGGCGACCCCCTCGTCATCCTGGCCATTGCCCGAGCCTCATTGCCTCTCCGCGCGCCGCCAGCGTGGTTGCGCCCGCCACAGAAGCGGCCCTCCTCCGCTTAAGCGCGTCCATCTGCAAGCTCGTCGGCCCCATCCTCCTCAGCGGCCGACGGGCCGCCTTCGCTTCGCTTGCGTCCGCGTCGCATGAAGCCTGCTCTCAGCCCTCGCCCTCCTTCCAGCTGCAGCCCGGCCCCGCCGTCTCCCCAAGGGGCCCACCCGTCGCCGCAGCGGCCAAGCATCATCCCGTGCGTGTCTGCGTGTTCAGGCCAGCTCGATCTTGTGCTGTTGGTCTCCCGTGGCAAGTTGTGTTTGTTCTGAGGCGATGGAGCAGGATATCCTATGAGACGAGACCGACATATAGCGATTCAAGTTCTTCTCAACTGCTGGCACGCCAAGATCTGCACCGTGTTGTAAGGCCACCGACAAGATCTCCATCCTGGACCCCAGGGACTCCCTCACGGACATCGAGCACCAAGATCGACTCACGGATTCCGAAGCTGTTCCCGGACCCAAAGACGTCGAGACCCCCGACCGAAGATGCCCAGAACACAAGTTCGCCTTCTCGGACGCCGGGAACTCCTTCATGGACACCGTAGATCGAACCCCGGTGCGTCAAGCTCTCCTTCCCGACCGTCAGGGTCCACGACATGGAACCCCCAAGATCTCCAATAAGGAACAACAAGACCCTCGCAACGACAAGATCGACCCCGGGGAGCCCGACAAGATCGGCACGACGACGAGAACGACACCGACCCGGAAGAACCCGATGTGCCCCCGACGCCGAAACAAGTCCTGCTTCCCGGATGCGCCAAGACCTACCTCCGATGTTCGAGAACGAACCCGTCGAACCCTGAACCCTGAGACCGAACCCCGGAACCCCCGGAACCCCAAGTTCGTCGAGACCCCGTAATGTGTGAACCCCTTCCCGAAAACCCTATTTTATAACATAATAACAACTGTTGCATATAAATTGTTCATGCATGCATCCATATCATGTGGTTTGGCGGCCTTATGCCGATTCACCTTATAATTAAATATGGGGCCCATATGCGGGCAGATCTAGTCTCATATTGGCCTCATTTAAATTTGTGTAGCGAACCGGTACTATCCTTTGCCATGTTCCAACAACATTTAAATTGCGGGGCTTCTAAATAACTTGAACCATCTAATTAATTGTCGGGACCCCCGGTTCCACTTAATATAATCTAATTGCATCGCACCTTTGCCATGTCATACATCATACATGCATCATGCCGATCTTTTTGCGTAGTATTAAATAGTGCATCCGGTGTTTATTCTAGTGTTTTGCTTCTTCGCGGATAAGGCCGTTGAGTTGATGTGAGCTTCGCCCCGATCTTCGGTTGAACCTTCGACAATGTTTTCAGGCGAGCATCTCCCCCTTTCTACCCATCTTACTTTTATAGTATTTACTTCCTTCCTGTTGATCTATTGCTACCTGTGTTGCGATGCTCTAGTTTCCGTACCCGTGATACCCCTTGCAGCCCTATATTGCCATGGCCACCTCCTATTACCTGTTGTTTGGTAGATAGTTGGACTTATGCGTCAGAGTCGCTTGCTCAAGTGTTGTTGCGTGTCGTCAAGTACCACAGTTGTTGGAGAAGTGCCGCATGTCCAATGTTGGAGATGATCATGGTTTACTTATCGTTCACTTTAATTACTGTTTAACAACTAAAATTGAATTAAGCAGAGGCACCGGTGGGTGATAGGTAAGATTTGGTTTCCGACCGCCCACTTGTGTCCCGTAGGACCCGAGTTCTTGACACCTGTTCCGAGATCGAGCGCGCTAACCACAGTTGGGGAGATATGGGCCCCCCATTGATTATTACCTGATTTCAAAGTATTGTACTGGGGGCCACAAACTAGTTTGAGGTTTTATTTACTATCCTGTACTTATGCCATGTTTACCGCTTTATTTACGATTGTGTGAGGAGCACGCTGTACTGTTTAGGATCGGGCCACGTTTCGCGGTGTCGACAGTCCCCGTTTGGGGATTTGCTGTCGTTCACAGCCGTTTGCCCAAACCCCAGTCTGTCTCGGAGACCGGCCGACTTCGCTGGGTGTCGACTTGGTGGGTGGCCTCACGCATTTGCTTTTGTCCGGGAACGTCGTGACTTAGGCCCCGCCGACATACCGATGGGTGTATGTTAATCGATCCGGCAAAAGGGTCAAGTATCTGTGGATACTTTGGTGCACCGCAGGTTTAATCTTTTCGAGAAGCCGTGTCCGCGGTTATGGACGACTTGGAGCACAGTGCTTGATCATAGACAACTATAACTAAAGTTTACTGTTATAAATTGACTTGTATCTGATTTGACTAGTAATCAGCCTCACTACAACGGAATGGCCAAATAAAAGTACCAACAACTGCTGGGTTTTGGGGTTATCTCATGCTGATTGTATTTGATTAGTAAGTGCTGCAACTACAACGGAATGGTCAACTAAAAGTGCCCACTGCTTATTTTATCAGGATGATTATCTATACCTGACTAGTAATTGCTGCAACGATAACTGAATAAATAAAACTGCCAACGGTGTGAGTTCCTCGGTTGACTTCCTCGTCTGGTCTCGAGGGGGAAATACCAGGATGGGTTTGTTTGGTGGTAGCATCAGGTGGTTCCGAATAGGTCTTTCTTATCCCTCTCTGATAGTCGCCAGTTTGTATCGAGTCTCTATAGGTTGTTTAGTGCATGCTGCCGCTGCCGCTTCAGTCCACCATACCTATGTAGGCGAGGACCGCCGAATTCTAGTCTCGCCGTGTACTGGCCTCAGTACTGACGCTCCTCTTTTTCCTTTGCCCTTTGCCGGCACCCCTTTTGTTTAAGCAGGTTTTGAGATCGACGCCGTTAGCAGGGTTACCCTTCCGGCTTGGCCTGGGCAGGGTTATGGACGCCATTGGTTATTCTTCAGGGCTCTTAGCCCCATTTGCATCTTGTCCGTAGCTGGACGCTATATCATTTTCAAGGTGATTTGGATCTTTGTATATTGTATCTGTATTCTTGACTCATTGAGTCGCTGTTGCATATATATCTGTTCTGTGGGTCCCATCGAGGACTGTTGTGTAATGTTATTACTTCGTTTTCCACCCGCACGCAAGTGCCTGGTGGGCACCTTTGAATCGTTTCTATGCGGGTTTGGCGGGTTTCGCTAAAACTTGCATAGGGCCGATTCTGAGGGTGTTACAAAGCCATTCCTCAATTGTCTTGCCACTATCCCGACGGGTAGATGTGTTACACCCTACTACCCTAGACCGAAGCTGGCCAGTGTGGGAAGTGCATGGCCAAGCACCATCTTGTCTGTAAAACAAGGGATTTGTATGTTTGTGAAGGAATTGTGGAGAAATATGCAAAAGGAGAGCACATTCCTTGAACACTTGGCCTGATCATTCGTCCGTACTTGTCCAAAACTGCCCTAAAACCCTAGATTTTAGCCGTGTACCGTGTCGAAGGCATGCCCAAGCATGCCATCAATTATGATTGAAGTGATATAAGTGTTTGGTGTGTCATTGTGAGCCATTCTTCCAAGTTTGAAGCCATTCCTCAATTTTCTTGCCGCTATCCCGACGGGTAGACGCGTTACACCCTACTACCCTAGACCAAAGCTGACCAGTGTGGGAAGTGCATGGACAACTACCATATTTATTGTAAAACAAGGGATGTGAGTGTTTGTGAGGGCATGGTGGAGCAATGTGCAAAATGAGAGCACATTCCTTGAATAGTTGGCCTGACGACTCGTCCGTACTTGTCCAAACCAGCCTTAAACCCAAGAGTTTAGCCATCTACCGTGCCGAAGGCATGCCCAAGCATGCCATAATTTCTCACTGAAGTGAGATAAGTGTGTGGTGTGTCATTGTGACCCATTGTGCCAAGTTTGAAGCCATTCCACAATTGTCTTGCCGCTATCTCGACGAGTAGATGCGTTACACCCTACTACCCTATACCGAAGCTGGCCAGTGTGGGAAGTGCTTGGACAAGCACCGTCTTTTTTGTAAAAGAGGGGATGTGATTGTTTGTGAGGGAATGGTGGAGCAGTGTGCAAAAGGAGAGCAAATTCCTTGAACAGTTGACCTGAGGATTCGTCCGTAGTTGTCCAAAATTGCCCTAAAACCCTAGATTTTAGCCGTCTACCATGCCGAAGGCATGCCCAAGCGTGCCATCATTTCTCATTGAAGTGATATAAGTGTGTGGTGTGTCATTGTGAGCCATTGTGCCAAGTTTGTAGCCATTCCTCATTTGTCATGACGCTATACCGACGGGTAGCAGCGTTACACCCTATTACCCTAGACCGAAGCTGTCTAGTGTGGGAAGTGCATGGTCAAGAACCATATTTTTTGTAAAACAAGGGATGCGAGTGTTTTTGATGGCATGGTGGAGCAATGTGCAAATGGAGAGCACATTCCTTGAACAGTTGGCCTAACGATTCGTCCGTACTTGTCCAAAACGGCCCTAAAACCCTAGATTTTAGCCGTCTACCGTGTCGAAGGAATGCCCAAGCATGCCATAAATTATAATTGAAGTGATATAAGTGTTTGGTGTGTCATTGTGAGCCATTGTGCCAAGTTTGTAGCCATTCCTCAATTTTCTTGCCGCTATCCTGACGGGTAGACGCGTTACACCCTACTACCCTAGACCAAAGCTGACCAGTGTGGGAAGTGCATGGACAACTACCATATTTCTTGTAAAACAAGGGATGTGAGTGTTTGTGATGGCATGGTGGTGCAATGTGCATAAGGAGAGCACATTCCTTGAAGACTTGGCCTGATGATTCGTCCGTACTTGTCCAAAACGACCCTAGATTTTAGCCGTCTACCGTGCCAAAGGAATGCCCAAGCATGCCATCATTGCTAATTGAAGTTATATAAGTGTGTGTTGTGTCATTGTGAGCCATTGTGACAAGTTTGAAGCCATTCCTCAATTGTCTTGCCACTATCCCGAAGGGTAGACGCGTTACACCATACTACCCTAGACCGAAGCTGACCGGTGTGGGAAGTGCATGGCCAAGCACCATCTTTTTTGTAAAAAAAGGGACGTGAGTGTTTGTGAGGGCATGGTGGAGCAATGTGCAAAAGGAGAGCACATTCCTGGAACAGTTGGCCTGACGATTCGTCCGTACTTTTCCAAAACTGCCCTGAAACCCTAGATTTTAGCCGTCTACCGTGCCGAAGGCATGCCCAAGCATGCCATAATTGCTCATTGTAGTTAGATAAGTGTGTTGTGTGTCATTATGACCCATTGTGCCAAGTTTTAAGCCATTCCTCAATTCTCTTGCCGCTATCTCGACGAGTAGACGCGTTACACCCTACTACCCTATACCGAAGCTGGCCAGTGTGGGAAGTGCTTGGATAAGCACCATATTTTATGTAAAAGAGGGGATGTGATTGTTTGTGAGGGAATGGTGGAGCAGTGTGCAAAAGGAGAGCAAATTCCTTATACAGTTGACCTGACGATTCGTTTGTATTTGTCCAAAACGGCCCTAAAACCCTAGATTTTCGCCGTCTACCGTGTCGAAGGCATGCCCAAGCATGCCATCATTTCTCATTGAAGTGATATAAGTGTGTGGTGTGTCATTGCGAGCCATTGTGCCTAGTTTGAAGCCATTCCTCAATTGTCTTGCCGCTGTCCCGACGGGTAGACGTGTTACACCCTACTACCCTAGACCGAAGCTGGCCAGTGTGGGAAGGGCATGACCAAGCACCATCTTGTTTGTAAAACAAGCGATGTGAGTGTTTGTGAGGGAACAATGGATCAATGTGCAAAAGTAGAGCACATTCCTTGAACACTTGGCCTGACGATTCGTCCGTACTTGTCCAAAACAACCCTAAAACCCTAGATTTTAACAGTCTACCGTGTCGAAGGCATGCCCAAGCATGCAATAATTGCTCACTTAAGTGATATAAGTGTGTGGTGTGTCATTGTGAGACATTGTGCCAAGTTTTAAGCCATTCCTCAATTGTCTTCCCGCTATCCTCAAGTTTACACCCTACTACGTTAGACATAAGCTGGCTAGTGTGGGAAGTGCATGGACAAGCACAATCTTGTTTGTAAAACAAGGTATTTGAGTGTTTGTTTGGGCATGGTGGAGCAATGTGCAAAAGTAGAGCACATTCCTTGAAAAGTTGGCCTAATGATTCGTCCGTAGTTGTCCAGAACGGCCCTAAAACCCTTGATTTTAGCCATCTACCATGCCGAAGGCATGCCCAAGCATAATTTCACTGCTCATTGAAGTGATATAAGTGTGCGGTGTTTCATTGTGAGCCATTGTTCCAAGTTTGAAACCGTTTCTCAATTGTCTTGCCGCTATCCCGACGGGTAGACGCATTACACCCTACTACCATAGACCGAAGCTGGAAAGTGTGGGAAGTGCATGGTTAAGCACCATATTGTTTGTAAAACAAGGGATGTGATTGTTTGTGAGGGCATGGTGGAGCAATTTACAAAAGGAGAGAACATTCCTTGAACAGTTGGCCTGACGATTCATCCGTACTTGTCCAAAACATCCCTAAAACCGTAGATTTTAGTCGTCTACCGTGCTGAAGGCATGCCCAAGCATGCCATCATTGCTCATTGAAGTGATATAAGTGTGTGTTGTGTCATTGTGAGCCATTGTGCCAAGTTTTAAGCCATTCCTCAATTGTCTTGCCGCTACATGTTACACCCTACTACCCTAGACCGAAGCTGGCCAGTGTGGGAAGTGCATGGACAAGCACCATCATTTTTGTAAAACAAGGGATGTGAGTGTTTGTGAGGGCATGGTGGATCAATGTGCAAAAGTAGAGCACATTCCTTGAACAGTTGGCCTGACGATTCGTCCGTACTTGTCCAAAACGGCCCTAAAACCCTAGATTTTAGCAGTCTACCGTGCCGAAGGCATGCCCAAGCATGCAATAATTGCTCATTGAAGTGATATAAGTGTGTGGTGTGTCATTGTGAGACATTGTGCCAAGTTTTAAGCCATTCCTCAATTGTCTTGCCACTATCCTGACGTGTAAACGCGTTACACCCTACTACGCTAGACAGAAGCTGGCTAGTGTGGGAAGTGCATGGCCAAGCACCATCTTGTTTGTAAAACAAGGTATTTGAGTGTTTGTGTGGGCATGGTGGAGCAATGTGCAAAAGTAGAGCACATTCCTTGAACAGTTGGCCTAATGATTCATCCGTAGTTGTCCAAAACGGCCCTAAAACCCTAGATTTTAGCCATCTACCATGCCGAAGGCATGCCCAAGCATATTTTCATTGCTCATTGAAGTGATATAAGTGTGTGGTGTGTCATTGTGAGCCATTGTGCCAAGTTTGAAGCCATTCCTCAATTGTCTTGCCGCTATCCCGACGGGTAGACGCGTTACACCCTACTACCCTAGAACGAAGCTGGCCAGTGTGGGAAGTGCATGGTCAAGCACCATCTTGTTTGTAAAACAAGGGATGTGAGTGTTTGTGAGGGCATGGTGGAGCAATGTGAAAAAGGAGAGCACATTCCATGAACAGTTGGCCTGACGATTCGTCCGTACTTCTCCAAAATGGCCCTAAAACCCTAGATTTTAGCTGTCTACCGTGCCGAAGGCATGCCAAAGCATGCCATCATTGATCATTGAAGTGATATAAGTGTGTGTTGTGTCATTGTGAGCCATTGTGCCAAGTTTTAAGCCATTTCTCAATTGTCTTGCCACTATCCCGACGGGTAGACACGTTACACCCTACTACCCTAGACCGAAGCTGGCCAGTGTGGGAAGTGCATGGACAAGCACCATATTTTTTGTAAAACAAGGTATGTGAGTGTTTGTGAGGGCATGGTGGAGCAATGTGAAAAAGGAGAGCACAGTCCTTGAACAGTTGGCCTGATGATTCGTACGTACTTCTCCAGAACGGCCATAAAACCCTAGATTTTAGCCGTCTACCGTGCCGAAGTCATGCCCAAGCATGGCATCATTGCTCATTGAAGTGATATAAGTGTGTGTTGTGTCATTGTGAGCCATTGTTCCAAGTTTTAAGCCATTTCTCAATTCTCTTGCCACTATCCCGACGGGTAGACACGTTACACCCTACTACCCTAGATTGAAGATGGCCAGTGTGGCAAGTGCATGGACAAGCACCATATTTTTTGTAAAACAAGGGATGTGAGTGTTTGTGAGGGCATGGTGTAACAATGTGCAAAAGGAGAGCACATTACCTGACCACTTGGCCTGACGATTCATCCGTACTTGTCCAAAACGGCCCTTAAACCCTAGATTTTAGCCGTCTACCGTCCCGAAGGAACGCCCAAGCATGCCATCATTTCTCATTGAAGTGACATAAGTGTGTGGTGTGTCATTGTGACCCATTGTCCCAAGTTTTAAGCCATTCCTCAATTGTCTGGCCGCTATCCGACGGGTAGACGCGTTACACCCTCCTACCCTATACAGAAGCTGGCCAGTGTGGGAAGAGCATGGCCAAGCACTAGCTTGTTTGTAAAACAAGGTATGTGAGTGTTTTTAGGGCATGGTGGAGCAATGTGCAAAAGGAGAGTACATTCCTTGAACACTTGGCCTGACGATTCGTCCGTACTTGTCCAAAACAGCCCTAAAACCCTAGACTTTAGCCGTCTACCATGGCGAAGGCATGCCCAAGCATGCCATCGTTGTTCCTTTGAGTGATATAAGTGTCTGGTGTGTAATTGTGACACATTGTGCCAAGTTTGATGCCATTCCTCAATTGTCTTGCCGCTATCCCGACAGGTAGACGCGTTACATCCTACTACCCTAGACAGACGCTGGCCAGTGTGGGAAGTGCATGGCCAAGCACCATCTTGTTTGTAAAACAAGGGATTTGAGTGTTTGTATGGGCATTATGGAGCAATGTTCAAAAGGAGAGCACATTCCTTGACCACTTGGCCTGACGATTCGTCCGTACTTGTCCAAAACTGCCCTAAAACCCTAAATTTTAGCTGTCTACCGTGCCGAAGGCATGCCCAAGCATGCCATAATTTCTCATTGAAGTGATATAAGTGTGTGGTGTGTCATTGCAAGCCATTGTGCCAAGTTTGAAACCATTCCTCAATTGTCTTGCCGCTATCCCGACGGGTAGACGTGTTACACCCTACTACTCGAAGCTGGCCAGTGTGGGAAGTGCACGGCCAAGCACCATCTTGTTTGTACAACAAGGTATGTGAGTGTTTGTGAGAGAAATTTGGAGCAATGTGCAAAAGGAGAGCACATTCCTTGAACACTTGGCCTGACGATTCGTCCGTACTTGTCCAAAACTGCCCTAAAACCCTTTATTTTAGCAGTCTACCGTTGCGAAGGCATGCCCAAGCATGCAATAATTTCTCATTGAAGGGATATAATTGTGTGGTGTGTCATTGTGAGACATTGTGCCAAGTTTTAAGCCATTCCGCAATTGTCTTGCCACTATCCCGACGGAGAGACGTTACACCCTACTACGCTAGACAGAAGCTAGCTAGTGCGGGAAGTGCATGGCCAAGAACAATCTTGTTTGTAAAACAAGGTATTTGAGTGTTTGTGTGGGCATGGTGGAGCAATGTGCAAAAGTAGAGCACATTCCTTGAATAGTTGGCCTAATGATTCGTTCGTAGTTGGCCAAAACGGCCCTAAATCCCTAGATTTTAGCCATCTACCATGCCGAAGGCATGCCCAAGCATATTTTCATTGTTCATTGAAGTTATATAAGTGTGTGGTGTGTCATTGTGAGCCATTATTCCAAGTTTGAAGCCATTCCTCAATTGTCTTGCCGCTATCCCGAAGGGTAGACGCGTTACACTCTACTACCCTAGACAGAAGCTGGCCAGTGTGCGAAGTGCATGGTCAAGCACCATCTTGTTTGTAAAACAAGGGATGTGAGTGTTTGTGAGGGAATGGTGGAGCAATGTGCAAAAGGAGAGCACATTCCTTGGACAATTGGCCTGACGATTCGTCCGTACTTGTCCAAAACGACCCAAAAACCCTAGATTTTAGCCGTCTACCGTGCCGAAGGCATGCCCAAGCATGCCATAATTTCTCATTGAAGTTATATAAGTGTGTGTTGTGTCATTGTGAGCCATTTTGCCAAGTTTTAAGCCATTCCTCAATTGTCTTGCCGCTATCCCGTCGAGTAGACACGTTACACCCTACTACCCTAGACCGAAGCTGGCCAATTTGGGAAGTGCATGGACAAGCACCATCATTTTTGTAAAACAAGGGATGTGATTGTTTCTTGGGGCATGGTGGAGCAATGTGCAAAAGGATAGCACATTCCTTGAACACTTGGCCTGACGATTCAACCGTACTTGTCCAAAATGTCCCTAAAACCCTAGATTTTAGCCGTCTACCGTGCCAAAGGCATGCCCAAGCATTCCATCATTTCTCATTGAAGTTATATAAGTGTGTGGTGTGTCATTGTGACCCATTGTTCCAAGTTTTAAGCCATTCCTCAATTGTCTTGCCGCTATCCCGACGGGTAGACGCGTTACACCCTACTACCCTAGACAGAAGCTGGCCAGCGTGGGAAGAGCATGGAGAAGCACCATCTTGTTTGTAAAACAAGGTATGTGAGTGTTTTTGAGGGCATGGTGGAGAAATGTGCAAAAGGAGAGCACATTCCTTGAACACTTGGCCTGACGATTCGTCCGTACTTGTCCAAAACTGCCCTAAAACCCTAGATTTTAGCCATCTACCATGCTGAACGCATGCCCAAGAATGCCATCATTGCTCATTGAAGTGAGATAAGGGTGTGGTGTGTCATTGTGAGCCATTTTGCCAAGTTTTAAGCCATTTTTCAATTGTATTGCCACTATCCGACGGGTAAATGCGTCACACCCTACTACCCTAGAACGAAGCTGGCTAGTGTGGGAAGTGCGTGGCCAAGCACCATCTTGTTTGTAAATAAAGTGATGTGAGTGTTTGTGAGCGCATGGTGGAGCAATGTGAAAATGGAGAGCACATTCCTTGAACACTTGGCTTGACGATTCGTCCATACTTGTCCAAAACTGCGCTGAAATCCTAGATTTTAGCCGTCTACCGTGCCGAAGGCATGCCCAAGCATGCCAGCATTGCTCATTGAATTGAGATAAGTGTGTGGTGTGTCACTGTGTGCCATTGTGCCAAGTTTGAAGACATTTCTCCATTTTCTTTTGGTATCTCGATGGGTAGACGCGTTACACCCTACTACCCTAGACCGAAGCTGGCTAGTGTGGCAAGTGCATGGCCAAGCACCATCATGTTTGTAAAACAAGGGATGTGAGTGTTTGTGAGGGAATGGTCGAGAAATGTGCAAAAGGAGAGTACATTACTTGAACACTTGGCCTGACGATTCGTCCGTACTTGTCCAAAACTGGCCTAAAACCCTAGATTTTAGTGGTCTACCATGCCGAACGAATGCCCAAGCATGCCATCATTTCTCATTGAAGTGAGATAAGTGTGTGGTGTGTAATTGTGAGCCATTGTGAAAAGTTTGAAGCCATTCCTCAATTGTCTTGCCGCTATCCCGACGGGTAGACACGTTACACCCTACTACCCTAGACCGAAGCTGGCCAGTGTGAGAAGTGCATGACCAAGCACCATCTTGTTTGTAAAACAAGGGATTTTCGTGTTTGTGAGGGAATGGTGGAAAAATGTGCAAAAGGAGAGCACATTACCTGACCACTTGGCCTGACGATTCGTCCGTACTTGTCCAAAACGGCCCTAAAACCCTTGATTTCAGCCGTCTACCGTGCCGAAGGCATGCCCAACCATGCCATAATTTATCATTGATGTGATATAAGTGTGTGGTGTGTTATTTTGAGCCATTTTGCCAAATTTGAAGCCATTCCCCAATTGTCTTGCCGCTATCCCGACGGGTAGATGCGTTACACCCTACTACCCTAGACCGAAGCTGGCCAGTGTGGGAATTGCATGGCCAAGCACCATCTTGTTTGTAAAATAGGGATGTGAGTGTTTATTAGGGCATGGTGGAGCAATGTGAAAATGGTGAGCTCATTCCTTGAACACTTGGCCTGACGATTCGTCCATACTTGTCCAAAACGGCCCTTAAACCCTAGATTTTAGCCGTCTACTGTGGCGAAGGCATGCCCAAGCATGCCATCATTTCTCACTGAAGTGATATAAGTGTGTGGTGTGTGATTGTGAGCCATTTTTCCAAGTTTTAAGAGATTCCTCAATTGTATTGCTTCTATCCCGATGGGTAGACGCGTTACACCCTACTACCCTAGATCGAAGCTGGCCAGTGTGGGAAGTGCATGGCCGAGTACCATATTTTTTGTAAAACAAGGTATGTGAGTGTTTGTGAGGGAAAGGTGGAGGAATTTGCAAAAGGAGAGAACATTCCTTGAACACTTGGCCTGACGATTCGTCTGTACTTGTCTAAAACTGCCCTAAAACCCTAGATTTTTAGCCGTCTACCATGCCAAACGCATGCCCAAGAATGCCATCATTGCTCACTGAAGTGAGATAACGGTGTGGTATGTAATTGTGAGCCATTGTGCCAAGTTTGAAGCCATTTTTCAATTGTCTTGCCGCTATCCAGACGGGTAGATGTGTTACACCCTACTACCCTAGACCCAAGCTGGCTAGTGTGGGAAGTGCGTGGCCAACCACCATCTTGTTTGTAAATAAAGTGATGTGATTGATTGTGAGAGCATGGTGGAGCAATGTTAAAAGGGAGAGAACATTCCTTGAACACTTGGCTTGACGATTCATCCGTACTTGTCCAAAATTGCCCTAAAACCCTAGATTTTATCCATCTACCGTGCCGAAGGCATGCCCAAGCATGCCATCGTTGGTCATTGAATTGAGATAAGTGTGTGGTGTGTCATTGTGTGCCACTGTGCCAAGTTTGAAGACATTCCTCCATTTTATTTTCGCTATCCCGACGGGTAGACGCGTTACACCCTACTACCCTAGACCGAAGCTGGCTAGTGTGGGAAGTGCATGACCAGGCACCATCTTGTTTGTAAAACAAAGGATGCGAGTGCTTGTGAGGGAATGGTGGAGCAATGTGCAAAAGGAGAGCACATTACTTGAACACTTGGCCTGATGTTTCGTCCGTACTTGTCCAAAACTTCCCTAAAACCCTAGATTTTAGCGGTCTACCGTGCCGAAGGCATGCCCAAGCATGACAACGTTTCTAATTGAAGTGAGATAACTGTGTGGTGTGTCATTGTGAGCCATTGTGCCAAGTTTGAAGCCCATTACTCAATTGTCTTGCCTCTATCCTGACCGGTAGACGCGTTACACCCTACTACCCTAGACCGAAGTTGGCCAGTGTGGGAAATGCATGGCGAAGTGTAACACCCTCGAATCAGCCCTATGCAGATTTCAGTGATTCACACCAAACCCGCACAGAAACGATTCAAAGATGCCCACCAGACCCTTGTGTGTGGGTGGAAAATGAAGTAATACCATTACACAATAGTCCACGATGGAACCCACAGAACATATATATTCAACAACGACTCCATGAGTCAAAAATACAGATATACAGTACAAATATCCAAATCACCTTGAAAACGATAAATCATCCGAGTACGGACAAGATGCAAATTGGCTTAAGAGCCCTGAAGAAAAACCAATGGCGTCCATAACCCTGCCTAGGACAAGCCGGAAGGGTAACCCTGCTAACGACGTCGATCTCAAAACCTGCTAAAACAAAAGGGGTGCCGACAAAGGGCAAAGGAAAAAGGGAGCGGTCAGAACTGAGGCCAGTACACGGCGAGTCTAGAATTTGGCGGCTCTCGCCTACATAGGTATGGTGGACTGAAGCGGTAGCGCAACATGCACTAAACAATCTATAGATACTCGATTCAACTGTCGGCTATTAGAGAGGGATAAGAAAGACCTATTCGGATCCAACCTGATAGTAACACCAAAACATACCCATCCTAGTATTTCCCCCTCGAGACCACACGAGGAAGTCAAACCACGGAACTCACATAGTTGGCAGTTTTATTCATTCCATTATAGTTGCAACACTTACTAGTCAGATATAGATAACACGAGTCATCCTGATATCATAAGCAGTGGGCAGTTTTAGTTAACCATTCCATTTTAGTTGCAATACTTACTAGTCAGATACAATTAGCATGAGACATCCCATCTCCAATAGTTGTTGGCACTTTTATTGACTCATTCCGTCGTAATGAAACTGAGTACTAGACATGTAGAAGTCAAATTTATAGCACTACTTTAGTTATGCTTGTCTATGATCGAGATACTGTGCTCCAAGTCATCCATAACCGCGGACACAACTTTTATAAAGATTTACCCTGCAGGGGTGCAAAAATAGCAACACACGCACGATCAACCTCAGAAAAACCAAATAAAACGAAATCAGGCTTTCACGACAAAACAATCACAGAATTCATAAAAGGTTTTAGGGGGCCACCCCACTAAGCTACCCTCAACGAAGATGGCTGGCTCCGAGACGGACCCAGGGCTTGCGTCAATGGCTGTAAACGACTAGCAACCCGAAAGTGTGACTGGGCTTGTCGATACCGCAAAAACACTCCGCATTCCAAAATAGTACAGGTGCTCCATGCACAATCGTAAATAAAGCACTAAAGCATGGCATTAGTACATGATAGTAATAAAGCCCCAAACTAGTTTGTGGCCCCAAGAAATAAGAAATGAATCAAGCTCTGGCTAAGGGGATTCATGGTCCCACATGCGGATAGTGCGATAGTCAAGGAACAAGTATCAAGTACTCGGGGCCTACAGGACACAAGTGAGCGGTTAAAAACCAAATATTAGCTATTGCCCACCGGTGCCTCTGCATTAGTTATATCTATTCCCAGCATTTTAACAATTGTATTTAAAGTCATGATCATCTCCACCATTTAGCATGTGCCAACTTGCCATCAACGTTGGAACGACAATGACGCGAACCAGAACATAAGCAAGCAACTACGACTCGCAAGGCCGACTATCTATCAAACAGCAGGCAATAGGATGTGTCCCTGGCAATATAGGTTGCAAGAGACATAAAGTGGTACGGAATCAAGAGCATCACAACATAGATAGCAACAGATCAACATGAGGAAGTAAATACTATAAATGCAAAATAGGTAGAAAGAGGGAGAATGCTCGCCCGAGAGACATTGCCGAAGATTCATTATGCAAAGGACTTGTCGGTACTCGCATCAACTCAATGGCCTATTCCGTGAAGAAGCAAAGCACTAAAAGAAAACACTGAATGCACTATTTAATACTATGGCAGAAGAATCAGCATGTTCATGACAAAGATGCGGTGCAATTAGGCAATATTAAGCGAAACCGGGGTTTCGGAAATTAATTAATAGGTTCATATTGTTTAGATACCCCACAATTTTAATGTTGTCTTAACAAGGCAAAACATGGCATCGGTTCGCTGCACAAATTTAAATGGAGGAGCTAACAGACAAGAATAGCCCGCATATGCGCTCCATATTTAATTTAGGTGAATCATCGAAATACCCCTAAAAACCCACAATATGTATGCAATCATGAACAATTCGTATGCAACAAGTATATGTTATATATTATAAAAATAGGGGTCTCGGAAAGGGGATCACGTTAGTGTTCGAGAACGATGGTCTTGGGGTTCGACGAGGTCGGTCTTCAGATCTAGGAAGAACTTGGCATCCCGAGGGTTCGGGTCTCGTCTTCGAGTTCCGTGGTCGGGCTTCGGGGTGTCGGCCATCGGTTCCAGGAAGGAGAACTTGATGTTCCTTCTCGATGATCGATGGCGAACTTGGTTTCAGCAATCACTATGGTCTTTGGGTAGCACGGTTTTTTCGACGGGTTCATCAGGTTCGATTTCAATCACCGAAAATCTTGTGGAGAGGGACTCGTGTAGTTCTTGTAGCAGTCCATCCTGTCTTCGCATCTCCACGGTCACCAACATCACCACATCGGCAGCATACCGGCACAACATCACATACACTTCACAGCACCAGAATGTCATGGAGTAGCAGGGCCTCAACCAAACTTAGCAAGACACGTGGAGGGGTCGTCGTGGACAGGTGGTGCTGGCGAGCCTCAAAGCGGCAAGATGGGGCGTGCGCAAGGAGGGTGAGGAGGAGCGGGGCCGGGCGCGGAGCTCCAGATGGTGGCGGTGTAGATGAACTCAGGACCTGCAGGCCCTAGGGGCGAGGAGGCACGTGGAAGATGGAGGACATCAGCCGGTGCTGGCGAGGACGTGTAGGTGCACATGCGCCGTTGTAGAGGAGGGCCATGGCGGCGAGCTTGCGGGCCCAACAGAGGGGCGAGGACACCCAGAGGGAGCTCGCGACACGACGAAGAGGGGTCCACAGGACGGCGCAGAGGAGGCGAGGTTGACATCCGAAATAGAGTGGAGCAACCGGTCGCTGGCGAGGCAGCGACGTCGGGGGTACCGGCGCAGCGGCGAGCGGCCTGGGGCGGAGCCATGCGGCGACAGAAAGGCGGGACCGACGGGGAGATGAGGGCGTCCTAGGGCAGTTCCTCGTGGGCGGACCGAGGCCGCGGAGAAGCGGAGGGGGCGTCAACCGCAGAATCGGGATCGAGGGAGGACAAGGTGGGAGGGACGTGAGCGGTAGGTGGGGTTGGTCGGGACGATGGGGTGGGGCGAGCGACACGTGAGGATGGTAGAGGGGTCATGTCGTGTTGACGCAGGGTCAAGTTAGGGTGGGGCCCGGTGGAGTGGGTTGTTTCGCTGACGGTGCACCGTGCAGGGCTTGGCGGTTGAGTGGTTGCATGTGTGCTACTGCTGGGGGATGTGTTTCAGCGGAGGCAGGTGGGATGCTGGGTAGGTAGATTGGCTAGGGTTAGGGTTAGCCATGATAAGGGTTAGGGTTTGGTCAAACTGGCTGGGCTATCCGGGATGGTAGGTGGTCTAGCCTACGGGCTGGGCTGCCTCCCTCGGTACAAAACATTTTGTTTGTTATTTATTTATTTTAATTTTAAAAGAATTTTGTAAATAATTTTTAGAGAAATAAAAGATCAGGAAGGGACCTGGGTTTTTGATTTGAAAATAAAGAGGGGTCTAATTAGAAAACAAAGATAGGCTTTTAAAAAATAGTTTTAGGGAAACCATGCATGATGACATGACGATGCTCAAATGCAATGTGGCATGATGACATGAGCATTCAGGCATGATGATGCACAAAGTCAAAACACAATGATTTTCTAGTAGTGGTTTTACCGGGGTGCTACAATTCGACACCACTAACAATGGATCTCACTCTCAAGATCTGCCTCATGGTACGGGCGAAGATGGCTGATGATCGGATTCTTCTTGCGCCGTGTAGATCCTCGCGACACTACTAACAAAGATTCTTGCTTCGTCTTGAAATCGGCGACACCACCAACAAGGGTCGTTGTTCATGTTCGTCGAGAGAAGACTCCGGATAAACAAAAGACAAAGGTAGAGGTCTCAAAAGGTAAGGCCACCTCTAACTTCCATTGGAGGAGTAAAAGTTACATTGATCCACAAGAACGAATGATAAGAGTAGTGGTATGATAGCTACTCCATCCCGCAACCAAAACATTACTCTCTACATGAAGAGAAGTATTATGCAACCAACTCTCAGAATTCAGACTGAAGATCTTTATAAGTGATGTTTGGAAATAAAGGATTGATACAGATCTTCATCGGATCTAGCGTAGATGATGTCGTTGTGTTGAAAAACACCGGAAGATACCAAGAATGATTTCAGTGGATTCTGATCCACCGAAAGGTACAACAGATGATGGGTACTCAGATAGCACAAAGACCGAATGTGGAAGCACCATTGCAAAAGGAATCGAAGCCCTGAAGGTACGACGGAAACCCAACCACAAGATTTCCTATACTCAAAGAAAAGATGAGAGAGAAGATTTAAAACACGCAAAGGTAAGAGGAGAAGAGAATAGAGGTAAGGAGTAAAAGCAGACCTAATCAGATCTATCCAACCAATTTTGCAAAATAGCTTTGACACTCTACATCGACTGTTAGCTAGGTTATCCTACAGAATGGACCAGTGGGGTATCGCAACTTCTGAGCTCTGATACCACTTTGTAACACCCTCGAATCGGCCCTATGAAGATTTCACCGATTCACGCCAAACCCGCATAGAAACGATTCAAAGATGCCCACCAGACAATTGCGTGTGGGTGGAAAACAAAGTAATACCATTACACAATAGTCCATGATGGAATCCAGAA
This sequence comes from Avena insularis, assembly GCA_023614405.1. NCBI lineage: Eukaryota > Viridiplantae > Streptophyta > Magnoliopsida > Poales > Poaceae > Avena > Avena insularis. Next base: position 322,863 of record JAJUPC010000361.1, on the reverse strand, counting down.
AACATATATATTCAACAACCACTCCATGAGTCAAAAATACAGATATACAGTACAAAGATCTAGATCACCCTGGAAACGATACAACATCCAAGTACGGACAAGATGCAAATTGGGCTAAGAGCCCTGAAGAAAAACCAATGGCCTCCATAACCCTGCCTAGGCCAAGCCGGAAGGGTAACCCTACTAACGACATCGATCTCAAAACCTGCTAAAACCAAAGGGGTGCCGACAAAGGGCAAAGGAAAAAGGGAGCGATTAGTACTGAGGCCAGTACACGGTGTGTCTAGAATTCGGCGGCTCTTGCCTACATGGGTATGGTGGACTGAAGTGACATCGCAACATGCACTAAACAATCTATAGAGACTCGATTCAACTATTGGCTATTAGATAGGGATAAGAAATACCTATTCGGATCCAACCTTATAGTAACACCAAAACATACCCATCCTGGTATTTACCCCTCGAGACCACACGAGGAAGTCAAACCAAGGAACTCACACAGTTGGCAGTTTTATTCATTCCATTATAGTTGCGACACTTACTAGTCAGATATAGATACCACGAGTCATCCTGATATCATAAGTAGTGGGCAGTTTTAGTTAACCATTCCATTGTAGTTGCAATACTTACTTGTCAGATACAATTAGCATGAGACATCCCATCTCCAACAGTTGTTGGCACTTTTATTGACTCATTCCGTTGTAATGAAACTGATTACTAAACATGTAGAAGTCAAATTTATAGCACTACTTTAGTTATGCTTGTCTATGTTCGAGATACTGTGCTCCAAGTCGTCCATAATCGTGGACATGGCTTTCAAAAATATTTACCCTGCAGGGGTGCACAAATAGAAACACACGCACGATCAACCTTGGGAAAACCAAATAAAACCCAACGAGGCTTTCACGACAAAGCAATCACAGGTTTCATAAAATATTTCAGGGGGCCACCTCACTAAGCTACCCACAACGAAGTTTGCCGGCTCCGAGATGGACCCATGGCTCGCGTCAATGGCTATAAATGACTGGGAACCCGCAAGTGTGCATGGGCTTGCCGATACCGCAAAAACACTCCGCATTCCAAAACAGTACAGGTGCTCCACGCACAATCGTAAATAAAGCAGTAAATCATGGCATTAGTACATGATAGTAATAAAGCCCCAAACTAGTTTGTGGCCCCAAGAAATAAGAAATTAATCAAGCTCTGGCTAAGGGGATTCATGGTCCCACATGCGGATAGTGCGATAGTCAAGGAACAGGTATCAAGTACTCGGGGCCTACGGGACACAAGTGAGCGGTTAAAAACCAAATATTAGCTATTGCCCACCGGTGCCTCTACATTAGTTATATCTATTCCCAGCATTTTAACAATTGTATTTAAAGTCATGATCATCTCTACCATTTAGCATGTGCCAACTTGCCGTCAACGATGGAACGACAATGACACGAAGCAGCACATAAGCAAGCAACTATGACTCGCAAAGCCGACTATCTATCAAACAGCAGTCAATAGGATGTATCCATGGCAATATAGGTAGCAAGGAACATAAAGTGGTACAGAATCTAGAGCATCATAACATAGATATCAATAGATCAATAGGAGGAAGTAAAGACTATAAATGTGAAATAGGTAGAAAGGGGGAGAATGCTCGCCTAAGAGACATTACGGAAGATTCATTGTGCGAAGGACTTGTCGGTACTCACATCAACTCAATGGCCTATTCTGTGAAGAATCAAAGCACTAAAAGAAAACACCGAATGCACTATTTAATACTACGACAGAAGAATTAGCATGTTCATGACAAAGATGTGGTGCAATTAGGCAATATAAAGCAGAACCAGGGTCCTGAAAATTAATTAATAGGTTCATATTGTTTATAGACCCCACAATTTAAATGGTGTCTTAACAAGGCAAAACATGGCATCGGTTCGCTACACAAATTAAAATGGAGGCGCTAATAGACAGGAATAGCCCGCATATCCGCTCCATATTTAATTTAGGTGAATCATCGAAATACCCCCAAACACCCACAATATGTATGCAATCATGAATAATTCAGATGCAACAAGTATATGCTATATATTATAAAAATAGGGGTCTCGGAAAGGGGATCACATTAGGGTTCGACACCGATGGTCTTGGGGTCCGATGAGCTCGGTCTTTGGATCCAGGAAGAACTTGGCTTCCCGAGGGTTCGAGTCGCGTCTTCGAGTTTCGTGGTCGGGCTTCGGGGTGTCGGCCATCGGTTCAAGGAAGGATAACTTGATGTTCCATCTCAATGATCAATGGCGAACTTGGATTCAGCAATCTCTATGGTCTTTGGTAGTACGGATTTTTCGATAGGTTCATCGGGTACGATTTCAATCACCGAAGATCTTATGGAGAGGGACTCATGTAGTTCTTGTAGCAGTCCATCATGTCTTCGCATCTCCACGGTCACCAACATCACCACATCGGCAACATACCGGCACAACATCACATACACTTCACAGCACCAGAATGTCATGGAGCAGCAGAGCCTCAACCAAACTTGATAGGACACGTGGAGGGGTCATCGTGGATAGGTGGTGCTGGCGAGCTCGAGCGGGCGAGATGGGGTCATGCCGGAGAACGGGACGGCGTGGCCGGAGACGCGGTGACAAGGAGGGTGAGGATGAGCGGGGCCGGGCGTGGAGCTCCAGATGGTGGCGGTGCAGATGAACTCAGGACCTGCAGGCCCTAGCATCGAGGAGGCATGTGGAAGATGGAGGACGGCAGCCGGTGCTGGCGAGGACGTGCAGGGGCACATGCGCCGTTGCAGAGGGGGGCCATGCCGGTGAGATTGAGGGCCCAGCGAAAGGGCGAGGACGCCTAGGGGGAGCTCGTAGCACCGCGAAGAGGGGTCCATAGGACGATGCAGAGGAGGCGAGGTTGACAGCCGAAACAGAGAGGCGCAGCTGGTCGCTGGCGAGGTGGTGACATCGGGGGTACTGGCATAGGGGCGAGCTACCTTGGGATTAGCCATGCAGCCATAGAGAGGCGGGACCGACAGGGAGATGAGGGCGTCCCAGGGTAGTGCCTTGTGGGCAGACCGAGGCCGAGGAGAAGCAGAGGGGCGCCGCTGGCGGAATCAGGATCGAGGGAAGAGGGAGGACATGGTGGGGAGGGATGCGAGCATTAGGTGGGGTTGGTCGGGACGATGGGGTGGGTGAGCGACGCGTGAGGATGGGAGCGGGGTTGCGTCGTGTTGACACAGGGTGAAGTCGGGGTGGGGCCTGGCGGAGCGGGCGGTTTCACTGCGGATGCACCGTGCTGGGCTTGGCAGTTGAGTGGTTGCGTGTGTGCTGCCAGTAGGGGATGTGTTGCATCGGCGACAGGTTGGATGCTGGGTAGGTAGATTGGCCAGAGTTAGGGTTAGCCATGATAAGGGTTAGGGTTTGGTTAAACGGGCTGGGCCAGCCGGGGTGGTAGGTGGCCTGGCCTATGGGCTGGGCTGCCTCCCCCGGTACAAAACATTTTGTTTTGTTATTTATGTATTTTAATTTTAAAAGAATTTTGTAAAAATTTTTTAGAGAAATAAAAGATCTGGAAGGGACCTGGGTTTTTAATTTGAAAATAAAGAGGGGACTAATTAGAAAACAAATATAGGCTTTTAAAACATAGTTTTGGGGAAACCATGCATGATGACATGATGATGCTCAAATGCAATGTGGCATGATGACATGAGCATGCAGACATGACGATGCACAAAGGTAAACCACAGCGATTTTCTAGTAGTGGTTCTACCGGGGTGCTACACCAAGCACCATCTTGTTTGTAAAACAAGGGATGTGAGTGTTTGTGAGGGCATGGTGGAACAATGTGCAAAAGTAGATCACATTACTTGAACACTTGGCGAGACGATTCGTCTGTACTTGTCCAAAACTGCCCTAAAACCCTAGATTTTAGCCGTCTACCGTTCCGAAGGCATGCCAGAGCATGACATCATTTCTCATTGAAGTGATATAAGTGTATGGTGTGTCATTGTGAGCCATTGTGACAAGTTTGAATCCATTACTCAATTGTCATGCCGCTATCCCGATCGGTAGACACGTTACACCCTACTACCTTAGACCGAAGCTGGCCAGTGTAGCAAGTGCATGGCCAAGCACCATCTTGTTTGTAAAACAAGGGATGTGAGTTTTTTGAGGGCATGGTGGAGAAATGTGCAAAATTAGAGCACATTACTTGAACACTTGGCCTGACGATTCGTCCGTACTTGTCCAAAACTTCCCTAAAACCCTAGATTTTAGCCGTCTACCGTGCCGACGGCATGCCCAAGCATGCCATCATTGCTCATTGAAGTGATATAAGTGTGTGGTGTGTCATTGTGAGCCATTGTGCCAAGTTTGAAGCCATTCCTCAATTGTCTTCCCGTTATCACGACGGGTAGATGCGTTACACCCTACTATCCTAGACCGAAGCTGGCCAGTGTGGGAAGTGCATGACCATGCACCATCTTGTTTTTAAAACAAGGGATGAGAGTGTTTGTAAGGGCATGGTGGAGCAATGTGCAAAAGGAGAGCACATTCCTTGAACACTTGGACTGATGATTCGTCCGTATTTGTCCAAAACGGCCCTATCCGTCTACCATGCCGAAGGCATGCCCAAGCATGCCATCATTGATCATTGAAGTGAGATAGGTGTGTGGTTTGTCATTGTGAGCCATTGTGCTAAGTATGATGCCATTTCTCAATTGTCTTGCCGCTATCCCGGCGGGTAGACGCGTTACACCCTACTACACTAGACTGAAGCTGGCCAGTTTGGGAAGTGCATGGCCAAGCACCATCTTGTTTGTAAAACAAGGGATGTGAGTGATTGTGAGGGAATGGTGGAGCAATGTGCAAAAGGATAGCACATTACTTGAACACTTGGCCTGACGATTCATCTGTACTTGTCCAAAACTGCCCTAAAACCCTAGATTTTGGTGGTCTACCATGCCGAAGGCATGCCCAAGCATGACATCATTTCTCATTGAAGTGAGATAATGTGTGGTGTGTCATTGTGAGCCATTGTGACAAGTTTGAAGCCATAACTCAATTATCTTTCCGCTATCCCGACAGGTAGATGCCTTACACCCTACTACCCTATACCGAAGCTGGCCAGTGTGAGATGTGCATGGACAAGCACCATCTTGTTTGTAAAACAAGGGATGCGAGTGTTTGTGAGGGCATGGTGGAACAATGTGCAAAAGGAGAGCACATTACCTGAACACTTGGCCTGACGATTCGTCCATACTTGTCCAAAACGGTCCTAAAACCCGTGATTTTAGCCGTCTACCGTGCCGAAGGCATGCCCAAGTGACGAGGGTTTAACTCGTCAATGCCCATTGTTATGGACTTGGGTTTTGGAGAAGGAGGGAGTGGTGGAGACATCTATCGGCTAGCAAACAAGCACACAGGGGACAAAGGATTTACCCAGGTTCAGGCCTCGTAGAGGTCCCTACTCCTGCTTGTCTGCTCGTGGAATTATTGAGGGAGTCGAAAGTTACAACGGTGCGCAGATGCAATCTGGCGAGGGTTTGTGGAAGCTAGGGTTGCGTGTATCCTCCTTGCCACCCCCTCCTAGCCTTTATATAGATAGGCTAGGTCTCGGGTAGCAGGTCGAGTCGGTTACAAGTTAGGGTTTCCCCTTCAAACTTTCTATCTTTAGCTTCTTCTTGTCCTTCAAGCAATGGAGAGTCCGTAGGTTACTCGAGTTCCTCCATCCGGGCCTTGGCAACACTGTGGGCCTGTATGTATTTGGACCGTATATACCAAGCTCGAGTACCTGTAGGGTATACCCATGTCAGTAGCCCCCGAGTGTCCAGTGGAATCGCAGATTCGACTGGGGAGTTTTTGAAGCCTTCGAGTGCCTAAATGAGTACATTTCGATTGCTTTTATTTGTGTCATAGGGATTGTTGATATACGTGCCTGATATAACCAAAGTATCGGTATCAGTTTACCACCTTAGGGTGAAACAGCGCAATCTACTCAAACTCGAGTCCCCGGACTCGAATCCGGAAAAGTGCTGTTGTAATTCGACTCAGGCCGCGGAGGTCTTACAGGAGTGGAATTCCAGTTATATGGGTGTGAGCACTTGACACGTCCGTCAAGGCATGTTCATCGTGCATGTAGGCACGGATATGTTTCTGGTAGTGCAGCTTAAATGCGCTGCTGTGCCTTATTCAGGTCTTACCTTCACGCCAGAGGCGCCAGATCAATTTTATCATCGCGAAGATGATTCGGGTGACCCAGGAGACGCAGTCTCTTTGTAGGGAAAAATTATGAGGCGGTATCGCCATGAGTTTCGAGTGTGGATGTTATAAACACATAGTTTTTTGTACAAATAATCATAGGGTGCGCGACCGGCGCTCCCTATGGGAGTAGCCCCCGAGTGCCTGGTTGAGTCGAAGACTCAGGCAGGGACTAAAGAACTTTTGCGACTGCTGTCGTCTTTTGCTTGCTTGTTTCAGTCGATGACTCAGGCAGGTACTAAAATACTTTTACATCGTTGTCGTCTTTTGCCTACTTGTTTCAATGATGACCGGCAGGTACTAAAACACTTTTGCGACTGCTGTCATCTTTTGCCTGCTTGTTTCCGGCGCTCCCTATGGGAGTAACCCATGTCCATAATCAAACTGTGTTTCGAGTGGTTGGGTTTGCTTTTGTGATTGTCCATGTTCATGCAACAAGAAAAAGAAAAGTCGTAGGTTGCGCGGCCAGCACTCCCTATGGGAGTAGCCCCCGAGTGCTTGGTGGAGTCGAAAACTCCATCAAGGACTAAAAATAGTCAAAGTTCTCCACTTCATAGCCTTGGTGACGTTAGTGCTGACGCTTGTATGACCTTAGTTGCCCGCGTGAGCGATTTTGACGGGACGTGACGAGCGGTGGGTCCCATGTTCTGACTTTGATTTGACTGGGCGTGCGTAATCTTATTTTTAACTGTGCCTCCTCGATTTCCGCGCGTAATGGTAGAAGTGGGGGACGGTTCGCGCTTCCTCTTATCCACGTGTCCAACGCGATGTGTGCCACGCGTCCAATAGGGTTTTTGTCAACCATTGGATTGCATCTCCCAGGGGTTAAGTAGCGATGTTGCGGCGGTAATTTCCCATCTGCGCTCTTTCTTCCTTGCTGCCATCGCCATTGCTGTTGCTTTTCTGCTTTCCCTTGTGCCCATCTTCTCCACGACGCTGGACCAGCTCCGTTCGTTCCCGAGCTACTTCCTTCGAATGATGAATGCAAGAAACATCACTCAAAAAGACCAAAGTGTGAAGCCATTGTTCCAAGTTTATGTAAGTGTGTGGTGTGTCAGTGTAAGCCATTATTCCAAGTTTGAAGCCATACCTCAATTGTCTTGCCGCTATCTCGACAGGTAGACGCGTTACACCCTACTACCCTAGACCGAAGCTGGCCAATGTGGGAAGTGTTGTTGGGAATATGCCCAGAGGCAATCATGTATGATGTTATTCCCAATCTATTCATAAAGTTATTGTCCATGTATGAACTACTATCATTGAATATGTGATTCGATTGTGGAACTATATATTCATGTTGTTCATAGTAGTTGTCCTTGGTCATTGAGGTTGTGCTGGACACACAACTAAGACTAATGTGAAAGTCAGCTTGATGACTCGGTTCCACTTGTCATGGGCATGGAGATGTTATTCCGACTTACACTGATTCGGCTAAAGAGTTTAGCGAATCGGACTGACCCACAGTTGAGATGCAACGAGCATGTTTTCATTTGTATTCTCAAGCAATGGAATCCTTCGACCTGAGGTGATCGCATGATCTGAGTTGTGGATCGCCAGCTTAGGTCCTATCAAACGTTGTTCCGTAAATGGGCAATTTTAAAGGTAGGGTTCGGGTTGGTTTTGAAACAAGCTGCGTGACGTGGATTACCAAGATGGAATTTGCCCCTCCGTAATGGAGAGATATTCTCTGGGCCCTCTCGTGTGATATGATTCGGAAGCATGGCCATGCGCGACTTGGTTAAGTGTTAACCAAGGAGTCGGACTAAGTGTTAGTCTAGTGAATGACAACAACTCGAGAGAGAGTCGAGCTATTAAAGGGATGACAACAACTCGCCTATATCTTGACAAGATATATCGTGAGGCAAAGGGAATTGGACAAAAGTCACATTGAGAAAGGTTTGTCTTCTGACTTTACGACGCTTGGGAGTTGGCACGTCTTGCTAGAGGCCGCTACCAACTATCGACTCAGAGTGGTGACTCGTGTCATGTCCAGGTGTACGTGAACCTACAGGGTCACACACTTAAGGGTAAGGAGCCCATATGGATTAGATCCATATGGAGATTGTGGTACAGCCTAGATGGGCCTTAAGCATTGAGCCCAGCTAGGAGTGTATATAAGTGGAGTGACAAAGGATTGTACCTAACCTATCCGTCACTTTCTCCACTCCTATTTTGGGCTAGACAGGATCTAGCAGTCCTCTGCCTGGAGCTTCCTTCCTGTACGTGTGGATACCGGTGGAGGCGTTGCACGTGCGGCGCTGGAGACAAGGAGGTCCATGGGGATCTGGACGTGCTGTACGGGGATGGTTCGGCATGGCATCAACTGACGCGCTTCATCAACAATCCGCACCTGCGCGTCTAGTGGTAAATCTCGTGGCCTATCACCTGAGCTGGATCTTGGGAGTACCGCGTAGAGGAAATGTTTTCTTTATCTCTGCGTGGCCCAACAGTGGTATCAGAGCATTATCTTCTAGTTTTAGGCTCGAGATCTTGCATATGTGATATGCGGTTGGTGTTAGATTGGTTCTAATTGCGCTTTTGGTGGTCGATCTATGAGATAGATCGGTTTTGTACGAGGTTGATTGGATCAACTGTACTCGGGGAATGGATGATCTGGTTTCCGTGATCTAACTGCTAAGGTCGTGGAACGACATACCCCTACCGGTCGGCTTCCGCCATCGGGGTAGACTGTGACACGTAAATCCGGATGCGGTGATCGAAGATCAAAGAGTTTGGTTGAATCACCCTGTCGTAGCGCCTTAGATGTCGTTGCGAGTTGCACAACGCCGGTAGATAGCGTATCTATGCATGACTTGTTTTTGCAGGATGATGTTATGAATGGTATGGCTTATGTGCATGTGATGTGTGTAATCCATACGTGATCTGCGTATCACGGTTTTTTTCAGCCGGCTGGAGCCTAGGTGCTGTCATTTTATTGTATAATGACCTACGTGTCGGATTCTCTATGTAATTTATATTACTAGCTAGTGTAGCTGTTTGGACAACCCGGATGGCATGCAAGTCGATGTACAAGTCGGCTACATGCTGTAAGACGGCACGTGGCAAGAGTTGACACGAGTCGAATTACAAGCTTTGTGGAGATGGAGATCGCCATGAAAAGAGCCATACCATTTCACATCATAATTGATTTATTTTGTGTTATTGTTATGTCTCTGTTTTTACCTCTGTTAGATAGTTGGTTGAAAGTAATCCCTCAAAGAAGGTCTAGTCGGTTTCCCCACCAGTGATGCACCATCACAAGTCGGACATTTTTGGTAGTGGGCTCATAAAATTGAGGTGCTATCAATTCTTTCCGAGTAGGTGGGTTCGAGTCGGACTCTTACAGCGGAAGCACTTGGTAATCTAGACGGGTCTATCACAACGGTTGTGGGACTCGGGGAAAGGTCGGATGGGAGCCGGGGCATGTGATGCCACCCATCCAACAGGAGTCGTATGAGATATGATTGACAAGGAGTTGTCTACCTAGATCACTTGATGGCTAGCGGTGATGCTAAAGCTCACTAGTAGGCTTGCTTATTTAGGGTCCTGAATCACTAAGTAACCATCGGAGGGGTGTTGGTTCTAGTGGGAGCATAAGTATTAAAGTGTTTATGGATACATGTCTTAAGTGTTCTGCATATTTTTCTGTTGTAGATCAATGGCACCTATCAGTCTTCCTCAGATTTCCAGTTTTTCTTTGAGAACCATCTTAGAGAAAGATAAGCTAGATGGAACTAACTTCACCAACTGGTAACATATTCTGAGAATTGTTCTCAAACAAGAAAAGAGGGACCATGTCCTAGACAACCCACTTCTAGATGAGCCGAATGAGAATGCGAGTGTCGCAGCCACTAATGCCTACCGTAGGACATGTGATGAGTCTACGGAGATTAGCTGTCTTATTATTGATCACATGGAACCGGATTTGCAGCAGCAGTTCGAGAATGTTGAGGCCTACGATATGATCGAAAGCCTCAAAAGTATGTTCCAGGCTCAGGCAAAGACTGAGAGGTATCAAGTCTCTCAGGCCTTGTTGAGTTGCAACCTTAAGGATGGTGATCCACTGAGTCCGCATGTGATCAAGCTGGTTGGTTACCTGCAGTCTCTGGAAAGGCTGGGCTACCCCATTAGCGAAGAGTTCGCTACAGACATAATTCTGAACTCTCTTCCTAGTGCGTATGGTAAGTTCATATCGAACTACCACATGCATGGTATGGATAAGAAGCTCACTGAATTACATGGGATGCTCAAGCAGGCTGAGGCGGATCTCAAGAAAGGTGCCAGTCAAGTGTTGATGGTACAGAATAAGGCTAAGTTCAAGAAAAGTTCTTGGACTAAGAAGAAGAAGGCAAAGTCGGGAGGTAAGGCTGAGGACTAGGTCCAAAGCGCTTCCTCAGGGACTAAGTCATCTCCTGCAGCCGGATCCACTTGCTTCTATTGCAAGGCGGATGGCCACTGGAAGAGGAATTGCAACAAGTATTTGGCTGATAAAGCCAAGAGTGCGGGTGTGACTTCCGGCTCAGGGACACTTGTTTGCAATGTTATAGACATTTATCTTGCAGATGCACATGGTAGTTCTTGGGTATATGATACCGGATCAGTTATTCACATCTGCAACTCGTTGCAGGGACTGGTAAGAACTAGGAGCGTTGCGAGATGCGAGGTGGACATTCGGGTTGGCAACAAAGCAAGAGTTGTTGTGTTGGAAGTCGGCACGATGCAACTTCATTTACCTTCTGGATTCTTAATGGAGCTAAATAATTGTTATTATGTTCCAGTGCTTAGTCGAAACATCATTTCTGCCTCATGTTTGATGAGACAAGGCTATGAGTCGAATATTAAGAATAATGGTTGTTCTTTATATTTGAATGATATGTTTCATAGCTTTGCACCCGTCCAGGACGGGTTATTTATTTTGAATCTTGATGGTAAATCTGTCTATAACATAAATGTGAAAAGGTTGAAACCAAATGATCTGAATATGACTTACTTTTGGCATTGTCGACTTGGTCATATAAGTTGGAAACGCATGAAGAAGCTCCATGATGATGGACTCCTAACTTCGTTCGACTTGGATTCGTTTGAGACATGTGAATCCTGCCTACTCGGCAAAATGACCAAGACACCTTTTGCAAAGAGTTGTGAAAGGGCATCCGACTTATTGGGACTAGTACATAGTGATGTATGTGGCCCAATGAGCACGACAGCCAGAGGTGGTTATGAGTACTTCATTACATTCACTGATGATTTGAGTAGGTACGGATATATCTACTTGATGAATCATAAGTCGGATGCCTTTGAAAAGTTCAAGGAATTCCAAAATGAGGTACAAAATCAACTCGGCAAGAAAATAAAGTTTCTTCGGTCAGACCGAGGAGCCGAGTACATGAGCCATGAGTCTGATGACCATCTAAAGAGTTGTGGAATAGTTCCCCAGCTCACTCCTCTAGGAACGCCACAGAGAAATGGTGTTTCGGAAAGGAGAAATCAGACCTTGTTGGACATGGAACGATCAATGATGAGTCGGACAGATCTGCCTTTATCATTTTGGGGATATTGTCTAGAAACTGCAGCGTTCACACTAAACAGAGTACCATCAAAGTCGGTAGAGAAGACACCGCATGAGATGTGGACTGGCAAGAAGCCGAGTTTGTCTTTTCTTAAGATTTGGGGTTGTGAAGCTTTTGTCAAGCGACTTCAGTCGGACAAGCTTACAACTAAGTCGGATAAGTGTATTTTCGTGGGATATCCGAGGGTAACCTTGGGTTACTACTTCCAGAACCGAGAAGATGGCAAAGTGTTTCTCGCTCGGAACGGTGTCTTCCTTGAGAAAGAGTTTCTTAGTCGGGGAGTCAGTGGGAGCACGGTGCAACTCGAAGAAATTCGAGAGGTACCGGCCAGTAGCGAGTCAGCAAAAGCCTTGGAGGTTGAGCCGGTCGTGGTACCTGAGCCGGAAATAGCACAAACACTGCGAAGATTGGCCAGATTGCGAAATATTCGTGATGTGTTACTGTTGGACAGTGACGAGCCGGCAACTTATTCGGAAGCGATGGTGGGTTCTAATTTTGAGTCATGGCTTGGAGCCATTAGATCCGAGTTAAAGTCCATGGATGAAAATCAAGTTTGGAACTTGGTTGATCTGCCAGACGGTGCAAGACCCGTCGAGTGCAAATGGGTCTTTAAGAAGAAAACTGATATGGATGGAAACATTTCTATCTATAAAGCACGGTTGTCACGAAGGGGTTCCGACAAGTTCAAGGAGTTGACTACGATGAGACTTTCTCTCCCGTGGCGATGCTTAAATCAGTTCGGATCATGTTAGCTATAGCAGCCTATTTCGAATATGAGATATGGCAGATGGATGTCAAGATGGCTTTCCTTAATGGAAATTTGACCGAGGACGTGTATATGATACAGCCCGAGGGTTTTGTCGATCCGGCTAATGCTGACAAGGTATGCAAACTTTGGAAATCCATTGATGGGTTGAAGCAAGCATCTCAGAGTTGGAACATTCGCTTTGATGAGGTAGTCAAATCGTTTGGCTTCATCAAGAGTGATCATGATTCTTGTTTATACAAGAAGTTTAGTCGGAGCAAAGTAAACTTTCAGATCTTATATGTGGATTGCATATTACTGATTGGAAATGATGTCAAGATGTTGCAAGAGACCAAGGAATCACTAGAAAAGAGTTTTTCAATGAAGGACTTGGGTGAGGCGACTTACATACTAGGAATCCAGATCTATAGAGATAGATCAAGGCGGCTCATTGGATTGAGTAAGAGTACATATTTGGACAAAGTGTTGAAGAAGTTCAACATGGAATCGTCTAAGAAGGGGTTCTTACCGATGTCCCATGGCATAAAACTTAGCAAGACTCAGTGTCCTTCGACAACTGATGAGCAAAGTCGGATGAGTGCGATTTTGTATGCTTCTGCAGTCGTATCCATCATGTACGCTATGATTTGTACTCGGCCGGATGTTTCCTATGCTCTAAGTGTTGTGAGCGGTGCAAGGCTGACCACGGAGAAATCCATTTGGGCGTGGCTAAAAATATCCTCAAGTACTTGAGAAGGACTAAGGATATGTTCCTGGTTTATGGAGGTGAGCATGAACTCAGTGTAAGGGATTACACGGATGCGAGTTATCTCACTGACTCGGATGATTCTCGTTCGCAATCCGGATATGTGTTTGTAATAAACATAGGGGCTGTGAGCTGGAAGAGTTCCAAGCAAGAGACGGTGTCAGCGTCTACAATAGAGGCTGAGTATATTGCTGCCTCGAAAGCGGCAAAGGAAGCCGTTTCGATGAGGAATTTCCTCATGGATCTTGGTGTGGTTCAGGGCTCGTCCAATCCGTTAGACGTGTATTGTGACAACAATGGTGCTATTGCACAAGCCAAGGAACCTAGACAACACCAGAAGAACAAACATATACTCATGCGGTACCACCTTATTTGCCAGTTCGTGGATCAAGGTGATATCAAGTTATGCAAGGTGCACATGGATGCAAACATTGCGGATCCATTGACAAAGCCACTTCCACAGCCGAAGCATGAGGCGCACCTGAGAGCTATGGGCATTAGATGCCTAGACATGTGATGTCGGCTGATTGACTCTAGTGCAAGTGGGAGACTATTGGGAATATGCCCTAGAGGCAATCATGTATGATGATATTCCCAATGTATTCATAAAGTTATTGTCCATGTATGAACTACTAATATGTATCATTGAATATGTGATTCGATTGTGGAACTATATATTCATGTTGTTCATACTAGTTGTCCTTGGTCGTTGAGGTTGTGCTGGACACACAACTTAGACTAATGTGAAAGTCGGCTTGATGACTCGGTTCCACTTGTCATGGGCATGGAGATGTTATTCCCACTTACACTGATTCGGCTAAAGAGTTTAGCGAATCGGACTGACCCACAGTTGAGATGCAACGAGCATGTTGTCATTTGTATTCTCAAGCAATGGAATCCTTCGACCTGAGGTGATCGCATGATCCGAGTTGCGGATCGCCAGCTTAGATCCTATCAAACGTTGTTCCGTAAATGGACAATTATAAAGGTAGGGTTCGGGTTGGTTGTGAAGCAAGTTGCGTGACGTGGATTACCAAGATGGGATTTGCCCCTCCGTAATGGAGAGATATTCTTTGGGCCCTATCGTGTGATATGATTCGGAAGCATGGCCATGCGCAACTTGGTTAAGTGTTAACCAAGGAGTCGGACTAAGTGTTAGTCCAGTGAATCGCATATCACGGAATGAGAAGAGAGAGTCGAGTTATTAAAGGGATGACAACAACTCGCCTATAGCTTGACAAGATATATCGTGGGGCAAAGGGAATTGGACGAAAGTCACATTGAGAAAGGTTTGTCTTCTGACTTTACGATGCATGGGAGTTGGCACGTCTTGCTAGAGGCCGCTACCAACAATTGACTCGTAGTGGTGACTCGTGTCATGTCCAGGTGTACATGAACCTACAGGGTCACACATGTAAGGGTAAGGAGCCCATGTGGATTAGATCCATATGGAGATTGGGGTACAGCCTAGATGGGCCTCAAGCATTGAGCCCAGCTAGGAGTGTATATAAGTGGAGTGACAAAGGATTGTACCTAACCTAGCCATCACTTTCTCCACTCCCATTTTGGGCTAGACAGGATCTAGCAGTCCTCTTCCTGGAGCTTCCTTCCTGTATGTGTGGATACCGATGGAGGCATTGCACGTGCGGCGCTGGAGACAAGGAGGTCCGTGGGGATCTGGACGTGCTGTACGGGGATCGTTCGGCATGGCATCAACTGACGCGCTTCATCAACAATCCGCACCTGCCCGTCTAGTGGTAAATCTCGTGGCCTATCACCGGAGCTGGTTCTTGGGAGTACCGCGTAGGGAAAAAGTTTGTTTATCTCTGCATGGCCCAAGAAGTGCAGGGCCAAGTACCATCTTGCTTGAAAAACAAGGGATGTGAGTCTTTTTGAGGGCATGGTGGAGCAATATACAAAAGGAGAGCACATTCCCTGAACACTTGGTCTGACGATTCGTACGTACTTGTCCAAAACTGCCATAAACCCTAGATTTTAGTCGTCTACCATGCCGAAAGCATGCCCAAGAATGCCAGTATTTCTCATTGAAGTTATATAAGTGTGTGGTGTGTCATTGTGAGCCATCCTGCAAAGTTTGAAGAGATTCCTCACTTGTCTTGCCGCTATCCCGACGGGTAGACGTGTTACACCGTACTACCATAGATCGAAGTTGTCCTGTGTGGGAAGTGCATGGCTAAGCACCATATTTTTTGTAAAACAAGGGATGTGAGTGTTTGTGAGGGCATGATGGAATAATGTGCAAAAGGAGAGCACATTCCCTGAACACTTGGCCTCACGATTCGTCCGTACTTGTCCAAAACGGCCCTAAAACCCTTGATTTTAGCCGTCTACCGTGCCGAAGGCATGCCCAAGCATGCCATTATTGCTAATTGAAGTGATATAAGTGTGTGGTGTGTCATTTTGATCCATTGTTCCATGTTTGAAGCCATTCCTCAATTGTCTTGCCACTATCCCGATGGGTAGACGTGTTACACCCTACTACCCTAGACCGAAACTGGCCAGTGTGGGAAGTGCATGGCCAAGCACCATCTTGTTTGTAAAACAAGGGATGTGGTTGTTTGTGAGGTCATGGTGGAGAAATGTGCAAAATTAGAGCACACTACTTGAACACTTGGCCTGACGATTCGTCCGTACTTGTCCAAAACTACCCTAAAACCCTAGATTTTAGCCGTCTACCGTGCCGAAGGCATGCCCAAGCATGCCATCATTGCTAACGGAAGTGATATAAGGGTGTGGTGTGTCATTGTGAGACATTGTGCCAAGTTTGAAGCCATTCCTCAATTGTCTTGCCGCTATCCCGACGGGTAGACGCGTTACACCCTACTACCCTAGACCGAAGCTGGCCATTGTGGGAAGTGCATGGCCAAGCACCATATTGTTTGTAAAACAAGGGATGTGAGTGTTTGTGAGGGCATGGTGGAGCAATATGCAAAAGGAGAGCACATTCCTTGAACAATTGGCCTAATGATTCGTCCGAAGGAGTGCCCAAGCATGATATCATTGCTCATTGAAGTGATATAAGTCTGTGGTGTGTCATTATGAGCCATTGTGCCATGTTTGAAGCCGTTTTTCAATTGTCTTGCCGCTATCCCGACGGGTAGACGTGTTACACCCTACTACCCTAGACCGAAGCTGGCTAGTGTGGGAAGTGCATGGCCAAGCACCATCTTGTTTGTAAGTCAAGGTATTTGAGTGTTTGTGAGGGCATGGTGGAGCAATGTGTAAAAGGAGAGCACATTCCTTGAACAGTTGGCCTGACGATTCGTCCGTACTCACTACAAGAAAAGTTGGCTTTTACAACGGACGATTTTCGTGGTTGAAGGCTCATTTTTCGTGGCTAAAAAGACTTGTACGACGGATGCCCATCGTGGTAAAAGCCCTGTCACAAAAGAATCTACCACGGTTTTTTTCCTGACTGTGTTGGATCGCACCCGTCAGCCACGAAAACTTGTTCCGTCGTAGATCTGTTCACCAGCCGCGTTGACTGCTGACGTCATGCAAAATGCCACGTGGGAACACCGTTAACGACCAATTACCGCCGTTAACGGCCACAGAAACCGTGGTAGAAGCGAGGCCTAGCCAAGGCCTGCTCACAATTAAGTGGGCTAGCCCATCAAGAGAGCCCAATAAGATTACGGCCCTTTACTGTTTCGACAAACACTGTATGAAATGGGCCCAAAGATGTGGCCAGCAGTAGCCCGTGAATGTCAGGACCGTTACTGTTTCAGCCTGCAAAAGCCCACAATTTTCGAATACCGTGCGGCCCGTTAACAGGCTGCGCCAAGTAGGCCTGATACTGTTAAAGCCCACGGTCAGCCCGTCACTGTTCTCACAGCTCGTCATGGGCCGTCTACGAACGACCCACTTTTGAGAAGGTTCGATATTGTTCTGGCCTTTTACTATTCTGGCTCGTTACTGTTCTGGCCGTGTACTATTCATGTTCGTCACTGTTGTGGTTGTTTACTGTTTAGGCCCGTTACTGTGCTTACTGCTGATGTTCTGGCCTGCTACTGTTCTGGCCTGTTTGCTTTTCTGGTCTGTTACTATTCTGGCATGTTACTGTGCTGGGTTTGCTACTGTTCTGGTCTGCTGGTGTTTTAGCCTGCTACTGTTTTGGCATATTACTGTCCTAGCCTGTTACTGTTCTAGCCTACTACTGTTCTGGCCTGCTACTGTTTTAGCCTACAATTATTTAGGCCTAGTACTGTTTAGGCATGTTACTGTTTAGGCCGGTTACTGTTTTGGCTTGTTACAATTTTGGGATGTTATTGTTTTAGCCTGTTACTATTTTGGCTTGTTACTGTTTTGTTTACCCGCTTGTCAAGCATCGCTTTCAAATTCTGAAGGCCATGCAAATATCATAACAGGAGTATAATTAGCGATCATCTTTTACTGTTCATGGAAGGAGCAATAAAAAAAGGGCAAATAACAAAAGCCTATACAGATACCTGATCGACCTGGCTGGCGCAGTTATGGTACCGTCATTCATGGACAGCGTCAACTAAATTCCTACATGGCCTATGCGAGTTATCTAGATATTACATCAGCTACAAACTTCTTAAAAATATTACATAATATGAACAAAAGGGAAAGAAAATTCAACATTTCAGTTGTCAATCAAGTTGATAGCAGGGTCCTCAATTTGCTTTCTCAATCCATCAACTGCATCTCCCTTTGAGTGTGACAGCTACATTGGAAATCCACCTTGAGACGTGATCTTGCAGTCCCCTCTTTGGTGGCGATAGCAATAATTGCAGTCTGAAACTAACTAATAACAAGTTAATATAGCAAAGAAGACAAACTACTCATAGCTAAGAATGAACCAGATAGGAATTATAACTACATAATACGAACATGTAGAGCAGGAATCAAACCATGAATTAACTATATAGAAGAGGATAGTTATGTCGTTGCTTAGGACGAACCAGAAGTAGATACAAGATATAATGGTGTGGCTTGTGAACCTGTAGAACAGGACAAACAAACATTAGACAAGTATGTCGACAATGAAATGAGCAATCAAACAAAGTCTTTCTTAGAATTTCAGTATAAACTAGCCAGGTCATTTCAGCAAATATATATGGAACAAGTGGTATCTCCTGCAATGCAAGAGTCATTGGGTGACTTGGAATTTGCGGTGAGCTACACAATGGCATGCAGTTACTATCATAGCTAAGCATGAACCACATACAAATTATAACCACAACATACCAAAACTTGTGAGCTGGAATGGAAAACACGAATGAACTATATAGTAAAGAATAATTATGCCGTTGATTAGGACGAACCAGTACAGATACGGAAAATATATAATGGCATCGCTGGTGGACCTGTAGCTGTGCAAACCAACATGTTCGGTGTTGCCTTTTTGAGCTCTACGCAAAGAAAAAGAATATAGTCAGTGTTGCAGCTTTTGAAGAACCAGATGGTAACAACAAAATTATAATCGAAACTAGTACGAAGAGTTTGAACGGGTACTACAGGATAGCAGAACGATGCCAGGGAGGAAATAATAGCAGGAACTTACCTCAGGAATAACCAGATAGAGTCAGTAACTGTGGAGCAGGGAATACACACTAATATTTTCCACTGACATTACATTTTGCAAGAACTACACAATAGCAGGCAATTACTGGTGTACAGAGCGACTAAGACAAGAACATGTGCATGACAATATAATAGACATGTGCATGACTTGAAATTTGTAGAGCAGCGAATGCAAACCAACATGTCTAATGACATTGCATGTACTAGCACGAAGAACAGGAGTTCCCAGTGATTTGCATGTACTAGCATGATTACAAAAATGCAGTTCACTCTGATAGGCTTGAACCTGCTATACCACTGACAAAACAAAAATGGGTTGGAGATTTGGTTACCTTGGTCGGAGAGGTGTCTAAGCATCATACGTACCGTGCGAGTGACGTCTAGGTCGCCAAGGGTGCTACGATGGCGGTGGCTATTGGCGTCGGGGAAGCAGATGTTGGGCGGTCGATGCCGGTGTAGTCAACAGCGACAACCGTGTAGCTGGTCTGGAGCAGTGGACATGGAACTTGTTGAACTAGATCCCGTCTGGTGGACAACGGTGAAGCTGCTCCGGTACGGTTGGGTAGCTTTCGGTGACGGGGAAGCAGAGCATGGGCGGTCGACGACGGCATAGGCACAGTCAGCGAGACCACAGCTCTGGTGGAGTGGCAGAGAGACCCGAAGAACTAGATCCGATGGGTGGGCATGGATGAAGCGGTTCCGGTAGCCGTGGAATTGCCGCCAGGCGGTGCGCGGGGTGGTCATGGAGGTGAGGGCGTGGGAGAGAAGCCTGGGATTTTGGGACGTCCAGCTGAAAAAACTGCGCGAATCGGGACTATGGAGGTGAATAGAGATCGTGACCCCAAGCTACCGACTTTAGCGTGCCCATAGGGCGTCTGAACAATGGGTAGAATGGGAATTTTAAAGTCAAAAGTTTTTGAAACGGAGGAGCGCGAAATGCTTCAAAGTCGTTGTGTTATTTTGCCGCTTGAACGAAATTTTGAATTTGGCTACTGGCCAAATAATAATAATAGAAATGTGGTACTCCCCAGTGGGAGATTTCGGCTCAAAGTTTTTGAAACAGTGGGGCGGGAAATGCTTCAAAGTTGGTCCTTGATTTTGCCGCTCGATAGAGATTTTGAATTTGGCTACTGGCCAAATAATAATTAATAGTAAAGTGTTACTCCCCAGTGGGAGATTTTGGCTCAAAGTTTTCGAAACGTGGGGCAGGAAATGCTTCAAAAGTCGGTGTTTGATTTTTCCGCTCGACAGAGATTTTGAATTTGGTTACTGGCCAAATAATAATTAATAGAAAAGTGGTACTCCCTGGTGGGAGATTTTGGCTCAAAGTTTTCGAAACGGTGGGGCGGGAAATGCTTCAAAAGTCGGTGTTTGATTTTGCCGCTCGACAGGGATTTTGAATTTGGCTACAAGCCAAATAATAATTAATAGTAAAGTGGTACTCCCGGTGGGATATTTGGCCTAAAAGTTTTTGAAACACTGGGGCAGTAAATGCTTCAAAGTCGGTGTTTGATTTTGCCGCTCGACAGAGATTTTGAATTTGGCTACAGGCCAAATAATAATTAATAGTAAAGTGGTAGTCCCCGGTGGGAGATTTGGCCTCAAAGTTTTTCAAACACTGGGGCGGGAAATGTTTCAAAGTCGGTGTTTGATTTTGCCGCTCGACAGAGATTTTGAATTTGGCTACCAGCCGAATAATGATTAATAGAAAAGTGGTACTCCCTGGTGGGAGATTTGGCCTCAAAGTTTTTGAACCAGTGGGGCGGGAAATGCTTCAAAGTCGGTTTTTGACTTTGCCACTCACAGAGATTTTGAATTTGACTACCGACCAAATAATAATTAATAGAAAAGTGGTACTCCCCGGTGGGATATTTGGCCTCAAAGTTTTTGAAACGGTGGGGCGGGAGATGCTTCAAAGTCAGTGTTTGATTTTGCCGCTCGACAGAGATTTTGAATTTGGCTACCGGACAAATAATAATAATAGAAAAATGGTACTCCCCGGTGGGAGATTTGCCCTCAAAGATTTTGAAACGGTGGGGCGGGAAATGCTTCAAAGTCGGTTTTTGACTTTGCCGCTCCACATAGATTTTGAATTTGACTACCGGCCAAATAAAAATTAATAGAAAACTGGTTCTCCCCGGTGGGAGATCTAGCCTCAAAGTTTTTGAAACGGTGTGGCAGGAAATGCTTCAAAGTCAGTGTTTGATTTTGCCGCTCGATAGAGATTTTGAATTTGGCTACCAGCTAATTAATAATAACAGAAAAATGGTACTCCCCGGTGGGAGATTTTGCCACAAAGTTTTTGAAGCGGTGGGGCGGGAAATGCTTCAAGGTCAGTGTGTGATTTTGCCGCTCGATAGAGATTTTGAATTTGGCTACCGGCCAAAGAATAATAGAAAAAAGCTAGTAGACTGTATGCTATCTGTCCAGGAATTCAAGTCCTAGAGTCACATCAACTAATCATCCATTAGCATAATAATTGTGCAGACTGATATTTTGAATTTGGCTAGCGTCCAGGCAACATTTGGATAAAAGGTGTACTCCCTATTCAAGAATTGAAGGCCGCGAGTGACATTAACTTATCATCCATAATGAAAATTGGATAACTCCGATTCATACAGGTTTGGCTGCAGGTTTTGCCGCTTGACTGAGAATTGAAGGATGAGAGTGACATCAACTGATCATCAAAATACTTACCATATTGGCAAAGAAATTGGATACACTATCTCCGATTCAAACGGGGTAGGCGGTCGGATTTGTCGATGGACTGAGATTTTGAATTTGTCGGTTGTCCAAAGAAGAAAAAATCTTGGTGAGGTTCATGAATCCAAGGCTGAGAGAGTGAGGTTGGGGCACAGGATTTTTGTGCATCGAGCATAAGGTAAACAGATAAAAGCATGAGGTGAAACAAATACTCCCTATGTTTTTGTTACATGGCCCCAAACTAAACCCGGGCTCTATAGCAGGAACAATTTCACATGACCATTGTACTCACCTTTCATTGTCAGGGTTCATCTTCAATTTAGACAAGTCTCTTCATCTATGGGCTCTCGAGAATTCTGCTGATCTCGTAACATCTTCAACTCTGCATCACATGCTAGTGCTTTCTATCTCATATCATCGATTGCTCGTCTATGCACTTACTGTTCATCCCATAGTGCTACAATTTCTTCCTGACTAGACAAATAAGGCGACTTGGACTTGGACTTGCACTGCCACAACCCAGCATTACGTAGGAATGTGCTTTTACGATGACCTTCACCTTTTAGTACCATTTTAAATGTTTCCAGACATTCTTCTTGGGTTTGTTCCAGACCATCTTTCCTAGGTTTTTCCATCTCCTCATTCAATTTAATATGTAAGGTTATCAGTTGGTAGACATGGGTGAGAGCAGAAAACCTAATACAGAGAAACATGCAGACAACACATTTAACCTGTCTATGAACAAATCTTACAAGTTATCATGGCTGATTACGCATCATATATATTGTAGTAAAATTATAGCTACCTGATCATATTGATAAGAATTTTATCACTAGCACGCAATAACAGGACTATGCCAACATGGCATCTGTCTGTTTCTTCATCGTCGGGTGCATGATATACACAAGACAACTCTTTGTACAGCTAAAAACTGAAACTCACACTAGTTGGAAATCATCTAGTACAAAAATTAAAAAGAAAACTAGGCAGAAGTTCAGTCATTGTTGCACATATAACTATACATATAAATCACTACAGGTGTGTCATCACAAAATATCAATCGAACAGAAGACTTACAATAACACTCTCAACGGAGGGATTGAGCCCTTCTTTATTGCTCGTCTAGCATGCCTAGAATTTTTGCTGCATACTTACCACACCTTTCTACAAAGTGGGCGGAACACATTATCAAAATATAAGAAGCACAAAGTCTATAGAAGATTAAAAAGTAATTATTATTACTATTGCGCTTAGCTGGCCAACCAATGCACGTGATCCAATTCGGTTTGTTAAGCATTGTGCGACACGATTTCTCTTGTTTTTCTTAGCATTCATCTGCAAAAAGAGACTAGTGATACAGATGTGCAAATAGGAATTTTGAATGTGCTATGGTATTAGTCTTCATAAACCATACCGTAATCTTTGGATCAAACCAGTGGTCGAGAAGATCTATCCAGTGTTGGTCAGTCATAGTATGTTCCATATGAGTCATTCTTTGAATATCCTTGCTTGCCTTACCATCAAAGTATTTACTCTTTAGCCTATGGTACTGTTGGCGCAAAAAATAGGAGAATATTTCCATGAGAACATACTCTACATCCTCATTATCCTGATCGAAGTTGAATTTTGTGTGTCGGCAAGAATGGAACATTTGATGTGTTATGTGACTTAGAATAGAACGAAGAGCAAGCTTGAATGCATGGGACAGAGCACCATGACTTACATGTAACTTCTGCAGTAATGAATTGTAATGGTCAGGGGTCAGTTGGTGGAGCTTGAACGATGCGAAGATGGGAATATCATTCCTGACAAAAATGCCTATTTCGGATGCTAGAGAAGCAGATTCTTCTGGATCTTCTAGCCTTTGCTTGTCAGACACAATAGAATTGATGCAATATCTAGATTGTGTTCCGGAAATTTCAGCTTCAAGCTTTTTTCCTACCGTTGGCCCCCTTTTATTAAATCTTCGTGTAGCTGCCAATTCAACCATTACATCAAGCTTGCACGGTATATATAAGGAAGCATGCATCGGTAATCCTTGGAACACATACCTTGTTTGGCGACGGGCTGATCAATAGGTTGGTGATCATCGCTAGCTTGTTGGTGTTGGGCCAGCAGTGTTAGGAAAGTAGAGGTCAAAACTGGGTATCTTGATTGCCAATTGGTGATTGTGGAATGTGTGGGATGGTATTTGCTGCATCCACTACTGTTGGAACCTGTGGTGTGCTGCCAAGACGACACTTTTTAGCCGTATGTGAATTTCCCGATTTTCGTTTATTGTATTTAATGGCGTGTGTTTGTGTTCCACCGGTAGCATTAGCAGGACTGCTTGTCGATGCTTCGCGTTCGGTACCTGAACGTGTCTTACATGAACCAGCTGATTCCTGACACACATAAACAATACTTCAATCTGTTATAGTTCTATATGTAACGAGATGCACATGGAACAGAAGAATAGTAAGACAAAATGTGCTCTATATTTATGATGCATGAACTAGGCAGAGGGCATTGCAAAATATTTGGTGGGATTGAAATACAAAACATGGAAAATGCAACAAATATCACAATTAAAAAATATAGCAAGCACCTTACGGGGTGGACAAGCTGGCGGACTAGCAGGGAGATCCTCGACAGGTCCAACTTCCTGAGTCAGGTCTCCCTCGAAATATTGTTCATCAACAGAAACTAATGCTGAATCAGACACTTGCCAATCATAGTTTTTCTCCCTGCCTATACCTGTAAGGGTCTTAGGTGAACCAGCTGATTCCTGACACGCATAAGCGATACATTAATCTATCAAAGTCCTATGTAAAATGAGACGTGGATAGAACATAAGAACATTAAGGCAAGATATGTTGAACATATATGATGCATGAACTAAGCAGATGGCATTGCACAACATTTGGTCGGAATTGAGGTATGAAACATGGAAGATGAAACAAATATCGCAATGACAAGACAGAGCAACAACCTTGGACAGTGGACAAGCAGGCAGATTGGGGAGGGGGTTCTTGACCGGTCCATCTTCCTGAGTCAGGTCTCCCTCTGGGTTTTCTTGATCTTGAGCATAAAATTCTGCATCAGAATCCTAGACTTCATGATTGGTGGTTGTAGCTACGAGATATCTAACTCTCTGCGGGCCGAGCGACCTTGCATATTTGGAATTCTTTAATAATCTATCTTCCCTAATCTTCCGTTCTTCCTCATCAGGCAGCCGCAAATCACCTTACATGCATCAGCAGAAGATATATCTTATGAGATTTAAGAGCGAGGTGTGTGTAGAAGAGGAAGTTAGTATAGTGCTAGCAAACAGTTGAAAGCTCTGAAAGAAGAATGACAGACATATGCTTAATTGCTTATACGATGCCTCAACAAGAAATGTCGGAGTACAAGATAAAAAACTCAGTGCGAGAATGTAGTGAAACAAGCGATGAACTACTTTCAGACATCAAATGCGTAAAGAGCATATGAAGTGTATGGCGACAACCTTTGTGACCGCGATTATGCGATTTGCTTCCCGTGCCTTTGCCGGACGTATGGGGAGCTACGACCGCGCCGTTCGCCCTTGAGCGGGTTTGCCTCCCCATCTCTCTAGCACCGTGGACAAGGTCAAGGAAGCAGATCCGGTGTCGTGGAGTCGGGGAAGTGGATCCAACGAAGCTGCGACGGCGTTGCTGAGCCGGCTCCGGCACCATGGACCTCATGTACAGAGGAGCTTATCTGGTGCGGGCCAGCGTCGGGAGCTGGTAAAACATCTTCGCGGTCACTATGGTGGCATGCCGGTGGAGAGGCTGTGAAGGGGAGATGGGACGGAAGGAGCATGGCCGTGTTCGTGCAAGGTGATCTCGAGGGATTCGGCCCAAAGGGAGCGGGTGGTACTAGTATGTTTGAAACTTTGAATTGTGTGGCGCGTGGGAATTTACAAGAGAAACCATTTTGAGGAATGGCCTTTGGCGTGTTGTTTCTGGACCGAAGGGCGAGATGAAAATTTAGTAGTGTTTGAATTTTGGACATAGGAGCCCATTGTGGTGGGTGTTTCCGGCGCATTGCTTGGTGGAAGAGGTGATTTCGGCTTGTGGTTTGTTGCTCAGTTGGTTTTTTTTGTACTCCATCTACAACTGCAGTCTAAAAGTTTTACTTTAGGGCCACACAAGTATATAGTGCACGAATTTATTCATGGTAATGGGCACGAACTACCTTTCATGGTAATGTGTTTGTTTTCGCCAAAACGTGTTTCTACAGATCTAAACGAAAGTGCAAAATAAGGCTTTTCCATTTTTCTAATGGCTAGACTGAGACTGGGATACATTGTCCAGATGAAGCAATTAGGTACAATATAGTTTCATACATCGTGCTAAAGAAAATATCAGGCTGACAACACAATGAAAGGCATCCTCATTCCAAATAACAATCTATTCGCATGGCGGCTCTTTCATCACCCTTCTAAAATTACCTTCCTGCAAAGATGCACGGAGAATCTCTGCTCATGCTTTGACCTGTTCCAAAACCGTCACGTTGATCTCATTGACATCTGCATCAGCCAAATTGGGAACACGATTTTCAGCGACTAACTTCTGAAGATCAGCGGCAGCATCAAGGTCATCTTCAATATTAGAAATCCATCCTCAGTTCAATTCTATGATCCGCCGAGTGGCTGTGTCAGCCTTTTGGAGAAGCCTAATCTTAGCTTCGGCCATGCACCATACTTGGGTTTGGTTCGTAGAAATGGCTGTATCACTGGCACGCTGAATATCTGTGTTGTGAACCTCCTTGGCAGGGACATGATTATGCACTTGCTTATGCAAATTGCAATGCAACAAATCAATCAGTAAATAACACGCAAGATGCAATAAATAGCCATGTTTAGGGTACTCGACCAGGCCATGTTTTTGTACCAGTTGTGTTGTGCCAAGCGGGGCTAGATCTGCATGTCCAAAACTCTTCACGATTCCTTGGCAAGATAGGTCATGTTTCAGCAGTACATCATCTTCCATGCCTTACCAAAAATATATACTAGTATGACAAGACAGGGCAAGCAAAGGCTGAACTACTATAAAAATAAAATGCATAACTACAACTCGCGTATATGCAAAATGGAGGCAAACCATTGTCTGGGGAGGATTGTTGGGGGTTATCATTGGGCTAGCGAGGCTTCGTACTAGTGCGAGATAACCAATTTGGCTTGACGACTAGCAGTTGCCTTCTTTTCTCTTTGAACCGATCCCGCGGTTCTACAACTAGCATCCATTAGAAATAATTGGTAACGAGAAGGCACATCAAGGAAGCGATGAACTACATTCGGAAGTAGTAGTAGTAAAGTGCAAGGAAAGCAGGCATAGTAAGGACTTGTTTGATTCATATGATAGGAAAAGTATATGAATAGGAAAAACATAGGATTGATATGTCATGCCAACTTGAATCCTATGGGAAGAGAAATTATATTTGATGTTGCAAAGGAATTTTTCCATGAGGTATGATCTAATGTTTCTTTCCTATAGGAATTGCACTATAAGATTCCTATAGGATTAATTCCAATAGGATGTGTTCCTATGAATCAAACAATAACATAGGAAAAATTCCCATAGGATTCAAATCCTACACAATTCCTATGAATCAAACAAGCCCTAAGTGTGCAGTAACCTTCATCCGGTTGTACGGACTTCTAACCATTGCCCTGGTGAGGGGTCCGCATGGCGTACGCATCTCTTGGTTGGGGTGGTGGGGAAGCTGACACTTTGAGTGGGGGAAGCAGATGCGACGAAGCAACGACTATAGAGTGGATGACGGTGTCGCTGAGTAGACTCCGGCGACCTGGAAGTCGGCTAAGGAGGGATGGGATAGAGGATGATGTGAGTATGGATTGTGGAGTTGGTGGGGAGCAAGCGAAAGGCCCAATCAGTATTGAGGTAGCTAGCGTTTTCCGAGAACTGAAAAGTGAAGGAAGGGTTAAATTTTGGGAAAGTTAGAAGGAAGGGTCCCGCCAATAATCCTCTAAAATTTTGAACAAGAAGATCCCACCAATATCACGCGAAAATTTAGTGCTGGATCATGCTTGGCTCACCTCCCGAGTAGTATTAAAAGTAAGGCTCGAAAAGGAACATGCATCGAATCTGATGGGACGGTGGCATGTGCAGCTTGTGAAGAAAAGTCGGAGTCTAGTACGGTGGCGGATACTAGATGAAAAAGAAAATTGGGGTGGTGCTGGCTACCAGCCGTGGCCCTCGTAAAAAATAAATAAATATTTCAAATTCATGTAAATACATCAAATAATTGATCCAACGGTCAGCATTCAAAGTTATTTGTACGAATGGGGCCCATATACTATAGTGAGAGAAATGGCTGAGTGAACTTGGGTTTCTTAGCTAAACGGTGCACATATGCATATGCCAACTCATTTGAACTAATTTAGGCAGACAGACCTAGGAATTACAAGGAAAACATGCATGCTCCGCAATGTCCAAAAACATGGCGCGCTTGTCGCGTTCCAAGCCAAATTCTTTTGAATTTCTTTACTAGTACGAAACATCCTCGTAATCACATGGAAAAGTGAAAACTGTTCTTTCATAACTGTCTGAAACTCCCACGGTCACTATTGTTTACTACGACAAGACGCACCAATCTACCCGATGTGAGAACCGTATCATAAAGTGTAGCTAGGGTATCAATATATATGGCCATGACCTTATTAGTCCTTCAGACTGAAACCCAAGAATGTTCATACATTGTAGGCTACTAGTAAATTGCACATGCTATGCACGTGAGACTCAGATAATAGACATATGTCATATCATCATTGTATAAAATTATAATAGGTAAAGCACAAAAAATTATAAATTTGATCAACATATATAAAGTATGGGTGTATATTTGGTGCTTGTACTTTGTATCATCATGTAGAAGTCAAAGATTATTTAGCTACTTAACACACGAAATTTTTGATAACATGGTATATAGAAACAATGGAGAAGCTTCTAGTATGATGGAGAAATGTGTTTTGAGTTTTGTGCATAGAATTCATTATGCCGAAGACTATTAATAGAATCTTCTAGTAGCTAGAATTGAAAAGAAGATCCAACTGCTAGAAACACTAAGATTTGCGAATCTTGATCCAATGGACAACATTCAAAGTTATTCGTACACTATATAATGGTAAGATAATATAAGATAAGATCATGTAGAAGTCAATGATTATTAGCTACTCTGTACTAGGGAGAAGACTCTAGTATGCTGGAGAAGTGTGTTTTGAGGTTTGTGCATAGTATTCATTATGTTGAAGACTATGTATAGAATCTTTTAGATGCTAGAATGGAAAAGAAGATCCAACGGTTCAAAATATTAGGATTTGTGTGTCTTGATCCAACGGTCAGCATTCAAAGTTATTCATACACTATATAGTGGTTATATCTCTACTACTATAATGGAGCAGTTTTGAATTGGATCCATATCACCAATCCTGACCATTGTGCTATTAGATCCAATGGTTCACAGAAGATGGATTCATGTTTAATAGCACCTAGAGCAAACTCCACCATGCATGTTGTAGAACCATCATGCCACCACCACGAAGTTTCATAGCACAGTAGGATGCATTCTCTCTACTACTATAATGGAGCAGTTTTGAATTGGATCCATAGCACCAATCCTGATCGTTGGGCTCATAGATCCAATGGTTCAGAGCAGCTAGATTCGTGTTGAGTAGTACGTACCTAGAGCAAACTCCACCATGATCTAGAACCATCATGTCACCACCCCCAAAATTTCATAGCACATTATTAGGCTGTATTCTTAATATGTGTAGATATAGTTATTATTAATACACTTAATGTATATGCATTTTTCTCTAACAAGACTATTGGTTAAAAACAACTCAATTTTTGTTAAATCACATTTCATACATTAGAGAAAAAATGCATAAATTAAGTCTATTAATAATAATTATATACACATATTTAGAACACAACCTATTGTGCTATGAAAGTTTGGGGTGGTGACATGATGGTTCTAGAACATGGTGGAGTTTGCTCTAGGTACTATTCAACACGAATCCAGCTGCTTTGAACCATTGGATCTAACAGCCCAACTGTCAGGATTGGTGCTATGGATCCAATTCAAAACTTCTCCATTATAGTAGTGGAGATCTAAAACATGAAATGTTTGGTAACATGGTCTAGATAAATGAGGGAGAAGATTCTAAAATGATGGAGAAGTGTGTTTTGAGTTTTGTGCATAGCATTCATTTCGATAAAGACTATCAATAGAATCTTCTAGACCATTCAAACAAATAGAATCTTCTAGATGCTAGAATGGACAAGAATATCCAATGGCTGTAAATGTTGGGATTCACGAGTCTTGATCCAACGGTCAATATTCAAAGGTATTCGTACACTATATAGATGTAAGATAAGATTATAATAGGAAAAGCAAAAAAAATATAAATTTGATCAACATCTATAAAGTATGGGTGTATATATTTGGTTCTTGTACTTTGTATGTCATGTAGAAGTCAGCGATTATTAGAAATCTAAATCTTTAAAATTTTGGTAACATGGTCTACAGAAACGAGGCAGAAGATTCTAGAATGATGGAGAAGTGTGTTTTGAGTTTTGTGCATAGCATTCATTGTGATGAAGACTATCAATAGAATCTTCTAGATGCTAGAATAATGGAAAAGAATATCCAACGGCTAGAAATATTGGGATTCGCGAGTCTTGATCCAACGGTCAATATTCAAAGTTGTTCGTATATTGTTTACCAATTGCAAGAAATGCACATCTACTTGCTTGTAGTACTACCAACTATGGGAAATTTACCATAAACTATGATGTGGATATGTCCACGACCTTGCGAGATTGCTCGGCCTGAAACTTGTTCATAAAATACAAGATGATTATTAATCCAGTAGATGGTTTGAATTTCGGGAAAAAAATAGTTGCTGGAAGTAGATTGGTGTGCCATACCAAGTCACACGTGCGCAGCGCCATGCTGTGGACGAGGAAGAGACAAGCCGGACTGTGCACCCTCGGCCGCAGAGAAGAGATCGATGGAGGATGGATGGTGAGAGCCAGCGAAGGAGAGAGAAAACACAACTTGTTTTGCATGCATATTACTACTAGTAGGTCCATATATTTACTAGTAGTGGAGTGTACCTCGTGTCAGCAGCCCATCATAGCTTTGCTCTGACATCACACCGCCTTCCGGTTCCTCCTCCCGCTGCTCTCGTGCTGCCTCCTTTTTTTTGGAGAAGGAGCCGCCTCCCTTTTCTAGTAGTACTACTACGGAATTGGAATAGTACTTTGCTTTATACAGATAAAAGTGTCTGCATCGCTTAGTAAATTGGAGTTTTTACTTTTCCTAGTATTTGGGAACTCCCATTGGCAAAGATGTTTACCAACGCCAAGATGCGCACATCTACTTTCTTGTAGTACTACTACAAAATTCCCATAAACATGGATATGTCCGTGACCTTGCTTGGTCGCTCGTCCTGAAACCTGTTCATACTTATACTACATGGTAGGCCATTTATGTGAAGCGGCTTTTTTCTAAAGTTGTGAAAAGCTCGTGTTTATTATTTGTCATGGCAGGTAGTACAAGCAAAAGGACGCCATGTGTGAGTCCCCCTGTTTTTTTGCCTATCTCTCTATCTTTTTTTAAAGCAGGGTCAACTTTGCTGGCATGCAAAGTCTAGAAAGAAGTTGAATCTTTGAAAACTCTTGGTCGTGTTCTCCATATATTGGTTGTCTGGTGGGCAACTTCAAAATATTTTTGTGTAATTTAAAGAGCAATTGGTAGCTGACATGTGGTTCGAAATAATTTCGACAGAGTCCCTCTGATCCATATTTAATGTTCATAGATTCATCTAGATTGAAATGTATCTAGGCATGTTACTGTGCTAGATGCATCTACCCGAATCTAGACAAATCTGAGAACATTAATTTGAATCGGAGACAAATCAAATAAGAGACGTCTGACATATCATCACTATATAAAATTATAATAGGTAAAGCAGAAAAATATAAATTAGATCAACATATATAAAGTATGGGTCTATATTTGGTTCGTCTACTTTGTATCGTCATGTGTAGAAGTCAAATATTATTAGCTACCTAAGACTTGAAATTTTTGGTAGTAACATTGGTCTAGAGAAACGAGTGATAAGATTCTAGTATGATGGAGAAGTGTGTTTTGATGTTGTGCATTACATTAATTATGCTGAAGACTATCAATATAATCTTCTAGATGCTACAATGGAAAAGAAGATCCAAAAGCTGGAAATGTCGTTCGGATTCGCAAGTCTTGATCTAACGGTCAATATTCAAAGTTATTTGTATTCATACACTATATAGTACTTGGTAAGATAAGTTTGTACGAATAAATTTGAATGTCGACCGTTGGATCTCAATACTCACGAATACCAATATTTCCAACCGTTGGATCTTCTTTTCCATTATAGCATCTAGAAGATTGTATAGATAGTCTTCAGCATAATGAATGCTATGCATAACCCTCAAAACACACTTCTCCATCATACTAGAATCTTATCCCTCGTCTCTCTAGATCATATTACCAAAAAAACAAGTGTTTTGGGTAGCTAGTAATCTTTGACTACTACATGATGATACAAAGTACAAGAACCAAATATACACCCATACTTTATGTATATTGATCAAATTTATAAGTTTTTGTGCTTTACCTATTATAATTTTATATAATGATGATATGTCATATGTCTATTATCCGAGTCGCACGTGCAGGGCACTCCTCTCGCTTCTCTCGCGCTGCCTACCTTTTGGAGTAGTAGTACAGAATGAGGTGGAGTACTTTGCTTTATAGAAAAAATATTTCCATCGCTTAGTAGAGTTGTTACTTTTCCTAGTATTTCAAAAATCGCATTGGCAAAGTTGTTTACCAATGCCAAGATGCACACATCTACTTTCTTGTAGTACTACCAAATTACCATAAACTATGATGTGGATATGTCCATGAGCTTGCTTGGTCACTCATCCTTAAACCTGTTTGTACTTATACATGGTAGGCCATTTTTGTGAAGCGGGTTTCTCCAAAAGTTGTGAAAACTCATGTTTATTATTTTTCATGGCAGGTAATACAAGAAAAAGGACGCCATGCATGAGCCCCCCTGTTTTTGTTGCCTATTTCTCTCTCTTTTTCCAAAGCAAGGTCAACTTTGCCGACATGCAAAGTCTAGAAAGAAGTTGAATCTTTGAAAACTCCCGGTCGTGTTCTCGATATATTGGCTATCTGGTGGGCAACTTCAAAAGATTTTTGTGAAATTTAAAGAGCATTTGGCAACTCACATGTGGTTCAATATAATTTGACCTAATTTCGATAGACTCCCTTCGATCCATATTAATCTTCATAGATTCATCTAGATTGAAATGTATCTAGTCATGTTTCTGTGCTAGATACATATATCTGAATCTAGACAAATCTGAGAATTTTAATTTGAATCAAATACAATAGTGTAATTTAATTGGGTTAATTTATCTACGAACCTTGAAAACTCAAAGAACCTAGGAATCGCAAGTAAAACATGGATGGTTCGCTATGTCCGGAAACATGGCGCGCTTCTCCCATTTAGTGCCACATTCTTCTGATTTTCTTCACTACTAGTACAAAACATCCCCATAACCAGTTGGAAAATTGAAAAATGTTTTTCCTAATTGTTCGAAACTCCCACGGACAACATTGTTTACTAGGCCAAGACGCACCCATCTACCCGATGTCAGAACCCTATGTAAAAGTGTAGCTTGGGTATACATCGATATAGAAGGCCATGACCTTATTGGTCGTTCATGCTGAAAACCAAGAATTAATAATGTTACATCATGGTGGTTTATAATGTGAATCTGTTTTCCCTAAGGTTGACGAATCTCACGTTTATCATTTTTCTTGGCAATTAATAATACTACTAGCAAAAGTACCCCAATCGTAATGAAGTCTCATGTTTTTGTTTTACGCTTTATTTTGTTTGAATGTTTTCCATACGCTGTCAAATTTGTCGGTATGCAAATACTAATAAGTAATGGAATTTTTCAAAACTATTGTTGGCCCATGATATATTGGCTGCCTAGGTACCTTCAAAAGAATTTTGGATATTTTCCAGAGTAATAGTCTATCACGCTCACATGTATTTAAGTTTGACCTAATTTCGTTTAATCGACTTAGGGTCATGCATTTAAGTGCACGTGGAGCTTTAGCTTGGAATTTTGAAAAATACTTAAACTTGGGAACTATAAGAAAGAATTGTCAACTTTGTACGAAAATTTGGTGGGGCTATTCTTTCTTATTTTTCTACCAGTAAAAGTACTTGAAAAAATCACACTTCTGGTATTGCCTACTATATCATGTACTACTATGTATGAACTTTCTTGGGTTTCAAGCCAAATGACCAAGGTCATGGACATACCCTGTCTTCATCAAGATAATGATCGTGTGCCCATATTTTGCTATAGCTAGGTCGGTGCATATTAGCATGCATGGTAAAGAAGTAAAAGTATTTTTTGGAAGGAAGTGCGATCAATATGGCTTAGAGTTCATAACATGTGCCATTTATTTACTATAGTAAATAAAGTGGTTCGATAAATTACATGTTATATTTTTCAAGCTTAATTTTCTAGCTAATTTCACCCACTCAGACGACTTTCCGTCGATTTGGCGAATTAGGTCTAGATTAATATTCTACAAGTGCGTGAGAGCTAGTTCAATAGTATAACCGAGTGTTAGGTATAACAAACAGACATGTCATCTATTGTCGGCTTTATACCAGCATGTACAATACCTAAGATTTGAACTATAGAACAACTAGCATTACATGCAGCAACCTCATCAAAAAGCAAGAAGATTAAACAGGAGTAAAATGAAAGAAAAAATTCTATGCCCGCTTGAAAAATCCTAAAACTTGGGAATTGTAAGAAAGCATGGTACACTTAGTCTAAAAATTGGGGTAGTGGCATTCTTTATTTCTTTTTTGGAACCTGGGTACCGTAGGTCCTGAAGGAGAGATACACTCCAATCAGCGCACTAGGGTTTGTAGTCGTCGCAATGTGGTCTGAGGACCTTTTTGTAATTATTATTATTACTTTTGAGACTTTTTTTATTGGTGTATATGATTATTAATCCAGTATATGGCTGGAATTTGAGGGGAAAAACGGTTGCTAGAAATAGATCGGTGTGCTGTACGAAGTCACATGTGCGCAGCGCCATGCTGTGGACGAGGAAGAGACAAGCAGGACTGTGCACCCACGGCTGCAGAGAAGAGATCGATGGAGGATGGATGGTGAGAGCCAGCAAAAAAGAGAGAAAACACAACTTGTTTTGCGTGCATATTACTACTAGTAGGTCCATATATTTACTACTAGTAGAATGTACCTCGTGTCAGTAGCCCATCATAGCTTTGCTCTAACATCGCTCCGCCTTCCGATTCCTCCTGTCGCTGCTCTCGTGCTGCCTCCTTTTTTTTGGAGGAGCCGCCTCCCTTTTCTAGTAGTACTAGTACGGAAGTGGAGTAGTACGTTGCTTTATACAGAGAAAATATTTCCATCGCTTAGAAAATTGGATTTGTTACTTTTCCTAGTATTTGGGAACTCCCATTGGCAAAGCTGTTTACCAACGCCAAGATACACACATCTACTTTCTTGTAGTACTACTACAAAATTCCCATAAACATGGATATGTCCATGACCTAGCTTGGTCGCTTGTCCTGAAACCTGTTCATACTCATACTACATGGTAGGCCATTTCTGTGAAGCGGCTTTTTTCAAAAGTTGTTAAAAACTCATGTTTATTATTTTTCATGGAAGGTAGTACAAGCAAAAAGACGCCATGCATGAGACCCCCTGTTTTTTGGCCTATATCTCTCTCTTTTTTCAAACCAGGGTCAACTTCGCCGGCATGCAAAGTCTAGAAAGAAGTTGAATCTTTGAAAACTCTGGGTCGTGTTCTCCATATATTGGCTGTCTGGTGGGCAACTTCAAAAGATTTTTGTGGAATTTAAAGAGCAATTGGCTGCTCACACGTGGTTCGAAATAATTTGACATAATTTCGACAGACTCCCTCGGATGCATATTTAATGTTCGTAGATTCATCTAGATTGAAATGTATGTAGTCATGTTACTGTGCTAGATGCATCTATCCAAATCTAGACAAATCTGAGAACATTAATTTGAATCGGAGACAAATCAGATAAGAGACGTCAGACATATCATCACTATATAAAATTATAATAGGTAAAGCAGAAAAATATAAATTTGATCAACATATATAAAGTATGGGTGAATAGTTGGTTCGTCTACTTTGTATCGTCATGTGTAGAAGTCAATTATTATTAGCTACCTAAGACTTGAAATTTTTGGTAGTAACACTGGTCTAGAGAAACGAGTGATAAGATTCTAGTATGATGGAGAAGTGTGTTTTGAGGTTTGTGCATAGCATTAATTATGCTGAAGACTATCAATAGAGTCTTCTAGATGCTATAATGGAAAAGAAGATCCAACGGCTGGAAAGGTCGTTCGGATTCGTGAGTTTTGATCCAACGGTCAATATTCGAAGTTATTTGTATTCGTACACTATATAGTACTTGGTAAGATAAGATTCTACGAATAACTTTCAATGCCGACCATTGGATCTCAATACTCGCGAATACCAATATTTCCAACCATTGGATCTTCTTTTCCATTATAGCATCTAGAAGATTGTATAAATAGTCTTCAGCATAATGAATGCTATGCATAAACCTCAAAACACACTTCTCCATCATACTAGAATCTTCTCCCTCGTCTCTCTAGAACATATTACCAAAAAAATCAAGTGTTTTGGATAGCTAGAAATCTTTGACTTCTACATGATGATACAAAGTACAAGAACCAAATATACACCCATACTTTATGTATATTGATCAAATTTATATGTTTTTGTGCTTTACCTATTATAATTTAATATAATGATGATATGTCATACGTCTATTATCCGAGTCTCACGTGCAGGGCTCTCCTCTCGCTGCTCTCGCGCTGCCTACCTTTTGGAGTAGCAGTACAGAATGAGGTGGAGTACTTTGCTTTATAGAAAAAATATTTCCATCGCTTAGTAGAGTTGTTACTTTTCCTAGTATTTGGAAACTCGCATTGGCAAAGTTGTTTACCAATGCCAAGATGCACACATCTACTTTTTTTAGTACTACCAAATTACCATAAACTATGATGTGGATATGTCCATGACCTTGCTTGGTCGCTCGTCCTGAAACTTGTTCATACTTATACATGGTAGGCCATTT
Source organism: Avena insularis (assembly GCA_023614405.1). Taxonomy (NCBI): domain Eukaryota; kingdom Viridiplantae; phylum Streptophyta; class Magnoliopsida; order Poales; family Poaceae; genus Avena; species Avena insularis. The sequence continues at coordinate 285,971 of JAJUPC010000361.1, read as the reverse complement.
TTGTGAAGCGGGTTTCTCCAAAAGTTGTGAAAACTCATGTTTATTATTTTTCATGGCAGGCAATACAAGAAAAAGGACACCATGCATGAGTCCCCCTATTTTTGTTGCCTATTTCTCTCTCTTTTTCCAAAGCAAGGTCAACTTTGCTGGCATGCAAAGTCTAGAAAGAAATTGAATCTTTGAAAACTCCCAGTCGTGCTCTCGATATATTGGCTATCTGGTGGGAAACTTCAAAAGATTTTTGTGAAATTTAAAGAGCAATTGGCAGCTCACATGTGATTCGATATAATTTGACCTAATTTCGACAGACTCCCTCCGATCCATATTAATCTTCGTAGATTCATCTAGATTCAAATGTATCTAGTCATGTTTCTGTGCTAGATACATATATCCGAATCTAGACAAATCTGAGAATTTTAATTTGAATCGGATACAATAGTGTAATTTAATTGGGTTAATTTATCTACAAATCTTGAAAACTCAAAGAACCTAGGAATCGCAAGTAAAACATGGATGGTTTGCTATGTCCAGAAACATGGCGCGCTTCTCGCATTCAACGCCACATTCTTCTGATTTTCATCGCTGCTAGTACAAAACATCCCCATAACCAGTTAGAAAAGTGAAAAATGTTTTTTCCTAATTGTTCGAAACTCCCACGAGCAACATTGTTTACTAGGCCAAGACGCACCCATCTACCCGATGTCATAACCCTATGTACAAGTGTAGCTAGGGTATACATCGATATAGAAGGCCATGACCTTATTGGTCGTTCGTGCTAAAAACTAAGAATTAATAATATTACATCATGGTGGGCTATAATGTGAATCCGTTTTCCCTAAGGTTGTCGAATCTCATGTTTATCATTTTTCTTAGCAATTAATAATACTACTAGCAAAAGTACCCCAATCATAATGAAGTCTCATGTTTTTGTTTTACACTTTATTCTGTTTGAATGTTTTCCATACGCTGTCAAATTTGTCGGTATGCAAATACTAATCAGTAATGGCATTTTTCAAAACTATTGTTGGCCCATGATATATTGGCTGCCTGGGTAACTTCAAAAGAATTTTGGATATTTTCAAGAGTAATAGTCTATCACGCTCTCATGTATTCAAGTTTGACCTAATTTCATTTAATCACTTAGAGTCATGCATTTAAGTGCACGTGGAGCTTTAGCTTGGAATTTTGAAAAATACTTAAACTTGGGAACTGTAAGAAAGAATTCTCCACTTTGTATGAAAATTTGGTTGGCCATTCTTTATTATTTTTCTTTCAGTAAAAGTACTTGAAAAACTCACACTTCTCGTATTGCCTACTATATCATGTACTACTATGTATGTACTTTCTTGGGTTTCAAGCCAAATTACCAAGGTCATGGACATACCCTGTCTTCATCAAGATAATGACCGTGTGCCCATATTTTGGTATAGCTAGGTTGGTGCATGTTAGCATGCATGGTAAAGAAGTAAAAGTATTTTTTGGAAGGAAGTGCGATCAATATGGCTTAGAGTTCATAGCATGTGCCATTTATTTACTATAGTACATAAAGTGGTTGGATAAATTACATGTTATATTTTTCAAGCTTAATTTTCTAGCTAATTTCACCCACTCAGACGACTTTCTGTCGATTTGTCGAATTAGGTCTAAATTAATATTCTACAAGTGCGTGAGAGCTAGTTTGATAGTATAACCGAGTGTTAGGTATAACAAAGTGACACGTCATGTATTGTCGGCTTTATATCAGCATGTACAATACCTAACATTTGAACTATAGAACAACTAGAATTAGATGCAACAACCTCATCAAAAAGCAAGAAGATTAAACAGGAGTAAAATGAAAAAAAATTCTATGCCCGCTTGAAAAATCCTAAAACTTGGGAATTGTAAGAAAGCATGGTACACTTAGTTTGAAAATTGGGGAAGTGGCATTCTTTATTTCTTTTTTGGAACCTGGCTACCGTAGGTCCTGAAGGAGCGAGCCACTCCAATTAGCGCACTAGGGTTTGTAGTCATCGCAATGTGGTCTGAGGACCTTTTTGTAATTATTATTATTACTTTTGAGACTTTTTATTATTGGTGTAGATGATTATTAATCCAGTATATGGCTTGAATTTGAGGGGAAAACGGTTGCTAGAAGTAGATCGGTGTGCTGTACGAAGTCACATGTGCGCAGCGCCACGCTTTGGACGAGGAAGAGACAAGCCGGACTGTGCACCCGCGGCTGCAGAGAAGAGATCGATGGAGGATGGATGGTGAGAGCCAGCAAAGGAGAGAGAAAACACAACTTGTTTTGCGTGCATATTACTACTAGTAGGTCCATATATTTACTACTAGTGGATTGTACCTTGTGTCAGCAGCCCATCACAGCTTTGCTCTGACATCACACCGCCTTTCGATTCCCCCTCCCGTTGCTCTCGCGCTGCCTCCTTTTTTTGGAGAAGGAGCCGCCTCCCTTTTCGAGTAGTACTAGTATGGAAGTGGAGTAGTACTTCGCTTTATACAGAGAAAAATATTTCCATGGCATAGAAAATTGGAGTTGTTACTTTTCCTAGTGATATGGATATGCCCTGCAGGTACTCGAGCTTGGTATATACGGCCTAAATACAATGGAAGCCCATGGTGTCGCCAAGGCCCAAATGAAGAACTCGAGTAACCTACGGACTCTCGGTTGCTTGAAGAACAAGAAGAAGCAAAGATAGAAAGTTCAAAGGGGAAAACCCTAACCTGTAACCGACTCGACCTGCTACCCGAGACCTAGCCTATCTATATAAAGGCTAGGAGGGGGCGGCGAGGAGGACACACACAACCCTAGTTTCCACAACCCTTGCCAGATTGCATCTGCGCACCATTGTAATCCTCGATTCCTTTGATAATTCCACGAGCAGACAAGCAGGAGTAGGGACCTCTGCAAGGCCTGAACCTGGGTAAATCTTCGAGTCCCCTGTGTGCTTGTTTGCTAGCCGATAGATGTCTCCAGTGCTCCCTCATTCTCCAAAACCCAAGTACATAACAATGGGCATTGATGAGTTCAACCCTCGTCAATTGGCGCCGTCTATGGGAATTGGGAGTGCTGATGTTGTGGCTTCTTCGGCCCCATCAACCGTGATCTACAACTCCGCAATAGAGGAGATTCACCAGATCTTAGGTGCGTTTGACTTCACCGTCCACACGCCATCCACTCGCCCCGCCTTCGAATCCGTGGGCGACGGAATCAGCCTGGCGATCGGGAGCTTCCGCTTCCAAGTTGGTCAGATGGGCACGCTTCGCATGCCTAACCAGCCGATGGTACCATCTATTGCTCCAACATCATGGTTCCCTCCGCCGATCGGCACCCTCAGTGAGCTCCACACCTCGACAACAATCGAGAATACGGTCAGCAACAGCAATCGCGAATCCGATCTGGGCGATCTGGCAACTGAAGACGGAGCCTACGGTTCTGGATCTGAAAGTTGTGGGAGTAGCAGCTTCCCCAACCACTTCATGTGCGCCGTCATCAACGCAGACAACACCTCCGCCAATCGCGACAACACGGGCAACGGTGGCCATGGAGCCAGCCCGCCAAACGGCGGACCACCCAATGGTGGCCCTACTAATGGTGCTCCCGTCAACAACGGAGGGGCAGCCGAACCCCCCACCATGATCAATGAGCAAACTGGCGAACGCGTCATGATCAGGCTCAATGATCTCGAGTGGGGTCGTTGTCGCGAAGCCCTACAAGGCCACCCTCTACCCTTCGGCTCCCCGCAAGAGCTGCTGATGGGTTACCATTGGCTCCTGAAAGAGGAATACAAGCGCCAACTACAAACGATCGTGCAACTCGAGGCGCGTAAGAAGGCAGCCGACGAATCAAGCCTCCGACGAGCTGGGCTCTCTTCACACGGAGGATCCTCCTCTAAGTGCAACGAGTACATCGCCAAGAAGAGACGATCTCGACTCGCCTACCTCACCGAACAAGAACGTGTAGAAGCCACCAAAGTCCTCGACTTCGGCTCCATGACGGTGGATACGCGTGGCAACGTTCTCCCAAAAACGCCGCAAGCCGCGGTAATGGCGGCCACCATGTACCTCCTCAATAACTAGCCGCCAGCTAGAGACCCTCGAGCCGCCATGCACCGATCTATGATTGCAGGCTTGGGGTTAATCGAGGCCGCCCTCGACAAAGAGCCAACATCGGAACCGAAGAAAGGCAAAGCTCTGGTAAAACGCTACTCCTCGCCCTCATCTAGTGATGACAGTCACGATCTATCTCGACGTCGCCGCTCACGGCGAGACGACCACGACTACGATGCACGCAATGACCTCACGCAACGCAAGATTGACAAATCAAGGGCGCGACGCGCCTAATCGACTGACTGAGAGGACGAAGACGTGGAGCTCTGTGGCGCTAGATGCTTCAGCAGAGCCATTAGACAAAAGCGAATGCCCAAGGGGTTCAAGCTCCCGTCAGAGAACCCAAAGTTCGATGGCCTGCTGGACCCAAAGATCTGGTTAGAGGACCATATCTCCTCCGTCAGGCTCCATGGCGGGAGTCGAAGCACGGCCATGCAATGCCTATAGCTGGAGCTACAGGGCGCCGCCCGAGCATGGCTCAACAACCTCCCACGCGGATCCATTCGCAGCTGGGAAGAGCGGGTCTACAGCTTTGTCCACAACTTCAAGGGCACCTACAAACAGCCCGCATCAATCGAAGAGCTAAGATGCTGCCAGCAAAGGTCAGGCGAGTCACTACGCTCATACATCTAGAGGTGGTCCATCATCAAGAACTTCACAGAGAACATCTCGGAGGATCGCGCGATTGGCGCATTCAACGGAGGTGTACACCGCAAAGAGCTCAGGGAGGAGCTGGGTCGCTCGAAGCCCAAAACCATCGACCACCTGATGGAAATCGTGAATAGTTGGCCAGATGGAGAAGATTCGGTGAAAAACCATGTTCACTCCAACGACAAGGCGGAACTCGAGCGCAGACGCGATCGCCGAAGCAAACGCCGCATGCGCATCTATGATGACCGCGACTCTGGAAAAACCATGCAAGTATGGCAGTGTCGCAATCGCGATGAGGCACCCGCAACATCCATTGAAGACAAGCTGTCTGGGCCATGCACTGTGCACTTCTACATTGACAAGCATGACGGAAAGAAAAAGTCCAGCCACCTCCTCAAGGACTGCCGCAAGTTCCTCAAACTACATGAGGGACTAGCTCGAATGAATCGTAGCGCAAACAAAAGGAGCTACGGAGCCGCCCCAGGCACCGTGGCACATGGAGCTCCGCCATCGCCACCTGGACTACCCCCAAATGCAGCTACGCCAGACCAGCACCAGGGAGGTGAACCATAACCACAGGTAATGGGTACCATGATGATCCAGAAAGGACGCCCCTCGAATAGGGTGCAGAAGGCCATCACTCGCCAAGTCAACTTGGCCACAAACTCGCCACCATCTACCACTGAGTACCTCAACGGAAGTGAGTCCTGCATCACCTTCGACAAGCATGAACACCCGTGCCTAGTACCTTGCCCATGCCACTGTCCCGTCGTTCTCGAGGCACAAATTGGAGGTTTTGACATGAGTCGCGTCTGTATGGACGGCGGAAGCGGCATCAACCTTATGTTCGCGAGTACCTTGCGAGCAATGAGGATCCCTCTAACCTGCCTAGAGGCCTCAGACACAACATTCCACGACATCGTCCCATGCAAGGGTGTATATCCCCTTGGCAAAATCAACCTCGACGTCATCTTCGGCACACCGAAAAACATCCGGCGCGAGCGCATCGACTTCGAAGTCGTCGACTAGCCCTCACAGTACCACTACATCCTCGGACGTGTCGCGTTCACTAGGTTCATGACGGTGCCGCACTACGCCTACCTGCAGATGAAAATGCCAGGACCTAACAGCGTCATCACAATCAACGGGAGCTCCGAGAGGTCCGACAGTTGTGATAGGGAATTCAATAGAATCTCCCAGTCCTTCGACATGCAGGAGGAACTCGCAAGATTGAAGGAATCGATAGACAAGTGTCTGCCTCCCCTAAGCCGGCCAAGCTCACCCGACTTGTCCTTCGACTCATCAGTGCACACGAAGAAAGTCCAGGTCCACCCATCGGATCCCGCCAAGACGGCCCTCATCGCCAAGAACTTGAGTCCTGCATAAGAACTCACGCTCGTCGAATTCCTCCGTGAGCACTGGGAAATCTTTGCCTGGTGTCTAGCGAACATGTCAGGAGTTCCCAAGGAATTCGCCAAGCATGCACTCAACGTTAACCCAGACGGAAGGCCAGTCAAGAAAACAAATCGGCGACTATCTGAACCAAGAGCAAAGGCAGTCGGAATGGAGATCAACAGACTCCTCGATGCCAAATTCATACGCGAGATCAAGGAAAGCACTTGGCTCGCCAACACGGTGCTAGTACCAAAAAGGACACGGATATCCTGCGGATGTGCGTGGAATTCACCTCTTTTAATAAGCACTATCCAAAGGACCACTTCCTGCTACTGCGAATCGACCAGATCATCGACTCCACCATGGGATGCGAGCGCCTATGCTTCCTCGACGCCTACTCAGGCTATAACCAGATTCGAATGAAGGAGGAAGATCCGGAAAAAACAGCGTTTACAACGACTTTTGGTGTGTTCTGCTACAACATAATGCCCTTCGGGCTAAAGAACGCAGGAGCCACCTACCAGCGGTGCATGCATGCCTGCCTCAAGAACCAACTCGGTCACAACATTCAAGTCTATGTCGATGACATAGTAATCAAGACCAAAGAGGAAGCCTCACTAATCGATGAATTGCGCGAAACCTTCGCCAACCTCGACCGCTACCGGATCAAGCTCAATCTGGAAAAGTGCGCCTTCGGCGTACCATCTGGGCAACTACTCGGGTATCATATCTCCGCGAGAGGGATCAAAGCGAACCCGAAGAAAATAAAAGCCATACTGGACATGGAGAAGCCGAAAAACATAAGAGGCGTCCAGCAGCTGGCTGGGCAAATCGCGACTCTCTGTTGATTCATCAGTCGGATGGGTAAAAAGGCACTGCCCTTCTACCAACTCCTCCGTAAAGCTGACAAGTTCGAGTGGACCAATGAGGCCCAGAAAGCATTCGAAGACCTCAAGCGCCTGCTATGCACCTCGCCAGTACTAGTAACCCCACACGAAAGGGAACCATTGTTGCTATACATCTCCGCCACCAACCAGGTGGTCAGCACAGTGCTCCTAGTCGAATGAGCCGAAGAAAACAAGGTCCACGGGGTACAACGCCCCGTCTACTACCTCAACAAGGTACTTACGCCAATAAAACAGCGGTACCCGCACTACCAGAAACTGGCATACGGCGTCTTCATGATGGCCCGGCGACTGCGCCACTACTTCCAAGAACACTCAATCGTGGTAGTCAATGACGCCCCACTTGGCCACATCATCAACAATCCCGACGCCACCGGACGAGTCGCACTTTGGGGAATCGAACTGTCTCCGCGAGACATCACATATGAAAAACGCGACGCCATCAAGTCGCAAGTTCTCCCTGACTATCTCGTGCACTGGATGGAGAACCAGCTCCTTGAAAAACCAGATATGTCCTACCTCTGGACAATGCACTTCGACGGATCCAAGCGGAAGGACGGAGCTGGTGCAGGTGTCATACTGACATCGCGCCAGGGAGACAAGCTAAAGTATATTCTGCGAATGCAGTTCATCGCCTCCAACAACAAAGCCAAATACGAGGCCCTGCTACATGGGATGAGGATGGCGAAAGCCTGCGGCACCAAAAGGCTCATAATATATGGCGTCTCCAAGTTGGTCATCAACCAAACAATGCACGAGTACGACGCACTGAACGACAACATGATTGCCTACCGCGACCTCTACGACTCACTTGAGGGGGACTTCGACGGCTGCGAGCTGTGGCACATAGGTCGCGAAAGCAATGAAGAGGCGGGCGCACTCGCCAACATAGGCTCTACCTGCTCCCCCATACCACCTTGGGTATTTCTCAAGCGCATCTGCGAATGCTCCATCAAGCTAAAGGCCGCAGAGAAGAAAACAAGCACAGCAACGGACTCGGGGGCTACGCCACCCAATGGGCCAATGGCACTCGATGACCTGGAGTTGGACACAGGACTCGAAGGGCTAATGAGCGTCATGATGATCGAGCCATCCTGGACATAACCATACATCACGCGCCTTCTCAGCAAGAGGTTACCGGACGACCCGACTGGCGCACAGCACATCGCGCGGTGATCCAAGGCATTTGCTATTATCAACGGTGAACTCTACAAGCACAGCATCACAGGAGTGCTCCAATGATGCGTCTCCATGGCCGATGGAAGAGCCGTTCTCCTTGACATCCATGAGGGGACCTGCGGGCACCACGCCGGCAGTCGCGCCCTCGTAGCCAAATCTCTACGATCTGGATTCTACTGGCCTACGGCCATGCGCGACGCTAAGTACATCGTCTAGAAATGCAACGCGTGCCAGCGATTTGCGGACAAGCCGCACACACCTGGCGCAAAGCTCCGGCCAATTCCATTGGCCTGGCCCTTCGCGCAATGGGGACTCGACATGGTCGGCAAGCTCCCAAAGTCCTCACGAGGAGGCTACATCTACCTCCTGGTCGTAGTCGAGAAATTCACCATGTGGATAGAGACCATGCCAGTGACGAATCAATCAGGACACAATGCAGTCAAGTTGTTCAAGTCCATCATCGACCGCTTCGGAGTACCACACAGCATCATCACGGACAATGGGACGAACTTCACATCCAAGGAGTTCAAAGAATTCTGCGATAATCTGGGAATCAACATAAGCTATGCCTCCGTGGCACATCCACAGACCAACGGTCAGGTCGAAAAAGCTAACGGGCTCGTTTGCGGTGGCATCAAGAAGCGACTCCTCCGGCCACTCGAACAGGCTGTGGGCTGCTGGCCAGACGAACTACAAACAGTACTATGGAGCCTACGCAGAACTCCAAACAACACTACAGGGTACACCCCGTTCTTCATGATGCACAGGGCTGAAGTGGTGCTACCTGCCGAAGTACGATACAAAGCATCGCGCGTGGTCGCTTACAGCGAGCAGGAGTCACCTCTTGCACTCGAAAACTCCGTCGACCTCCTTGACGAGGCAAGGGAAACCACCACGGAAAGATCAATGATCTACCAGCAGAACCTGCGCAACTACCACAGCAGGAGGCTACGCCCCAGGTCCTTCGTCGAAGGCGACCTTGTCCTGTGATTGAAGCAGCAAGGGCACTCAAGCTCGAGTCCCCCTGGTAGGGACCATACGTGATTACAGAAGTAATCCCAGGTGGCGCCTATCGCCTTCAAGATTTAGAGACAAGAGTCGCATACTCCAACCCCTAGAACGTCACACAGCTGTGACGCTTCTACCCTTAGTCGCTTCTACTTCTACAAATAAGGCTACTCAGCCAAGGCTACTTAGCCACACATTGTACCTCGTACTATCCCGCGAATAAATAAAGGTAAGTGCCCCTAAACTCTTTGTTTTTCTTTAATTTTTCGCAAATTATCCACTCGGGGGCTGCGCAACCCTGCACAGATCTGTTCTACGAACAGATGCGATGTCCTGAGTAGCTGGCGCACCAATCGAAACCCTTGACAAACATCAACCCAGTTGCAACGCACCTGACAGGTTGACAAGGGACTGAGATAAACACAAAGCTAGGATAACGAAAAGGAGTCGCATAGTGCAACGCACTCACAAAACATACATGCTAACAAGCTCTTTTACACAGCATTGTTAATCAATTATACACAGCATATATATGAACTTTACAACATTGGTACAACTATGTGCAGGATACAAACTAAACTACTATTGCAGCAAAAGAACATTGGTCTGGTCATCAAAGAAATCGACGATCTGCTCTGCTAGGCGATCCACTGCCTGGTAGTGCGGCACCATGTTCCAAGTAGAACCCGCTGGCGGCGCAGGTGGTCCAGCCGCAATTGCTGCAACGTCCACATCAAGCCTATTCAGTCGCACCAGTGACAGAGCAGCGTTGGCACCAGCCACTAACTGTTGCCGTACACACTCGCGGACCGCACTCAAGTCATGGAATTCACTCAAATCATGGAATTTAGCAAGAAGGGCCGGCCGGCTCGATGGAACGACGTCCAACGGGAACATCGTCTGGTAAATATTCTTCAAAAATGACTGAGACTTCTTCAAGAAGTGAAGTACTCGCGACGCACGATCCTGCAGGGTTGCCAACACGATTGCGCGATCATGATCTACCCAGAAGTACCCACTCACCTGAAACAGCTCTTGGGTCAGGTCATTCATGCGAATGGCAATCCGATCCTTCTCATCCTGCAGATGGCGCGCGCTGACAACTATACCAAGCAAAGGCAAAATATGAGAACAACGAACTACTACGAGTGACTACAAGGAAACGACAGGAGGGATGAACACTAATATTTGAATTGTTCACCCAATTGCGTCACCTCCCCTAGCAGATATTGTTCTCGGGCGGCGGCTTTCGCCTCTTTCGACTTCCATACATCCGCATTTACATGGAGTACAGGCAATTCACGCTCCAACTGCTTCACACGGTCACGGAGTCGTGAGAGCAGAGAGAGCTCCTCCACCCGTGAGCGCGGCGGTGCCAAAGTGTCATCAAGGGGCGGCGAATCCTAAGGCTCCCTCAAAGGATCACTCGATGTGCCCTACCACAAGTCAAGCAAGAGACAATAAGAGGACTAAGGTGAAGCATAGACAAAAGATTGGAGTGCATTCAAGATTAACAAAAGTATCAGCAGATACACTCGCCAACAGGCATGTTCTTAACAAAAGACATAAGTTGTTTAACTATTACAAGATGCGACTACTAAGGAGCGACTGGCTTCTTCAACTTCGACTTCGGTTTTGGGGGCCTCATCGAGTCTATGGCAGTATCAGATGCCACCGACTTCCCACTGGCCCCTGACGTCGCAGCCCTCGCAGCTTTCATGGTGCGCTGAAGCTCCTCAGAGTACTTCGAATCAGATCGATCAGCTGTCAGACTTGCCACAAGCAGCCATGAAGGGAGCAAAGACTACCTGCTGGCCATCGGTGCTGACAATCATCGCCTTAGAGACGGTCGTAGGATTGACTTCGACTCAACGGGCTTGAACCATTGCGAGTGACATCAAGGCGCCAGCCGCACGAAGCGATTTCTTGAAGCTTGCAGGGACGCCCCCAGCAAGGGACTCCACCAGCTCGTCCATATTCTCGATCAGCTCAGCCTTGGGCGCTAGCTCCTCCCGGAGGCGACTGAGCACGCCCTTGGCCTTGGAGAGCGTCCCTTGAACGGCAGCGCTGCGATCCTCGACTGTTGAAAGAGCACCCGCCAAGGCATCGTCACGGCGGAGGGCCTGAGGGTCGAAGCTCAAATCGCTGGCATCTATATAGAATCCAAGCATGGGCACGAAGGTCAGCACCAATGAAAAATTCGAAAGAAGAACAACAATGAAAATCCAGACAAGGGAATACCTGAGAGAGCCTTGGCAATCGAGAAAAGTTGTTCCTCGAAAAACTTCTCTCTAGCCACGATGGAGGCACACAGATCCTCTTCGCGTTTTCGCAACTCGTCACGTGCTGCGATTGCCTCATCGCGATTCTTCACTGCTGTGGCAAACGCCTTTTCAAGGGAAGCAACATCACGGAGGAGTGCATTATGCTCAGCTACGAAACAAACAAAGATAGGCTATCAGCCAGATATATCACAAGGAGGACGAAGAAGAAGCAAGACACTTACTTTCAACTATGCGATGGCGAGTATCCAACATTGCATGCTGGCGACCCATCGCAAGAACTTGCTCCGCTAAGCAAGCGGCTTCCTTCACAAGAAGCTGCGACAGGAGAAAACAACAAAGGATAAGAAAGATGATAGAAGATGATACATTCGACTGAAAAAATAGAAGAAACAAATACTACACTTACATGATCCTCCAAAGACTCCGAGGTTGATGGTTCGCAGTCGTCCGGATAAGCATCTGGTGCTCCACAGCGTGTGGAGAACTCGATGAATTATGGCCAGAGTGGGCCGCCAATGGAGGACAAGGAGTGCGCTCACCCACTTTCTAGGCTTTGGAGGTCGCGACTCCAGACTCTTTCAAAAATTGTACTTCGCCAGAAGATGACGACGCTTGCTGACTGCAAAATAAAACCAACATCAAGAGAATGCAACTCCAAAGAAGAACCAAAAGGAAGACTCAAACACTTACCAATCAAATTTATCAAAATCGAAGGTTTGATCCCGCGACTCTGACAACGACTCCTTCGGCAGCCGCATCTTCTTGCGAGAAGATGGTGCCAGGCACTCATAGGAACGGAAGGTATCGGCAACTCTGCACCAACACCTGCACCTTCTGGAGTCGAAGGGGACGACGCATCCGAATCCTTGCTACGTGAACGCTTGCGAGTGTCCGGACCAGTCGACTCGGGGGCTTCCTCCTCCACATCAGATGGGACGGTCAACTCCGACTCGTCTTCTTCCAAGGCTTCACGAGGGATAACCCCCTCAGGAAGAGGCGGCATACAAGGTGACACCGCCCAATCCTGCATACAGAAAACAATTTAGCACAAAGTCAAGAAACAGCAAAGAAGCAATCGACAAACAAAGCTACTATGTAGCACAACTGTACCTCAGGAGGAGGGTTAGCATCATCGAACGGAGGAACGTCTGGTTCACTAGGGAGCACATCCTTGACGGTGTACCTGGTGACCAGTCGCACCCTTTTATCTACCTCACTCGCGGACATGCCATCGGCAGACACGCGAGTGACATCGTCCGTGCCAGCCCACTGGAACATAGCGTGGACTCTAGCCTGTAGGGGCTGGACACGACGGCGCAGCCATGTGCGAATGAGGGCGCAGCCTCCCTCCTCTTTGCCGATGCGACTCCCGAGGTCGCAGTCGCACTCGTATAGCACATCTGTCTCCGCGTACTCGCCGGGCATAATTACGTTCTTCCAGGAACACCTCCTCTTGCACGGCGTCGCGGGATCGAAAGGCGTGAGTCCGAAGTGGTCTCCGTCAGCCTTCAGGTCGCGGATGTAGAACCACTTGTCCCTCCACCCTTAGACGGACGCCATGAGTTTGATGTCGAAATATGTGGCGGAGGAAACGACATGGATACCGCAGCCGCCTACATAATAGACTACGAAGCCAGACGCCAATTGGTGCTTCAACTTGAAGAGGCGCTTGAAGACACTACTAGGAAACAACCTATCTATGGCGCATGGAAATGGGACTTCTATGGCGCATATCCTAGTCGCCACTGTTATCTCGCCACTGATAACTACTTCCTGTGGCGCATATGGATATGCGCCACAGAAGTCCCAGACTTCTATGGCGCATTTCTTCATATGCGCTACAGGAAGAACTTCTATGGCGCATTTACATATATGCGCCACAGAAAGCCCATGCGCCATTAACTATATAATTATATGCGCCACTGATTGTTCAACACGTATCCGAAGTAAAATACTTTCCTGGTGTATAATCAGGTATTTATACAGGATTTATACAGCATTTATCCAGATGAGTATAAAATACATTGCACAAGTAGTAGATGCATGAAAACCGACATATATATAATACAAACACTTAGAGCCCGATCGAGATACATATATAGTGTCAAGTGCAAAATTTTTACACAAGCGCCGAATACAAAGTTCATATCATCTCACATTACAAATATGAAGTGGCCATCGCCGCCTACACTAGGATCAAATAGAATACAGCTGTGATAATGGTGAGTAAGAGCATTAGCCCAACCAATATCTTCATCTGGTTCTTCTTCCACAAGTGGTTCCTCCACTTGGCTATCGCCTCCTCTCTAGTCGCATATCCTTTGTAGATGTTGCCGCTGAACTTGTTCGCTTGTTTGTGACAATCCTCCCACTCCTCGTAGACTCCTGGAACCCTACCCATGTACACCACATACCACCTCGTCGCCATATCTATAGACGACAAGGCATATTAGTAAAAATACAATGAAAAGAATTAATAAAGGGTTCACATCCATATGTATATATGTTCACAGAATATAAAACAAAGGATCCATAAACCTAAAAGATAGATCATCATAGAAGCAATAAGTTCAACGACAAAACGACCACAAGGTAGTTTAAGTCTAACAACAATGACCATTTCGACCACGAGATAGTAAAGTTTATGACACACAACTAATACAGCAGGCGTCCATCAAGAATATACACACACTGGATCATGCTATAGGCACACATCGATCATGATGAAGACTTCCTCTTCTCGCTCGGCTTCGGGAACGGTAGATAGCCCTCTTTTGTCATCCACGTCCTTGTGTCACCCTGCTTACGGAGGCGTTCTTCAATCACCCTCTTACTCAACCCTCTGCCTTGTTATAGGACACCCCCCTTGTGTTGACATCTTCAATTATGATTTGCGACAACTTCATCTGAATGCGATGGAAGTCTTCTCTAAGATCAGCTTCGTTGACTCGCGCCAAAGTTTCGGCCCATCCTCGGAGACTAGATGGCAGCTTTAGATTCTGGCAATCCTGAACATAGCCTTTAAGTTGATGGAGGACGTAGAAGGCCTCCTTGGCACCAGTAGTCGAATTCTTGACGCAGGGGAACTCGAGCACGTGCTTGAACACGTGTTTGCCATCCTTGATACATTCCCCCTTATCTACGAAGGTGCATCCCTTCTTGGTGTAGGCCTCGAGAGCCTCATTGAGAATACCCCTTATTCTGGTGTAGTCTTTCTTCTTCGTCAAACTCCCTGAGTCGAAATACATGGCTAGCAAATAGCTCGGGGCAAGGACGATGAGTGTGCAGTATTTGTCTCTACGGAACACAATTGGAACGAAACGTTGGAAAAAGAGCAAAAGAAGAAATCTATAAGAAATGCATAAGTTACGGTGGCGATGAGCGAGTGTGTGTACTTACTCAGGAAAGAAAGGCAAAAGAAGTGTGCCCTTCCTCTTGTTGTCCACCATGAACTTCTCGATGTACGTGTCGCCCTGGTCCATGTCTCTGATCCTTCGACCAACTGGCTGTCCCGGATGTAGTAGGGATCCACTATAGCGATTTCCGGGGTACTCTCTCTCTTGATCTTGATCGCCAGATTGAGCACGTATAGGCGGACCAAGTTATAGTTCAGCCGTTTCGTGAGAAACAGCTTGAATATGTCCTTGAACGCTATGAAGAATATATCCGCGAGGGGTTTATCGACGAAGACCACGTCCAATGGCACCTTGGCCGTGAAAACCGGGTAATTTGGATCTTCGTCTTTAAGAAGGAGGCCCTCTAGTGTCTTCACACCCTCGTGCAAAGTTAACTTGGCTCCAACCGCAATGTGGATCATATCCGGAGTCAATATCGGATCACCAGCTACATGCACTCAGGGCATGCCATATTATTATTATTATTACCTCTCTTCGGAAGAGGATGGCTCGCACCCTTCTTATTATTATTATTACCTCTCTTCCTGTAGTGCTTCTTCTTCACAAAAGTGTCAGCCACTGCCATCTGCTCATCAGCCGCCTTTTGGAGTGTGTTGGGGATGAAAACTAATCCTGGTTTCTCTTGTGGTGGATCGGCGGCCGGAGGCGTCTCTTGAGAAAGACCATGGAAGACCAGGCGCTGCGTGCATGTATTGGGCCGACCAGCTTGATGGTCGTCGCGAGCTGTGAAGGGTTCTTCATCCGCAGAAGGCATATACAATCCTTTGGCGGCGCTTGTGTTGATGAAGTCGTCAACATTGATCAATTCATCATCATCTTCTTGGGTGCCATCATGTGGTGGTGGTAGCGGGGGCGACGGCGGTTGCGGCACACCGTCTTTGCCATGTGGCGGTGCACACGCTGCCAAGAGTTGATGGTGATGGCTGGTGGTGGCGACGACGACGGTTACTGGCTTCCGAGGTGGTGGCCGGGTGATCGGTCGAGAGGTGGCGCCGGTGCTCCACCCACACAAGACGAATCTCGGTCTTCGGCCATGTCAAGGGCTAGTTGTAGCATTCCACAAGGGTCTTGTGTTCGTCGGCTCCCTGAGGTTGAAAGGGGGGTCCATGTCATCGCACCCTGGCAACACCCGAGCCAACCTGACCCTCGTCACGTCATCATCCATTGGATTGTTGTGCATCGTGTGCCTCGCCGGTTGTATAAGAGTGCCCTTGGCAACATCCTTCAACTAACCGCCGACATCTTTAAGCAGGAGTACGCAAGAAGTTTTCTGAGGCAAAAACATGTTATTGGGCGTCATGAGATGGCAGCAGTCATGCATCAAAGGCATAAAGGAGATGACGTGCACTAACTAATTAGTTACCTTGGTGATGGCGTGGATCTTGGCTAATGTAGATACACGGCCGATGCCGGCGGCCGGCCTATCATCATCTGCAATCTCCCGCTCGAGTGCCTCATGAAGCACCACCGCCGTCGGCTACGCCTTATTGGTATCTTTGGCGGAAGGGGGCGTCGATGTGACCAAAACGAGCGGCTACATCCCGACGTTGACGGCCAGCAGGGTCACCAGGTCGGGCGACACGGTAACATTGATGCCCGAGTTGCTGCCGCTTAAGCTGGGCAGATGTATCGGCCCCTGTCGACCTCCTGCATTCCAAGCAGTAAGCCCCTCGAAAAACTCAAGGGGGATCATCGAGCAGAGCTTCTCTTCCACTAACTTGTCCACCGCCTTCTCCTCCTCGGACGCGGGGCTCTTTCGAGCTCGTCCTTACCATTGAATAGGTCACCACGTTTTGTCCACGGGTGGTCCATGTGGAGCCACTTTCGAGTACCTTGGAACACGGTTTTCGAAGACCCGTGATCCCTTGGTAGCTGGAGATGCGGTGTGTCATCCATGCACTTGACGCATGCATTGTGTCCGTGGTTCACCTGGGCCGATACATATGCATAACCAGGATAGTCCTGCACGGTCGTGAGCAACACGGCTCTCAGATGGAAATATTCTTTAGTGTAGGCGTCCCACGTACGGGCCGACGTCTCCCACAAGCTGGCTAACTCCTCTCTCAATAGCCCGAGATACAGATGTATATTGATACCTGGTTGTTTCGGCCCCTGAATAAGAATGCTCATGCGTACATACCTTTGCTTTGTGCATATCCACGGGGGGAGGTTGTACGGGCATACAAACACGGGCCAGGTGTTATGCGTGCTACTCTGGTTTCCAAAAGGATTGAGTCCATTGGTGCTCATACCCAGCCTTACGTTCCTTGCATGGCCCCCGAACTCTTCGAACTCGATGTCTAATGCATTCCACTGGCTAGCGTCTGAAGGGTGTGTCAGGATCTTGCCCTTCTCTGGATCATCATCGGGTTTCTCTCTTTCCGCGTGCCATTACATGAGCTTTGCTTCCTTAGGATCTACGAAATATCGCTGCAGACGGGGGGTGATAGGAAAGTACCATACCTCTTTTCGAGGAACTTTGTTGTTCCCTCTCTTGTACCGTACTTGGCCACACACCGGACATGTGGTTGTATCCGTGTACTCATTCCGATAAAGTGCGCAATCATTGATGCATGCGTGGTATTTAATGTGTGGTAGGTCGAGAGGGCACACGATTTTCTTGGCCTCCTCGATACTTGTTGGCAATGTGTTCCCCTTAGGAAGTCAGTCGTGCCAGTATTCCATGTTCACGTTGAAGCTCACATTGGTCCATTTGTGTTCGGCCTACATCTCTAGAGTGTCGTGGTGGTGTCACGGCAGATTCCATGGATAGGCTAAAGGTGGGGACTAATACACGCTAGGGGAATCCAGGGAGGGATAGTGGAGTGATTCTCCACACAGAAGTTTGTATTGCTATTCCTTCAAGATTACAAGTGCTCCTTGAGCTGTATTGGCGAGAGGAGGAAGAAGGGTCTCTCTTACTCCCACCCACAGTTCACCCCTAGAACCTTAACCAAAACCCTCTGGCCTCAAAGAACTTAACCCCTTCTACTATAACCCTAGCCCCCCTTATATAGAGGAGGCTCGGTCCCTGCCTAGGGTGTACGTGGAGGCATATTCCAAAGAATATGCCTCCTCTCCAAGTGGTAACCCGGCCGGGGTGCTTTCCCCCGCGTCATACATGCTTTAGCTACGTAAGCCTCTGCGGCGCCTGCGTCAGCCGACATGGGCGTCGTCACCCTTGTCGGCCACACTTCGAATATGCACACACCTATAGCCGGGTTAAATTCCACTTGGCCCGGATCTTGTACACTTCGAATATGCACACACCTAGATCCGGGTTATGTTCCACTTGGCCTGGATCTTGTACCCTTCGAATATGCACACACCTAGAGCCGGGTTAAGTTCCACTTGGCCCGGATCTTGTACACTTCGAATATGCACCAAGCTAATTTTACACTTCTATACTTTTTTTAGGTAACCAGCAATCGCCGGAGCGCTGAATTCCAACGCCTGCTGGATACCCACAAGATGCTACGCGGAAAACATGTTGCACTTATTGCAGAACATGAAAAGAAGGGTAATTTTTTCCCTCGGAACTTCTTCGTTTTTCTTCACCTTCTTCTGCCGAACTAATCTCCTTATTCGGTTTCTGCAGCTGGGGTGGAGGCTAAGAACAAGATCATGGGGAAGAACTTGGAGGAAATCCGGGGTATGTCCTCTTTTGTCCGACTTCGCAGTGTTTTCCATTTCCTATTCTCCTTGGCTCGGCAAACATTCACTCCTCGGGTCTGCCGGGTCAACATACTATTTCAGCATCGTTTGAGGATAGTGTGCCCGTGCCTGATATGATGCTGCATTTTCTCGAACAAGCAGGACAACATCAAGCCGAGCGGAAGAAAAAGGATGACGAGCTTGCTCTCCTCCGGACTAAGGACAACGAGATTGCCAAGCTCAAGGCTGAGATGGAGAAGATGAAGGCCCAACACCAAACCGAGCTCCAAAAGGTTGGCCAGAACTTCACAGAAGAGCTCGAGCGCCTTACTCTCCAGATCTCCAAGGACCAGCAGCTACTCAAAGAATCCGACGTCCAGCTCGAGTCGGCAAACGCTGAGCTTGAGCAACTTCGTAAGAGACGTGATGACTGCATCAAGGAGTTAACCCAGATCCTGAGCCACATATCACGTAAGTTCCTTCCGACCTACTTTTCCGGGTTGCTTCATATGTCTTTTCTTTACCTTCTTCCCTTGTCTGGCTTCTAGGGAAATTTCCTGAGAGCATCACTATTGCAAGTGCAGCAGTTGCAGATTTTCGCCAAGCGAGGGGTACTCCTTCCGCTCCTGCTGGTGAGGAGGTACCTTCCGATATGGAGGACTTGTTGGTCATCTTGTCATCTCGCGTGGAGATTATCAAGAATTATGGCAAGGATATCCTCGATGTTGCAGTTTGCATTTTCAACACGTTCTGGCCCGGAGAGAGTAGCACGGAGACCACTGCGATTCTCGTCGAGAAGTTAATGGAGACTGAGACCTAGCTCGATCTCTGGAGAGAATCCGCTGGGCATGCCGCAGCTGATACTATCCTTCACCATATTCTCACATGGTACGAGAAGATCGACCTCAGCCTCCTTACACGCCGGCGCACCGGATCCAGATGGACCGATGATCCGGAGTGGGTAGCTCGGTGCTAGGCTTGCGCCTACAACCTCGTCGAAGATTCTCCTATCCATGACTGGGTTGAAGGACCGAGCTTCCTGGAATCCGGTGGGGACGAGCATGTTGAGAATGTCGAAGATGGGTCGGATGAGGGCGGAGAAGATGATGCCTCAGATATTGAAGACAACGACGACGACGCCGAACTTCCTCCTCCTGCTGCTCCTTAGTTCAAAAACTTGAAAATTTATCAGATCCCCGGTATGCCGGGTGCAACTGTATGCTGTATATGTGATATTTTGCTACTACATTTCTATGCCGGATTAACTTGGGCGTAGTCCCTAAGTTTCATTTTCTTGTTCGTCCAATCCTCTGGCTCGGTCCGTGTCTACCTTGATTCGGTTTTATGACTTACGAATCCGAGCTTCAAAAATTGTTTTAACAATACTTAGAAACTTTTAGGCTTAGCTCAAAATAATTCAGCATAATAACTTGAAAATAAATACAGGGTTAGTCCGAAAAACAAACGTTAGCTCGAATAAACTCGTTTCCTTAGTCGTTTTTCATGTGCTACGCAATTCCAAACTTGTTCTCTTGCTTGCCATGAAGCCAATTCTTGTTGGACAGCAGCAAGTCGAAGAGTTGGGTTTTTGGTGTTCACACATTACTAATCCGGGTTAAGTGAAACGACTTATTCCAGCTACCGCATAAGAAGTAAGAACAAACATTATTAAGGCAGTCCCCGAGTTACTGCTCGAGGCGCTACTATTTCATTGATAAGGTCATTGCCGACATACATACCGACATATGAGACGACTCGGATACATACACTTCTTAGCTAAGTGTAGAAGGGACGAAGTAGTACTACATTCCACATTCGCTTAGATTCCTCTCCGGACCTGTCCGCCTTGTTCTTTTCCTGTGGCTTTGCATCTATAAGATAGTAAGAATCATTGTGCAATGCT
The DNA here is from genome assembly GCA_023614405.1 of Avena insularis. Lineage (NCBI taxonomy): Eukaryota > Viridiplantae > Streptophyta > Magnoliopsida > Poales > Poaceae > Avena > Avena insularis. The sequence continues at coordinate 265,465 of JAJUPC010000361.1, read as the reverse complement.
TTGCTCACAATGAACGACCCTTCCCATGGGAGGGATAATTTATGCATGCCAGTAGTATGTTGTACCAACCGGAGCACCAGATCGCCTTCACGAAAGACTCGGGGGCACACTTTCCGGCTATGATAGCGTCGGAGATTTTGCGGATATATGGCAGATCTGGACAGTGCCAGTTCTCTCGCTTCTTCTAGCAGATCAACATCATTTTGCCGGGCTTCTTGCACTTCGGCTTCTGTGTATTTGGTGACCCTAGGCGAATCATGCTCTATGTCGGCTGGTAATACAGGTTCTGCCCCATATACCAGAAAAAATGGCGTATAGCCTGTTGATCGATTCGGAGTTGTTCTTAAACTCCACAGTACCGCTGGTAGTTCTTCTATCCAGCACCCCGCTGATCTTTGCAGCGGCTCAATGAGCCGGGGTTTTATCCCGGATAATACTAATCCGTTGGATCTTTCCACTTGTCTTTTTGATGCGGGGTGGGCTACCGAGGCTACGTCTAGCCGGATCTTCTTATCTCGGCAGAATCGTGCAAATGCTCCTTCAGCAAAATTTGTGCCATTATCAGTTATGATACTATGAGGATAACCGTATCTCAAGATGATGTCTTTGACAAATGTTACGTCCGTAGATCCATCACATTTTCTTATAGGTTTCACTTCAATCCATTTCGTAAACTTGTCCACCATGACCAAAATGTGTGTCATGTTTCCTCTTGCTGGTTTGAACGGGCCAACCATATCCAAGCACCATACAGCAAATGGCCATGTAATTGGTATGGTCTTGAGTTCCGACATAGGCATATGTGTCTTGGTGGCGTACCTTTGACAACCATTGCATTTTCTCACCAGATCTTCTTCTTGTTCTAAGGCACTTGGCCAGTAGAACCCATGCCAGAATGCTTTTGCCACTAAGGCTCGGGATGAGGTATGATGCCCGCATTCTCCCTAGTGTATATCTTGGAGGATGTCAAGTCCTTCTTCCGGGTCAACGCATCGCTGGAGGACGTTGGTTACACTCCGTTTGTACAACTCGGAATTGATGATTGTGTATGCTTTTGCTCTCCTCTGAGTTTGCCTGGCTAACACCTCCTCAGCGGGTAATGTTCCGTCTTTCAGGAATTGGAATATCGGCAGTGCCCAAGCTGGTATCACTCGTGGAGGGAACATCTCCTCATCAATTTCCATCTGATCCACCGGCATAACTTCATCCGGGTCACGCTGAGCAGTCCCTGGGTCTAGCGAGGTAGTCCTCGGGTTTCTTGGCGATCCTCGGGTTTTTGATCACGATCTTACCTCCCGTGTCAATGTCGATGGGCTCAGCTCCGGATTCTGTATTATCCGGGACATAAATCGAGTCTGTTCCTAGGGACGGCCTGATAGATGGCTTTCTGAGGTGTTCCAATGCTACACCCGGTGGAATTGCCTGTCGGGTCGATTCGAGCTTCGACAGCATGTCGGCAGCCTCGTTTTCCACTCGGGGTACATGGTGAAATTCACACCCCTCGAAGTAACCAGATATCTTCTGCACGTGAAATTTGTATAGTGCCATGTTTGGATCCAGGGCGTCCCACACTTCGGACACTTGCTGCACCACCAGATCTGAGTCGACAAAGCATATTATCCGACGTATGCCAATCTCCTTTGCCACTTTGAGCCCATGCACAAGAGCCTCGTACTCAGCGACATTGTTCGATGCCGCGAAATGGATCTGCAATACGTATTTTAGCTGGTCCTTCTTTGGCGAGGTAAGCACAACCCCGACGCCTAATCCGGTTTTGATTTTCAACCCGTCAAAGTGCATCCTCCAGTAGTTCGGATCTGGTGGCGGTGGTTCGTATTGTACCTCGGCCCAATCTACAAAAAAGTCTGCCACAGCCTGAGACTTGATCGCTTCTCTTCTGTCATTTTGGGGCGCATAAGGGGCTAACTAAATTGCCCATTTTGCAATTCTGCCACTCGCATCCTTGTTACCCATTATCTAGGATATGGGAGGGTCACATATTACTTTGATGGGGTGCTCCTCAAAGTAATGCTTTAACTTCTTTGCCGCCATATAAACACCATATGCCACCTTTTGAAAGTGCGGGTAATTCATTTTTGAGGCAGACAATACCTCACTCAAGTAATATACTGGCCTCTGCACCGACTTACCCTCTTCATTGCGCTCCACTACAATCACTACACTTACAACTCGGTTGGTTGTGGCTATGTAGAGGAACATTGGCTCCTTTGATAGTGGAGAGGATAACACTAGTGTCGTGGCCAACATCTTTTTTAAGTGGGCAAAGGCTTCATTGGCCTATGGCGTCCAAACGAATTTATCCTACTTTTTCATGAGTTGATAGAGAGGCAGTGCCTTTTCTCCCAACCGACATACAAACTGACTCAACGATGCCAGGCACCCAGTGAACTTCTGGACATCGTTAAGACACTTCGGCAACTCCATTCGTTCAATGCCCGGATCTTAGTTGGATTAACCTCGATACCTCGGCTGGAGACAAGAAATCCGAGTAATTTCCCAGCCGGGACTCCGAAGGTACATTTTCCGGGTTAAGCTTCATCCGGAACCTGCTCAAGTTCGCGAATGTCTGCCTGATGTCGTCAAGGAGCGTTTTGCTTTCCTTGGTCTTGATTACCACGTCATCCACATATACTTGTACATTTTGACCTATTTGGTCGTGCAAACATTTTTGCATACATCTCTGGTACGTTGCACCTGCATTACGTAAACCAAACGGCATAGTGCGATAGCAATAAGCCCCGTACGGGATAATAAACGCAGTCTTTATTTGATCATCCGGGTTCAGAGGTATCTGGTGGAAACCAGAATATGCATCAATGAATGACAACAGTTCACATCCCGCGGTTGAGTCTATGACCTGATCTCTCCTCGGTAGTGGAAATGGATCTTTTGGACACGCCTTATTCAGGTTCGTGTAATCGATACACATACGCCAAACCACTACCACGTTACGATCGTCGTTCTTCTTTTCTACCAGCATCGGGTTAGAGAGCCAATCCGGATATAGCAACTCCATGATAAATCCTGCTGCTACCAATCGAGCTATCTCGTCCCCAATGACTTTACTCCTATCCTCGGCGAAGCGGCGGAGAGGTTGCTTCACCGGCCTTGCTCCGGGCCTTACGTTCAAAGATTGCTCGGCCAACTCCCTTGGAACACCTTGCAAGTCCTGTGTAGACCAAGAAAAAATATCCCGATTCTCAACGAGGAAGTTGACGAGCTCGCTTTCCTATTTGTCAGTTAACCCGGCACCAATTGTTACAGTGCGCTCTGGGAACATGTCATCAACTGGAACCTTCTTGGTGTTCTTTGCGGCTTGGAATGAAACGCTGCCATGCGGGTTACTCAACGCTGGCATATACTGCTGCGCAAACTGAGCTAATGCCGCCACCTCTTGGATTTTTCTTTTCTTTTGAATCACGAGTGACTTGGCTAGGTTAGGCCCGGCTGAAGCACACTCAATGGAACATCGGAAATCTCCAGCAATGGTAATCACTCCATTTGGCCCGGGCAACTTCATCTGCAGATAACTGATGTGGCAGCTTGCCATGAACTTGTTCAATGCTGGTCTTCCGAGTAACGCGTGATACGCACTTTCGAAGTTCACCACCTCAAACTCCAGATTTTCAGTTCGGCAGTTATCCCTTGTGCCGAATAGCACGTCGACCCGGACTTTGCCTATGGGCTCACAAGAAATGCCTGGTACAATGCCATGGAAAGTTGTTCTCGTAGCCTAGAGCATGTTCTCCGAGATGCCCAACTTGCGCATCGTATCCGCATACATGATGTTAATGCTACTGCCATTTTCAATCAGTACCTTGGAGAACCTCACATTGATGTTTGGTCCAATGAATGTCGGATCTAGCACTAGCACATACGAACCTGGACTCGGCATAAGCTTAGGGTGATCTTTGATGTTCCAGGTGATTTCCTGGTCCGACCAAGGCATGTACCTCGTCACTGCTGGCATTACCGCATTGACTTCCATATGTCGGTTCTACAAGCTTTTCCTATCTGTTTCCTCGGTTGTGAACACACAATAGCTCTGGTGATGTTCTCTGTACTCATTCCTTCCCTCATTTCCGGGGTACCTTTGATCCGGCTGTTGCTGATTTTCCACCTGATGCACTGCATCCCTTCTCTCGTTGTTGTCATACCTCGGCGGAGGGGGGGCATTATTAGTTGTTGCGTGTTCGCTCCGGAGAGCAATTGCTACCGGGGTAATTCCTACCGAGGTTGATCATTCCGGGGTGCCTGAGCATTCCCCGAACCACCTTGTTCTATCTTACGCATCCACTCACATTGCCTCGTTGTGTGACCCGCCGGGCTATTCGGATTTGGCGTGTGAAACTTACACGGCTGATCCAACATCGACTCATAGGTATACCTCGGACGGTCTTTCTTTTCCTCCCACTGTTTCTTTTGCTCCGGAGTCCATGTTTTCTTGCCATCGTTTCTTGGAGTCCATTGCCCTCCCGTTCTCTGGCGTTGGTTGCTCCCTGCTCCGGGTTGATCTTGATTCACCGCTGCAACTTGTTGCAAACCGTAGTGATGATCCGGTCTATCATCTATCCTTTTTCCTCTGTAATCATTCCTCCGAGATGGCCCGGCTCCATCTCTCTGATAGTATTCCTTGTTTGACTCGCTTGATGCGAGCCTAGGTTGAGTCGGATCACCTATAGCATACGAATCTGCAATCCGGATCATCTCTACCAACGTGATTGGCATTTTCCTTTGCAACTTCATCCACAACTCGCTGCCATATTTGCACCCTTGCGCAAACCACGCTATGCCCTGTGACTCTATGACACCCTCACACGAGTTTCTCACGGTACACCACCGGGTCAAGAATTCACGGTCCGTCTCATTAGGTCTTTTCTTGCACATTACAAGGGCCTGTGGCCTATTCAGCCTCTAATATGTACTTGAGAAGTTGCTGATAAACATTTCTTCAAAATCTATCCAGCAGTTGATGCTTCCGGGTGGTAAATTATTCAGCCATACTCTAGCCGGACCTTCCAACATCTAGGGTACGTATCATACAGCCCATCTCAAGTTGCCTGTGGCAATTTTCACAGCTATAGCATAGTTTATCAGCCAATCCTTCGGCTTGGTACTGCCGTCATACGTCTTCGTGCCTTTGGGCAGCTGGAAGGTGGGTACCGGTGGCTCCTTCATAATCCAGGGTCCAAAGCACGCTGGACCCGGGGGACCTTGACATTCGATTTGTTCCGACCTATACAGGCGATCCAGTTTCAACCTGGCGTCATCCGGCATTAAATCCTTGCTTCCCAATCTTGACCTTATCACATGATAGTCCGGTCTGGGGTACCCTGCGTTCACCATCTCCGAATCACCATCATTGTATCGGTTTTGCACTTGGGGCGTACCTTTCTGTTGCATACCTCGGTCGGCGCTTTGCTCTTGCCTTGGTATATTCCGCTGCTGCGGTTGTCCTGCTCCTGCGGAGTTTTGCTGTCCGGCATTGCCGTTGGCAGCATTCCCTTGACCAGCATTGCCTTGGTCGTGGTTACCTCGGCCAGCTTCACCTCGGCTCACACTCCGTCGATCATCATTTTTCCGCGTTTCTTTTTCTTTTCCCGCACGCGTCGGGTCGTACGGGATGATCTGTTTGTTCCGTCTGGCCGAGGTTACTACCTCTTCTCTCCTTGGACCACCATGAGGTGACGATGTGGCTCCAGCGGATTTCTCCGGGTTACCCATCGCCAAATGAACGATTTTGGAAGCTCCAGCTCTCTCCGGGTTAGCTCTCAGTAACTCTTCATTCTGTCTGTTCGCAATCTGAACCAGCTCGTTAACCCTATCATGCTGCCTTTGACGGGCCTCTCCCGTCAGACCCTCTAACTCGGATGCAGCCGCATCCGCTGCTCCGAGGCTCTTTGCCGGGGTACTATACTTTGGTAACCCCATAGACAAACAGTTTTCCGACCCCTCGGCTCCATCATCACCTTCTCTGTTCATCTCTCTTATGAGATTTCTCCCTTTTACTTTTACCGTATCAACTTTGTTTGCCTTTGCATACTCACGCAGCGTCATGTTCAGCGACTGCTGAGCCGCGGCTATTTTCTTTGCGCAATCTAGTATCTTTTGCCTAGTTTCCTCTAGCTCGGCCTGTGCCTAAGCCGGATCTACCACTGCTGCTACCGGGTTAGCCAAGCTATCCAAATCTTCTCTTAGTATGTTCTCAGGCCTCTCTAGCGGAGGTCCTCTACCTTTCCTTGGTGCCTTAGGTGTCACCTCCGGGTCTGGTGCTGGGTCCTTGCTTGCGCCTGCACCTGGCGCAGTCATCACCACCTCCGCATGGTCCGGGGAGCGGCCAGAGCGCCCGCGAGCCACGTGAGGGTGGTTCCCCGCGATCGGCGGCGCGGATGAACACATGATACGTCTACCACAATGTAGACCTTCTGCGCTCCCAACTTGACGAAGAGGCCGTTGCGCGGAAATGGGCGCGTGCCGAAGCAACCAGCGTTGTCGCTGACGAAGTCCAGCACTCCAAAGCGCTGAACAAGCCCGGAGACGATGCGTTCGCCGGTGCCGATGATGTTTCCTGTCCGGATCTTCACCCCTGCTAGCGCCGCTAGCCCCACGGTGGGCGCCAACTGTCGTGGTGGTGTCACGGCAGATGCCATGGATAGGCTAAAGGTGGGGACTAATACACGCTAGGGGAATCCAGGGAGGGATAGTGCAGTGATTCTCCACACAGAAGTTTGTATTGCTATTCCTTCAAGATTACAAGTGCTCCTTGAGCTGTCTTGGCGAGAGGAGGAAGAAGGGTCTCTCTTACTCCCACCCACAGTTCACCCCTAGAACCTTAACCAAAACCCTCTGGCCTCAAAGAACTCAACCCCTTCTACTGGAACCCTATCCCCCCTTATATATAGGAGGCTCGGTCCCTACCTAGGGCGTACGTGGAGGCATATTCCTAAGAATATGCCTCCTCTCAAAGTGGTAACCTGACTGGGGTGATTTCCCCCCGCGTCATACATGCTTTAGCTACGTAAGCCTCTGCGGCGCCTGCGTCAGCCGACACGGGCGTCGTCACCCTTGTCGGCCACGACCCGGTGGTCCTGCCCTTGCTTTCCTCGCTCATGCAGTGCGTACCGGACCTTCTTTTTGACCAAAGAGATTCCTTCCTTCTCCCAGAAGCTAAGCGGGGATCCAGATCATAGTAGATCCGGCCACACCTATCCCTACATATAAGTTAGACAAGCACTTCCGACTTACTCCTTAAATCGGCTGACACAATGTTAGGCGACCCCCCTGGTCCGGGTTACTCCGTGATCTGGCCTGCCTGGAGTTGACCCGGCCAGCATCCGCTTTGGCCTTGCCGAACCTCGGCTAACTCGGCCTCTATACCCCGGAGTGACCCTACCCGGGGTTATCCCCCCAACACAGAGCCTTGAGCGTTACACTCAAACGTGTATCCTCAGGGCGACACCCAGGATACAATGGAGTCATCCCGTCTACCTCCATTTGGGCCAGCTTGGCTTTCTCTCTGGCTGCAGCTTTGTCGTTGCTCGTCTCCTTGAGGAGCAGTTCTTGAACATGAGGGTGCTGCAAGACCGAAGTTAGTAGCGTATATGTGTTCGCGTCTTATCCTTCTTCATGATCATGATCAAGCTCGTCACCATCTCCTTCTCCATGTTGATCATGCCCACCGGCATCTCGTTTGTCATGATGATCATGCCCGCTGGCACATCCTTCGTCATGATGATCATGCCTGGTAGACTCTTCGTCTTCACGCCCTCCCACGTCTTTGTGACCACCACCATGTCCTGTCGGCGCCTCATTGAGGTCACGCATGAAACCGCGCCTTAGCAGGTGACCCTCCAATTGTCCAGATTCAGGGTCGATCTAGCGCTGCAGTTTGCATGTCCGATATGGACATCTTATCATGGTCTTGTTGTTCAGAATCATGTCCTCCTTCGTGCCTTTCTTGTACCTAGCAATTCGACCTTCGCTCATCATGAGGACCATGGTTGCCTGAGCGGTCAAAAGAGAGAGTATAGGTGAGAAACACACCATATGAACACACACATGCATGAATGCTAGCCGAAAAAAATAAGGCATGACCTTTCCTAAAATTAGGACATATGGGTAGTGCAAAAATTTGCCGAAATGGAAATGAATCAACATTTCCGCAAACATCCATGCAACCACACCGGCCGGGACAACAACAAGCAAGCAACAAAAAACTTCCTCCCGTTGCAAACATTCATGCACCACACAAGCATCGTCTCGCCATGGATCGCACAAACACAGATCGCCCCCGCGACAAGCTTCACCTACATGTTCATGGCCAAGTACTCACCTAGTAGACATAATAATAGCGAGATGAGACCGCGCGATGCGAGAGTGTGGACAAGTAGATCTACAAGTTGGTGGAGAAGAAATTAGTAAACAAATAGAGATGTGAGAGAGAAAAGTAAGGAACTTTTAGATCTATAAGTTGGAGGGAAGCTTCCACTTACCAATCTATGGATTAAAGTAGGTTTAGTTACAAGAAAATGGAGAAACTATGGGCAAAATGGGGCGTGAGGGAGGAGGAAGATGAGTTGGAAGGAGGTAGAAAGGAAGAGATGTGAAATGGGTGGTGGTGGATAGATAAGAGCTAGCTTTTGTCACCATTTTAACATGGGATCTGGACGCCCTCATCTGTGGTGCATATGGAGGAAATGCGCCACATGAGCTGAATCTTCTGTGGCGCATAAGTCCATATGCGCCACATAAGTGGGTGAATTAGATTCCCTGTGTGGGGCCCACCTCCAAGTTCTGTGGCGCATGTTGGGATATGCGCCACAGAAGTGAAACACATTTGTGGCGCATATCAGAACATGCGCCACATAACTTGGGTGAATTAGATTCCGTGGTGGGCCCCCCTCCATGTTCTGTGGCGCATAAGAAAATATGCGCCACAGAAGAGGCAACTTCTGTGGCGCATATCTCGCTATGTGCCACAGAACATGGATCAACCCACCCCGGCTGGCGGGTCCCACCAATCTTCCATGGCACATACTGTGGAGAATGCGCCACAGAACTTCCAATCTTCTATGGCGCATGTTTTATGGTGCGCCACTGATATTTTTCTATGGAGCATGGTTTCGCGTATGCGCCACTGAATATCTTGTCTATCTATAGGCTGTTTCCTAGTAGTGAGAGACCGAAATGCGGCTCGATTCCGAGCCAGCACTCGCAAAGACTAATGTAGCAAGCTACATGGAGGATGGAGTTTGGACACAGCTGATGGAGATGGAGCCCATAAAAACAGAGAAGGCCCCTGAAGAAAGGATGCAGGGTAAACGAAAGACCATGGATGATGAACGCTAGGAACATCACCCAAAAGCCGGCAGGAGGAGAGGGGGTTACCTCACTGCCAGGGACGCACGCGTCCATGACTGCGGAAGACAAAACTCTGTCCTAGCACAGAAGACGAAGCTCTGAAGACTTTACTACGGATGCGCGCCACGCACCATTGGTGACGCGAGTGCCCGTGCCCTTCTTTTTCCTGGCGGAGGTGGTGCTAGTGCCCGCAGCGGCGGAGCCACCCTTCTTCTTTGTAGCAACCGCGGCAGCGGCGGAATCGGCCGCGACACCTCCCTTTTTCTTCCGCATTCCGCGACGGCGGTGTGACCGGAGGAAGTAGTTGGGAAATACGCGGAGCTGGTCCAGTGCCGCGAAGGAAAGGAGCGCAAAGAAGCAGAGGAGCAGCAACAATGGCGACGGAGGCAAAGGCAGAAAAGAAGCAGATGTGAAAATTACCGTTGCCGCATCGCTACTTAACCCCCTAGAAGATGCAATCCAACGGCTGAGAAAAACCCTATCAGATGCGTGGCGTCCATCGTGCTCGACACGTGGAGGACCTGAAGTGCGAACCGTCCCCCACTACCCCCATTAAGCACAGAATCGAGGAGGCGCAGTTAAAACAAAGATTACGCACGCCCGGTCAAATCAGAGTCAGAAAATGGGACCCACCGCTCGACACGTCCCATCAAACTCGCTCACGCGGGAAACTGAGGTCATCGCATCGTCAGCACTGACGTCATCCAAAATTACGCAGCAGAAAACTTCGACTACTTTAGTCCTTGCTCGAATCTTTGACTCCACCAAGCACTTGGGGGCTACTCCCATAGGGAGCGCTGGTCGCGCACCCTACGATTTTTCTTTTCTTTTTACAGGAACATGGACAATTTAAGCAAACCTAACCACTCAAACCGCAATTCAACTATGGACATGGGTTACTCCCATAGAGAGCGCTAGAAATAAATTCGACTGAAACAAGCAAACAAAAGACGACACCAGTCGCAAAAGTTCTTTAGTCCTTGCCTGAGACTTCGACTCAACCAGGCACTCGGGGGCTATTCCCATAGGGAGCGCTGGTCGTGCACCCTATGATTATTTGTACATCATACTGTGTGTTGATGACATCCACACTCGAAGCTTATGGCGACACCGCCTCATGATATTTCCCTACAAAGAGACTGCATCTCCTGGGTCACTCGAATCATCTCCATGATGTCAAAATTTGGAGGCCGCGCTTGCAGCGTGAAGATAAGACCTGAATAAGGCCGGGCAACGCATTTTCTATGCACTACCATAAATATATCCGTGCCAATAGGTACGATGAACATGCCTTGATGGACGCGTCCAGTGCTCACACCCATATACTGGAATTCGACTCCTGTAAGACCTCCGCGGCTTGAGTCGAATTACACCAGCACTTTTCCGGATTCGAGTCCAGGGACTCGAGTTCAAGTAGATGGCGTTGTTTTACCCTAAGGTAGTTAACTGATACCGATACATCGACTAAATCAGGCACGCACATCAACAATTCCTACGATGCAAACAAAGAAATCGAAAAACATACTCGGTCATGCACTCGAAAGGATTCATAAAGACCCCAGTTGAATCTGCGATTCCACTGGACACTCGGGGGATACTGACATGGGTATACCCAACAGATACTTGAGCTTGGTATATACGACCTGAATACAATTGAAGCCCACGGTGTCGCCAAGGCCCAAATGAAGAACTCGAGTAACCTACGGACTCTCGGTTGCTTGAAGAATAAGAAGAAGCAAAGTTAGAAAGTTCAAAGGGGAAAACCCTAACCTGTAACCGACTCGACTTGCTACCCGAGACCTAGCCTATCTATATAAAGGCTAGGAGGGGGCAGCGAGGAGGACACACACAACTCTAGTTTCCACAACCCTCGCTAGATTGCATCTGCGCACCATTGTAATCCTCGATTCCTTTGATAATTCCACGAGCAGACAAGCAGGAGTAGGGACCTATACAAGGCATGAAACTGGGTAAATCTTCGAGTCCCCTGTGTGCTTGTTTGCTAGCCGATAGATGTCTCTAGTGCTCCCTCCTTCTCCAAAACTCAAGTCCAAAATAATGGGCATTGATGAGTTCAACCCTCGTCACCTAGTATTTGGGAACTCCCATTGGCAAAGTTTTTTACCAACGGCAAGATGCGCACATGTACTTTCTTGTAGTAGTACTACAAAATTCCCATAAACATGGATATGTCTGTGCCCTTGCTTGGTTGCTCGTCCTGAAACCTGTTCATACTTATACTACATGGCAGGCCATTTCTGTGAACCGGCTTTTTTCAAAAGTTGTGAAAAACTCATGTTTATTATTTTTCATGGCAGGTAGTACAAGCAAAAGGATGCCATGCATGAGTCCTCCTATTTTTTTGGCCTATATCTCTCTCTTTTTTAAAAGCAGGGTCAACTTTGTCGGCATGCAAAGTCTAGAAAGAAGTTGAATCTTTGAAAACTCTCGGTCGTGTTCTCCATATATTGGCTGTCTTGTGGGCAACTTCAAAATATTTTTGTGGAATTTAAAGAGAAATTGGCAGCTCACATGTGGTTCGAAATATTTTGACATAATTTTGACAGACTCCCTCCGATCCATATTTAATGTTCATAGATTCATCTAGATTCAAATGTATCTAGTCATGTTTCTGTGCTAGATGCATATACCTGAATCTAGAAAAATCTGAGAACATTAATTTGAATCGGAGACAGTAGTGTAATTTAAGTGGGTTAATTTACCTACGAACCTTGAAAACTCAAAGAACCTAGGAATCACAAGTAAAACATGGGTCGTTCGCTATGTCCGGAAACATGGGAACCTCAAAACACTTCTCCATCATTCTAGAATCTGCCCCCTCATTTCTCTATACCATGTTACCAAATTTTGAAGTTTTAGATTAGCTAATAATCGTTCACTCTACAGGATATACAAAGTACGAGAACCAAATATACACCCATATATTATAAATGTTGATCAAATTTATATTTTTTCTACTTTACCTATTATAATTTTATATAGTGATGATATGTCAGACGTCTATTATCTAAGTCTCACGTGCAAGGCACGTGCAACTTACTAGTTTACTACTAGCACTACATGAATTTGTTGGATAAATTACATGTTATATTTTCAAGCTTAATTTTATACTCCCTCCGACCCAAATTAGTTGACTTAGTTTTATCTAGATTCGGATGTATCTAACACTAAAACAAGTCTAGATACATGAATCTAGACAAATCTAAGTCAACTAATTTGGGTCGGAGGGAGTAGATAATTTCACCTGAAAGTGCATTATGATGCAATCAACACGTGCGGTGGAATGAAAAGGTTACCTCATAAAATAGAAAATTACATCCAAGTCCATACAATTGGCACAAAGGCCCCTAAAAATTAGCTTGGAAAGGCAGTTGGGTCTGACTCAATTTCAACCGAGCAGCTGAGCCATACTCTTGCTACTACCATTTGCTTCACACATGAAACACAGCGCGCACCTGCGTGTTGATCATGGTCAAAGGGACGAGATTGCTCGGAACGAGTAGTGGAGCACACTGCCCCCATATTGAGTCGATTCCGCCATCCGCACCTTCGCCGACCGCAGGTTCCTCGCGCTCGAGCAAGTCCTGATGGTGAGCAAGGGCCAGCATAGGATCCATAGGCTCGAGGGGACCCAGGATGAAGTCGTCTGCCATGGCCACGGCGACCTGGCGCCCACCCGAGTTGTCTGCCCCGGTCGCATGCTCGCTTGCCGCAGGTTCCTCGCGCGCGAGCTCGAACTCGAGCATGTCCTGATCATAAGCAAGGGCTAGCATAGGATCGATAGGCTCGAGGGGACCTAGGACAGCATCGGCCATGGCCACGGCAACCTGGCGCCCACCCGAGTTGTCTGCCCTGGTCGCATTATTGCTGGCTATAGGTTCCCGGCAGAAGAATTGGCCGCTGTCTTGCACGGGCTTAACTTGGCCACGGTTGATGTCCAGCCAGAGCGCCTGCCCGAATGCAGCTCCGTCGCAGTCGAATAGGAGGCCCATCGGGGCTGTTGCTTTGTTGTACAGGTCCACTCTTGTTCGCCTACCATGTTGATGCCTCTGTGACGCGGCCAGCGTAGGATTGGTAGCCTCGAGGGGGCCCAAAATCGCGTCATCGGCCGGCAGGGCCAACACACGTTACCAAGGGCAACCAAGCGCTCTACAGAGGCGGCTCCAACGGCAGCATGTTCCCGCCGGATGTACTATTTTGGGGCCTGGCCTCGAGCCGAAGCAGACCTCCGAGGATGACGCAGCCAATCCACCGGGATTCCTTCAAGTATTTTTGAGGGGAACATGCCTTTGGTTGAAGAAATAAATTTCACCGGAGAGTAGAATGAAGGAGAAAGTATAATACTAGTAGTACTACTAGCGGTGCTACTCAGTTTTGACCCAGCATTTCTCCAAGGAGTACTTTTTTTATGCTCCAAGGAGTATGCAGAGCGACCGCTTGGCGGCGCGTGATTTTTTTCGCAGTTGGTGGTTATACAAGGCATTAACTCACAAGAGAAATGTCATATCGGTACTTGTAGCGGCCGTACTTTCAGCTGAACGCAGTCTAATCGGATAGTAGTTGGTGTAGTACTATACACTCTCGAAACAGAGGTGGCGAGCATCTGGCAACTTGAGCAACGAATCTGGTAAATTCTTGGAGTATGTATGTACTCCAGTATACAGTAGTAATAAGTTGCACATGCCTAACCGTACATTGACACAAGGTAAAAAAACCCATTATACACCCTATACTTTATGGACGTGGCTCAAAATTATAATTATTTTTCAGTGATACCAACACAATCTCTTTCATCATTATAGTAGGTTGATTTCTACATGACACAAGGTACAAGAACCAATTATACATCCTATACTTTATAATTATTTTTCAGTGATACCAACACCTCATCATTAATTGCTGTGACACATAAGCATTTTCCATGCATGTAATAAGGTCTTTGACAATGGAGGAGTCTCTTAGCGCGGCATACTAGGCAAAATGCTTTTGTGGCATGTCAATTACTAGTAGTAGTAGCTAAGATACACCCATTGCACGTAATCATAGGAAAAAAGAGTTGATTGCCAAATAAAATGCATGCATGAGAGAAAAAACATTAAATTAAGATACAACCTCTAAAATACAATGCACTGGAGAGGTTGTCTATTAGGTATTTATAAGTCCTATGGTAAGTATACACCCCATTGTGAAAGTCCTAATGCATAATACAATATGTACCACCTGATACCCCCATTGGGGCTAGTCTCATACTCTCATCCCAAACAGAGGTATAGTAATACTAGTACCTCCATCCCGGAGTAGTACTGGAGTATAATATTTAGTCTTCCACGTAGCCCTAGGTCGTCAAAGCGACGTGTACACCGGGTCAGAGGGAGATAATTAATGGGGGAACACAGTTCTTCCCTAGTTTTCTCTGCGCAGGGCTCTTGCCAAAGAGATAAGGTATCGGTTCGTGGTCGTTGAATTTGGATGGACGGACGATATTGCCTAGAGTGAGATGAGCAGTCTAGTACTCCTAGTATTTAACTATTGTACAATTCTCTCTCGCTCGCTCTCATCAACCCTCTCAGATCTACGCTCCTCCCTCTACGCTCTCGCTCAGTCTCAAAATCCCTCTCAGATTCGCCACGGTTGAAGAAGACGGCTCTATGGCGGACGCGTGGTTTGAAGCTATGATTGACATGAGTGCAATGAGGCAGGCCTTCAGCTGCAGGTTGTGTTCTCAAATTGTTCGTCGTCCCGTGTACAGGGTTATTACTACTTCTTTCTTCATGATGTTTTCTACACTGGTTTGGTACACCTCTTGTTTTTACACCTCTTGTTTTTAGGCTAAATCTCTTTTCCTTGCACGAGTAGTGCTTTAGCAAGACCGCGGCGCACATTGCATGCGCACAATGTGTTGGAAAATTGTCCGATGGCCAGTGCCCGGGATGTGAATACGGAGGCATCTTCGAACCAACCACTACCGTGGATCAGATGTCCTCGGGAGTGAAGCACAAGTGCAGCAACAAAGGTTGCAACATGGTTGGAAGCTTCCTCGAGTTCATCGAACACCAGAGGGCATGCCCGCACGGGCAGAGGGCAACATAGAGTGAGGTATTACCATAACATCACACATTCGGGTGTCTATGTGTGTGCTGATTCCGTCTAGAGTATGGTTTAGTTTCTGTCATGGTTGTGTTGTACCTATATTACTTATGTTATATAAATAAATTGAATCATCATCGCATCCACATAGTTTGTCTCTTTTATCGATAGCAAGGGGAAGTACCACCAGCTTGTGCATCTACATAGTTCCTCCCTTTTAGCAAAAAAGCTTGGAAATCCATAGAACTTGGGTGGCCCTCCACAACGTATGCAAATATCAGTGCCCAAACAACTTCTCATCCATCCAGCACCGGTGCCTACGCTGCACAAATGACGCCACACAAAAAAACCAAGGATATGTTACAATATTTTTCTTCCCTGTCCAGCTCAACAACCCTTTCTCTACTTAAGGCAGAGACAACAGCCATCCCTCTCGTCACGTGGGAGTAGTAACTTGCATGTATTGGTGAATGACATGATAATTAATAATGAAAAAGAGTGAGGTATTACAATAACATCACACATTTATATGAGTCTAGAACCTAATTAATTAGGTCTTGCATGACACCACACACGTGTTATCACCCACTATGAAGATAATAACATATGCAAGTTACTAGTATATTTAGGTTGGTCATGGTGGGGAGTAACTTAACATGCAAATATTACTAGTCTAAGTTACTACCTCCATTTTCGCAAAATGAAATAAATAAGTTACTACCCCCATAGTGGAAAGTAACATAGGTGTGGTATCATGCAAAGTCTCATTTATTGCAATGTAGACTCATTTTGTCTTGAAATTCTGCCGCAAGCGCACTGTGTAGTGAGGAGAGAGAAACAATGATTTTCTAGTTCTTATGGCCGGGTCATACTGGTATGGTCGACCGCAAGGTTTCTTAAGACCGAGTGCTACAATGTTTAAATTCCACTAAGGTCAACCACATGTGTTTTATATCCGACCTTATTTTCACATTGGAGATGCCCTTATGGTAACATAGCTAGTTACCCCAAGGCTCTCTCTCATCATTTAATTGCATTCCATGTCATCTAAATGCTTAGTTGGCAATACATGTAGGACTATGTAGTACTACCCAAATTACTCCCACTAGCATTATGACGAACCTAAATAGAACCATGAAGAGAGGACGAGCCAGGGATGATGTTGGGGAGTGACAAGGTAGTGCGGCCCCACCTTTTGTTCGAGTAGTCCACTATCAGGGTCCATTTGATTCCAAGGATTTGCCTAGGAATTTTGTAGGATTAAATCCTATAGGAAATTTTCCTATGATGATTGTTTGATTTGTAGAATTGATTCCCATAGGATTTTTCCTAAGGATTCCTTTGTACGGTACTAGTTTTCGTAGGAAATCAAACATTCCCCATACCTCTTTTTTAGATTCCTACTATGGTGGAATCCAACACACTTTGGTGCATATGAATTCCTATAGGACTGGAGTGAAGATGACAATGCAATCCGACATGTTTCCTATTCCTACGATTTTCCTATCCTACAAATCAAATAGGCCCTCACCATTTTCCCCTAGCCTCTTCCCCCTCATCCAGGCTAGCACCATGGACTAGCCCTCGCCCCCTCCCATCCCCCCACCCCCCAAAAAAATCCCCAAATGGCGGCGCCACCAGAACTGGAGCGCTCCTCACAGGAGCGCATCATCGAGTCTGGCCACCATGTCTTCCGTGCATGCCGCGTCTCCGCAGCCACAACCGACTTCTCCGTCTTCGAGCCGCAGTTAGTTAATGCAGCGATGCCATACACAATGACACTAAAGATCTTCTTCTCAAGGACGTACGAGCTCAGGAGGATGCCTGGCTCCATCCCAGCCCCTATGGAGTAGGACGATGTCGTGACCATTCCCTACGAAGAGGAAGTGTTGAATATCAGCCTGCCTCCCAGCAAGCTGCGAAGAGCGAGCAAGGTCATGGAAACTATGCGCAAGGTTCTTCGACATGTATTGATGCTGATGAACCTACAACTCACAGCAGAGGAGTGGGACATCATCATGACATACGATATTCTACACCGGCTCTAGCTTGAGGCGTGTATGTGGGTCGACGGGTTCCACTTCAACCTAACCCTCAGCCTGAATCTCCGGATCATCGTCAACTTGTCGGCGCTTCAAGACAGTTGGTACCTAGTTGAGCAGGAGGATGGCCACTGCAACATATGCATGCAGGCGCTATCGAAGCGCACAACTGTGCGTCTCCGGGGATTCAACCATCCGTACCACCGTAGGTTCATCTTCACTTGGTTTGAGACCAACGCCAGCTGCCCTATCTGCCGAGACAATGTGCTCGCCCATCACTACTCACACGAGGTGCATATGCCCCCTTTTGTATGAAACTTGTCCTGTGGTTCATCAGGTAGAACCAGTTTATTCATGTCTTTGTCGACTACATTAACCTCGACAGTGAAATCCACTTGTTCATCATGTGCATAGCCGCCTCTGGTAATCAAATTTTCATTGACGTCAGCCAGTTCAGTTACCATACAACCACTGGGATCATCTTGGTGGGCAACATCTGTGGTGACTGGCTCATCATACTCATTCACATCATAGGTGCTCCTTGCCTCAAACTTTTGTACATATTGCCAGTCCTTATTATCTCTGTCATCCAAACAAATTACCTTGGAAGCTTGAGTTACCAAAATATAAGCTTCCTCCTTGTACCACTCGGCAGTAGTATTGATCGATATGAAATTCCCATCATTTCTGGGGCCTCTTTTCTTGTTCAGATCTTGGTCATACCAATAACACTTGAATAGAACCACAGATCGACCACCAGTCTTGTCGTTATAATTCAACTCAATAACCTCTTTTATGAGACCATAATTATCGTAGTCATCTGACTTCTTCATTTTGGCTATCAAGTTCTCTCAACTGGTCGTGATGCCACCGTTTTGTGTCTTCAGATGTTTCTCATGCTCATATGTGTTGTAGTGGATACCATCGTCATTGCAAGCTGAAGTTTTCTGCACCCTCATTGCCGGACCACGTGATAGGGCATAGAGACCATCACTAACATCGCCCGATTCTCTTCACGCAGCTTCATGATCTGCGGTTATACAAAATAATCAAGAGGTCATCTCATGTGCACAATTCGTATGCAGTTCAAAGTTCAATTGACCATCTGACATGATTCCTAAACCATTCCTAAAACCCACCCCCACATACTGGTGCAGCATAATATTTTCCTTTGGTTGCTTTAAATAACCTACAAAAACGATACTCAAGTAAGACATATGAACATATCTTGCTACAAGTTTCATTTCATATATGTCAGGATATGTATGAATAGTGCTTACGCAACAAAGTTTTCAGCCTCATCAGCGTTATTCAGCACATACCAAGTAAGTTGGTCATATTCGTGCTACATTAATGTTCTGTGTTCCTTCTTTCCTACTAGGCGAACACTATGATTAAAAGCAGAGTTTTCAACTTCTTAAGTTCTGCCACCCATACTGGATCTCCTTTTACGATCAGGAATGTATCTTGAGCAAAATCCAATTGCTTCATTAGCAATGTATGCCTCTGCAATGCAAGCCTCTGCTCTAGCCTTGTTCCTGACAGTACCCTTGAAAGTGCAAAGTCGATGATCTAGGGTACATCCATCTGTACTGTACGGGACCTCTACAAAGTGCATCTTTAGTCAGATGAATAGCAAAATGCACCATCACATCAAAGAAGGCTGGTGGATATATCAGCTCAAGCTTGCACAGGATTTCTGCTATGTCCGTCTGAAGACGTGCTACAACTCTTCTGTCCAGAGTTTTGCTATAGATTTCCCTAAAGAACTTTCCCAACTCTGCAAGCACGTTGTACAAATCCTTGTTCACTAAACCTTTAACGCCAAGAGCTAAAAGCCTTTCTAGTAGGATGTGGCAATTGTTAGTTTTCAACCCTTGGAGCTTATTATCCTCTGCATTGATACAATTTGCAATGTTGGAAGCAAATCTAGATGGGAACTTCACACCTCGGAGGAAGTCACAAAATAGTACCCTTTTATTCATCGGCAAGGTAAATTATGCACCTCGAAATTTGTAATGTTTTTCACCGCCCTTATCAACCGTATCTTCAGGATGCAACTTCAAGTTGTTGTTAACGTTGAGTTTTTCGCAGTCAAGCCTAGCATTATAGCTATCTTTTGTCTTAGATGGAATGTTGAGTAATGTGCCTATAATGCTGTCACATGTATTTTTCTCTAGGTGCATGACATTAATATTATGTCGAAGTGTCTTACCAGCCCAATACGTCAAGTCCCATAGAGTGGATCTATGATTATAAAATATTCTCGGTTCCTTTTCCTTCCCTTGGGAATCTGCTGCTACTTTTTCCGTTGTCTTCCTTTTGGATGCTGCTCCTACTGTCGGTGCATCTTCTGTATTCTCTCTTTTACCTCCTGTGGCAGCTGGTTGTTTTCCTGGTTTGACATTTCTAAAATTTTGTAAATGCGCCTGCAACTTAGCTGCAGTGAACTGTTGTGGTGCAGTGCCATATTCAATCCTCTTTCCATAGAACTGCAATTTTTTCAAGTTTTTTTTGGAATTTGTGGCCTTGAGGAAGAAAAACCCGGTGGCCAAGGAAAACAGTCTTATTTTGTAGCCTCACTGTGACCTATTTTGTCTCACAGCAAACACATGCGTTATAACCTGCTGTCACTCTGCCTGACATAGTCCCAAGAGTTAGAAAATCATGGGTGCAGAATAACACAGCAGCACGCATAGGGAACTTGGCATCTTCATGGTTGCTGGCAAGGATATCAGGAGACATGACACCCTTCCATAGTTCCTGCAAGTCTCGTATAAGAGGCTGCATGAACAGATCAAAATCTTTCCTACGTGATTTGGGACCTGGGATGAGTAAAGACAGCAAGCAGTTTGACTGATCAGTGCATGGCCAGGGAGGCAGGTTGTAAATTGTAACAAGTACTGGCCACATGTTGTACGAGTTACTCATGTTGCCAAATGGGTTAAATCCATCTGTACCTAGGCCAAGTCTCAGGTTCCTTGGATCTGCTGCAAATCCAGGATGGGCCTTGTCAAAGTTCTTCCATTCATCGCCATCAGCTGGATGTCTGAGTAAGTAATCGTCAGGCTTGAGGATCTCTTTGTGTCATCCTGTTTCCTTAGATGTTTGTTCTGACTGAAACAACCTCTTCAATCTATCTATAATTGAAAATATCTCAGAACCTTACAAGGATCTTTCTTCTTTTTATCACCATTTTTCCATCTTGATTCGTTACATACTGGGCATTCATCGAGGTTTTCATAATCCTCCCAGAACAGTACACAGTTATTTGGACAAAAATGGATCTTCTCATATGATAGTCCAAGTACCTTGATGTACTGTTTCATCTCATAAAAGGATTTTGGCAGTCCTTCCCTTGGGATTGACTCGTTGTACACCTTAATCCCTAAATTGAAAGCTTTGTTGGTAATCTTGTTGAACGACTTCTCCTTTAGTAATTTCATTACCAGTTCGAAACTTGAGATACCAAAATCAGGGTCCACTGAACACTTGGCATCTTCTATCGGGTCAGAGAAAAAAGTGATCTTTTAAGAGAAGGAGCACCTATTTTTGCTTGCAGTGGGGTACATATCCCTTAACAAACCAGAAAGTTCCTCATCCTCGATCTGATGAGCTTCAGGAGGATCAGCATCAGCTATAGGATCAAGAACAGGCTGATCATATGGTTCACCCTATTTAGTCCACCTAATATATGTGTGTTGCATCCCATTAACGAAAGTATGGTCTGCGACTCTGCTCTGACTCAGCTTTTTATAATTAAGGCATTGTCGATATGGGCAAAACACATCTGAGTCACCGTTATGCTGTCTAACAAACTTCATGAATTCATTAACACCTTCCCAATATGAAGGTGTTGCTTTTTTTCCATTCAGTATCCAATATATGTCCATGTTTTGAGGATAGAGATGGTCAGAAGCTTTCAAGATATTTCACCGAATAGGTTGATTACAGATCTAATTAAGCAAAGATATCTGAGCAACCTGATTGAATATAGAACTATAAATGACAGGTAATTTTAGCTTATTTCAGAAATTGAGTGCAGAACTATGTTACATATTTGAGAGAATAGATCGACTGAGCACAAAATGACAACCAATTCGAACAAACAGATCAAGTGCAGAACAATGTCAAACGAGCATATCAAGTACGAAACTACTTGTAGGGAATGATTGACCGGAAAAAGGATATTATAAGCGTACCGTGGGGATCGACCAGCTGACTGCCGGCCTGTGTGCGTCTCAAAAAAACAGCGCCGCCATCAATGGTGTCAGGCCGCCCCGGCTGATAGACGGAGTGTGAATCTTTTGGTCCGTGACTTGTGGTTTTGACCGCCTGCGTGTCTCCAGAAGAATAGCGCAAAGAGATAGTAGCTGGCTGCTGGAATGAAGGCACGAGTTGGAAGGAGCGAGTGGGAAAGTTTTGGCGCGCGTGCGGTATGTGTCCTGGTTGTCAACAATTTTCACGCGAAAATATCGGCCAAAATTTTCTCCCTCGTTTTGTTCTTCCTTATTGAGGTCTGGAATTTTTATTACTGAGCCCATGAAATTAGCCTATCAGACCTAATCATAGCCCAAAACCTTCAATTCGGCCTTATCATTGTCTTGTGGCTGCCGACCATAGCGCATTCAGTTTTTGAGTGAGCCCATGAAGAATAGGGCATCCCCCCCAGTTATCCTAGAATCTTTTTAACTCGGCCTTTATGGTCATCCCCTTCCCCAGCCCTCCCTAGAAAAAAGCTCCGCCTACCTATGTTGTTTTGTTGAAACTACTGCATTACTAGTAAGTGCCATGTACCCTGCACATGAGAACCAGATAATAGACATATGACATATCATCACTATATAAAATTATAATAGGTAATTTTCCAAAAAATATATAATTTGATTGACATCTATATAGTATGTGTGTATATTTGGTCCTTTACTTTGTACCATGTATATTTAGACCTAGCAATAGACTGATGTCAAAACAGTGGACAAGGCTGGAAAAAAAAGTCCATCATGCGCACGTTTCATTTACAGAGAGGCTGACACATGGGACCTAGTAGCGCGACCTTACAGAGATGCTGCATCGAGCAACATTGCCAAGTTCGAAATAGGGAGGCACGAGCGAGAAAAAAGTACAAGGTGGTGAGAGGCTAACATGGAGGACCCAACAACATTATCAAGTTCGACCTGAAAAACAATCCAACATACACACAGGCCTTTTCGAGATTAGGGAGTTGTTTTTTTTAGCGCAGGGTCAGGGAACTGCTGAGCACAGACCAGTGAAATTTTAGAAAGGATCCCATGGAGCATAGGCATGGACATTTTGATTCGGCCTTGTCAGGGTCAAGAGACTGCTTAGTGCAGCCCAGTGAAATTTAAGAAAGGAGCCCATGGAGTATAGTGCATGTAGATGGACCATGTAGAATAGCCCAAAATATTTTTAATTCGGCCTTTTGAGCATTTCCCCCACCTCTTAAAAAAACTCTGTTATATTTTTAAGAAACTAGTCCATTATATATGTGGCATTTTACAAATTGAAATGCTAGGAGGCTGCCCTTTTATTTTCAAAAATATAAACACGAACACACAACATCTTTTTAAAAACATTAAAACATAATTTGAAGGTACTAAGGAATGTTTAATAATATACTTTCTATAAATATCTTAGGCGTAGTGGTGACACACACAGTTTAAATCTATTGGAAGTCCAAAGCAGCAGACGTGGCCGAAAAAAAGGTCTATCATACATACACACATTTCATTTAAAGATAGACCGACATGTGGGTCCCACTAGCACGGCCTTATATAGGTGCTATATCGAGCAACGTTGCCAAGTTCGAAACAGGGAGGCGCGAGCGAGAAAAAAGTCCATCATGCACACGTTTGTTCTATTGAGAGGCTGCCATGGGGGGACCTAGCAGCCTGAAAAAACGGCTGATGCAGCGAGCAACGTTATCAAGTTCGAAACACGGAGCGCGAGCAGACAAAAAAGTCAATCATACAACCGATCCTTCTAATGAGAGGCTATCATGTGGGACCCAGCTGCATGACCAAACGGCCGATTCGCCAAGCAAAACTATCTAGGTAGGAACAGGGTGGCGCTAGAGTAGAAAAAAAGTCTGTCATACCCACGATTCTTCTAATGTGAGACTGACATAAGGAACCCACCAGCACGGCAGATGCAACACGCAACGCTATCAAGTTCGGAACACGGAGGCACGACCAAGGGAGAAAATTCTATCATACACACATTTCTTCTAATGAGAGGATGACATGTGGGGTCCAGGAGTTTGATTAAACGGCTGATGCAACGAGCAACGCTATCAAGTTCGGAACACGAAGGCGCGACAGAGGGTAAAAAATCCATCATACACACATTTCTTCTAATGAGAGGATGACATGTGGGGCGCAGCATCGTGATTAAATGGTAGATGCATCGAACAACGCTATCAAGTTCGGAACAGGGTAGCATGAGAGAAAGAAAAAATCCATCATACACACGTTTCTTCTAATGACAGGATGACATGTGGGGCTCAAGAGGTTGGTTAAACGGTAGATGCGTCGAGCAGCGCTATCAACTCGGAACGGGGTAGCGCTAGCGAAGGAAAAAATCACATCATACACACGTTTCTTCTAATGAGTGGATGACATGTGGGTCCTAGGAGGTTGATTAGACGGCAGATGCATCGAGTAGCGCTATCAACTTCAGAACAGGGTAGCACGAGCAAAGGAAAAAAATCCATCATACACACGATCCTTCTAATGAGAGGCTGACATGTGGGACCTAGCAGCCTGACTAAACGGCAGCGCCTCGAGCTACGTTATCAAGTTCAAATAAGGGAGGCACGACCGAAAAGTATGGTCTGCTAGAGACACTGACGTCCGGGACCCACACGCCTCAAAATATTTCGGCGAGTCAACATTGCGCGAGGAAACGAAAATCTTGCTTCTGCCATGCGCCAGCCGAGCTTCCTCCATGTTCTTAGTAGATCCGTCATAGTAGAGGGCCACGAAACCGGAAAAAAAAGTTTCCCATCGGCCACGGCCGAGCCGAGAATTTCGTCGCGGAAGATGCGCCTTCTACGACGACCGTCGGGCCAATTCATTGCGCAAGGAAACTTTTCTTGTAGTGACTTGTCCAAAATGGCCCTAAAACACTAGATTTTAGCCATCTACCATTCTGAAGGCATGCCATCATTGCTCATTGAAGTGATATAAGTGTGTGGTGTGTCATTGTGAGCCATTGTGCCAAGTTTGCTGCCATTCCTCAATTGTCTTCCCGCTATCCCGACGGGTAGACACGTTACACCCTACTACCCTAGACCGAAGCTAGCCAGTGTGGGAAGTGATTGGCCAAGCACCATCTTGTTTGTAAAACAAGGGATGTGAGTATTTGTGAGGGCATGGTGGAGCAATGTGCAAAAGTAGAGCACATTACTTGAACACTTGGCCTGATGATTCGTCCGTACTTGTCCAAAATAGCCCTAAAACCCTAGATTTTAGATGTCTACCATGCGGAAGGAATGCCCAAGCATGCCATCATTGCTCATTGAAGTGAGATAAGTGTGTGATTTGTCATTATGAGCCATTGTGCCAAGTTTGAATCCATTCCTCAATTGTCTTGCCGCTATCCCGACGGGTAGACGCGTTACACCCTACTAACCTAGACCGAAGCTGGCCCGTGTGGGAAGTGCATGGCTAAGCACGATATTTTTTGTAAAAAAAGAGATGTGAGTGTCTGTGAGGTCATGGTGGAACAATGTGCAAAAGGAGAGCACATTCCCTAAACACTTGGCCTGACGATTCGTTCGTACTTGTCCAAAACGGCCCTAAAACCCTTGATTTTAGCCGTCTACCGTGCCGAAGGCATGCCCAAGCTTGCCATCATTGCTCATTGAAGTGATATAAGTGTGTGTTGTGTCATTTTGAGCCATTGTGCCAAGTTTTAAGCCATTCCTCAATTGTCTTGCCACTATCCCGACGGGTAGACGCGTTACACCCTACTACCCTAGACCGGAGCTGGCCAGTGTGGGAAGTGCATGGCCAAGCACCATATTTATTGTAAACCAAGGGATGTGATTGTTTTTGAGGTCATGGTGGAGCAATGTGAAAAATTAGAGCACACTACTTGAACACTTGGTCTGACGATTCATCCGTACTTGTCCAAAACTGCCCTAAAACCCCAGATTTTAGCCCTCTATCGTGCTGAAGGCATGCCCAAGCATGCCAGCATTGCTCAATGAAGTGATATAAGTGTGTGGTGTGTCATTGTGACCCATTATTCCATGTTTTAAGCCATTCTTCAATTGTCTTGCCGCTATCCCGACGGGTAGACGCGTTACACCCTACTACCCTAGACCGAAGCTGGCCAGTGTGGGAAGTGCATGGCCAAGCACCATATTGTTTGTAAAACAAGGGATGTGAGTGGTTGTGAGGGAACAATGGATCAATGTGCAAAAGTAGAGCACATTCCTTGAACACTTGGCCTGACGATTCGTCCGTACTTGTCCAAAACAGCCCTAAATCCCTTGATTTTAGCCGTCTACCGTGCTGAAGGCATGCCCAAGAATGCCATCATTACTCACTGAAGTGATATAAGGGTGTGGTGTGTCATTGTGAGCCATTTTTCAAAGTTTGAACCCATTCCTCAATTGTCTTGCCGCTATCCCGACGGGTAGACGCGTTACACCCAACTA
Source organism: Avena insularis (assembly GCA_023614405.1). NCBI lineage: Eukaryota > Viridiplantae > Streptophyta > Magnoliopsida > Poales > Poaceae > Avena > Avena insularis. The sequence goes on along the minus strand of JAJUPC010000361.1, from coordinate 239,248 downwards.
CCCTAGACCGAAGCTGGCTAGTGTGGGTCGTGCATGCCCAAGCACCATCTTGTTTGTATTTCCGTGTTTGTGAGGGCATGGTGGGGCACTGTGCAAAATGGAGCATATTCCTTGAATAATTGGCCTGACGATTGGTCCGTACTTGTCCAAAACGGCCCTAAAACCCTAGATTTTAGCCGTCTACCGTGCCGAAGGTATGCCCAAGCATGCCATCCTTGCTCATTGAATTGATATAAGTGTGTGGTGTTTCATTGTGAGCCATTGTGCCAAGTTTTAAGCCATTCCTCAATTGTCTTGCCGCTATCCCGACGGGTAGACGCGTTACACCCTACTACCCTAGACCGAAGCTGGTTAGTGTGGGAAGTGCATGTCCAAGCACCATCTTCTTTGTAAAACAGGGGATGTGAGTGTTTGTGAGGGAATGGTGGAGCAAGGTGCAAAAGGATAGCACATGCCTTGAGCACTTAGCCTGAGGATTCGTCCGTACTTGTCGAAAACGGCCCTAAAACCCTACATTTAAGCCGTCTACAGTGCCGAAGGCATGACCAAGCATGCCATAATTGCTTGTTGAAGTGATATAAGCGTGTGGTGTGTCATTGTGAGACATTGTGCCAAGTTTGAAGCCATTCCTCAATTGTCTTGCCGCTATCCCGACGGGTAGACGTGTTACACCCTACTACCCTAAACCGAAGCTGGGCAGTGTGGGAAGTGCATGGCCAAGCACCATCCTGTTTGTAAGACAAGGGATTTGAGTGTTTGTGCGGGCATGGTGGATCAATGTGCAAAAGCAGAGCACATTACTTGAACACTTGGCCTGACGATTCGTCCGTACTGTTGCAAAACAACCCTAAAACCCTAGATTTTAGCCGTCTACCGTGCGGAAGGCATGCCCAAGCATGCCATCATTGCTCATTGAAGTGATATAAGTGTGTGTTTTGTCATTGTGAGCCATTGTGCTAAGTTTGAAGCCATTCCACAATTGTCTTGCCGCTATCCTGACGGGTAGACGCGTTACACCCTACTACCCTAGACCGAAGCTGGCCCATGTGGGAAATGCATGGCCAAGCACCATATTTTTTGTAAAACAAGGGATTTTTGTGTTTGTGAGGGCATGGTGGAACAATTTGCAAAAGGAGAGCACATTCCCTGAACACTTGGCCTGACGATTCGTTCGTAGTTGTCCAAATCGGCCCTAAAATCCTTGATTTTAGTCATCTACTGTGCCGAAGGCATGCCCAAGCTTGCCATAATTTCTAATTGAATTGATATATGTGTTTGGTCTGTCATTTTGAGCCATTGTGCCAAGTTTGAAGCCATTCCTCAATTGGTTTGCCACTATCCCAACGGGTAGACGCGTTACACCCTACTACCCTAGACGGAAGCTGGCCAGTGTGGGAAGTGCATGGACAAGAACAATATTGTTTGTAAAACAAGGGATGTGATTGTTTTTGAGGTCATGGTGGAGCAATGTGCAAAAGTAGAGCACACTACCTAAACACTTGGCCTGACGATTTGTCCGTACTTGTCCAAAACAGCCCTAAAACCCTATATTTTAGCCGTCTAACATGCCAAAGGCATGCCCAAGCATGTCATAATTGCTCATTGAAGTGATATAAGTGTGTGGTGTGTCATTGTGACCCATTGTGGCAAGTTTTAAGCCATTCCTCAATTATCTTGCTGCTATCCTGACGGGTAGACGCGTTACACCCTACTACCCTAGACAGAAGCTGGCCAGTGTGGGAAGTGCATGGCCAAGCACCATATTGTTTGTAAAACAAGGGATGTGAGTGTTTGGGAGGTAATGGTGGAGAAATGTGCAAAAGAAGTGCACATTCCTTGAACAGTTGGGCTGACGATTCGTCCGTACTTGTCCAAAACGACCCTAAAACCCTATATTTTAACCGTCTACCGTGTCGAAGGCATGCCCAAGCATGCCATAATTGCTCATTGAAGTGATATAAGTGTGTGGTGTGTCATTGTGACCCATTGTGGCAAGTTTTAAGCCATTCCTCAATTATCTTGCTGCTATCCTGACGGGTAGACGCGTTACACCCTACTACCCTAGGCAGCTGGCGGTGTGGGAAGTGCATGGCCAAGCACCATCTTGTTTGTAAAACCAGGGATGTGAGTTTTTGTGAGGGAATGGTGGAGCAATGTGCAAAAGGAGAGCACATTCCTTGAACAGTTGGCCTGATGATTCGTCCGTACTTGTCCAAAATAGCCCTAAACCCCTAGATTTTAGCCGTCTAACATGCTGAAGGCATGCCCAAGCATGCCATTTTAGCTCATTGAAGTGATATAAGTGTGTTTTGTGTCATTGTGAGCCATTGTGCCAAGTTTTAAGCCATTCCTCAATTGTCTTGCCGCTATCCCGATGGGTAGACGCATTACACCCTACTACCCTAGACCAAAGCTCGCTAGTGTGGGAAGTGCATGGCCAAGCACCATATTTTTTGTAAAACAAGGGATGTGAGTGTTTTTGAAGGGATGGTGGAGCAATGTGCAAAAGGAGAGCACATTCCTTGAACAGTTGGCTTGACGATTCATCCGTACTTGTCCAAAACGGCCCTAAAACCCTAGATTTTAGTAGTCTACCATGCAGAAGGCATGCCCAAGCATGCCATAATTTCTCATTGACCTGATATAAGTGTGTGGTGTGTCATTGTGACCCATTGTGCCAAGTTTTAAGTCATTCCTCAATTATCTAGCCGCTATCCCGACGGGTAGACACATTACACCCTACTACCCTAGACAGAAGCTGGCCAGTGTGGGAATTGCATGGCCAAGCACCATCTTGTTTGTAAAACAAGGGATTTGTGTTTTTCTGAGGGCATAGTGGAGAAATGTACAAAAGGAGAGTACATTCCTTGAATAGTTGGCCTGACGATTCATCCGTACTTATCCAAAACGACCCTAAAAACCTTGATTTTAGACGTCTACCGGGCCGAAGGCATGCCCAAGCATGCCATCATTGCTCATTGAAATGATATAAGTGTGTGGTGTGTAATTGTGATCCATTGTGCCAAATTTGAAGCCATTCTGCAATTGTCTTGCCGCTATCCCGATAGGTCGACGCGTTACACACTACTACCCTAGACCGAAGCTGCCAGTGTGGGAAGTGCATGGCCAAGCACCATCTTGTTTGTAAAAAAAGGGAGGTGAGTGTTTTTGAGGGCATGATGGAGCAATGTGCAAAAGGAGAGCACATTCCTTCAACAGTTGGCCTAGAGATTCGTCCGTACTTGTCCAAAACGGACCTAAAACCCTAGATTTTAGCCGTCTACCATACTGAAGCCATTCCCAATCATGCAACCATTACTCAATGAAGTGATACAAGTGTTTTTGTGTCATTGTGAGCCACTGTGCCAAGTTTGAAGCCATTCCTAAATTGTCTTGCCGCTATCCCGACAGGTAAACGTGTTACACCCTACTACCCTAGACCGAAGCTGGCCAGTGTGAGAAGTGCATGGCCAAGCAGCATATTTTTTGTAAAACAAGGTATGTTGAGTGTTTTTGAGGGGTGGTGGAGCAATGTGCAAAAGTAGAGCACATTACTTGAACAGTTGGCCGGACGATTGTTCCGTACTTGTCCAAAACTGCCCTAAAACTCTAGATTTTAGCCGTCTACCATGCCGAAGGCATGCCCAAGCATGCCATAATTGCTCATTGAAGTGATATAAGTGTGTAGTGTGTCATTTTGAGCCCTTGTGCCAAGTTTGAAACCATTCCTCAATTGTCTTGCCGCTATCCCGACGGGTAGATGCGTTACACCCTACTACCCTAGACCGAAGCTGGCTAGTGTGGGTCGTGCATGCCCAAGCACCATCTTGTTTGTATTTCCGTGTTTGTGAGGGCATGGTGGGGCACTGTGCAAAAGGAGAGCATATTCCTTGAACAATTGGCCTGACGATTCGTCCGTACTTGTACAAAACGGCCCTAAAACCCTAGATTTTAGCCGTCTACCGTGCCGAAGGTATGCCCAAGCATGCCATCCTTGCTCATTGAATTGATATAAGTGTGTGGTGTTTCATTGTGAGCCATTGTGCCAAGTTTTAAGCCATTCCTCAATTGTCTTGCTGCTATCCCGATGGGTAGACCCGTTACACCCTACTACCCTAGACCGAAGCTGGTTAGTGTGGAAAGTGCATGTCCAAGCACCATCTTCTTTGTAAAACAGGGGATGTGAGTGTTTGTGAGGGAATGGTGGAGCAAGGTGCAAAAGGATAGCACATGCCTTGAGCACTTAGCCTGAGGATTCGTCCGTACTTGTCGAAAACGGCCCTAAAACCCTACATTTAAGCCGTCTACAGTGCCGAAGGCATGACCAAGCATGCCATAATTGCTTGTTGAAGTGATATAAGCGTGTGGTGTGTCATTGTGAGACATTGTGCCAAGTTTGAAGCCATTCCTCAATTGTCTTGCCGCTATCCCGATGGGTAGACGTGTTACACCCTACTACCCTAAACCGAAGCTGGGCAGTGTGGGAAGTGCATGTCCAAGCACCATATTGTTTGTAAGACAAGGGATTTGAGTGTTTGTGAGGGCATGGTGGATCAATTTGCAAAAGTACAGCACATTACTTGAACACTTGGCCTGACGATTCGTCCGTACTGTTGCAAAATAACCCTAAAACCCTAAATTTTAGCCGTCTACCGTGCGGAAGGCATGCCCAAGCATGCCATCATTGCTAATTGAAGTGATATAAGTGTGTGTTTTGTCATTGTGAGACATTGTTCCAAGTTTGAAGCCATTCCACAATTGTCTTGCCGCTATCCTGACGGGTAGACGCGTTACACCCTACTACCCTAGACCGAAGCTGGCCCGTGTGGGAAATGCATGGCCAAGCACCATATTTTTTGTAAAACAAGGGATTTGTGTGTTTGTGAGGGCATGGTGGAACAATTTGCAAAAGGATAGCACATTCCCTGAACACTTGGCCTGACGATTCGTTCGTACTTGTCCAAAACGGCCCTAAAATCCTTGATTTTAGTCATCTACTGTGCCGAAGGCATGCCCAATCTTGCCATAAATTCTAATTGAATTGATATAAGTGTCTGGTCTGTCATTTTTAGCCATTGTGCCAAGTTTTAATACATTCCTCAATTGGCTTGCCACTATCCCGACGGGTAGACGCGTTACACCCTACAACCCTAGACGGAAGCTGGCCAGTGTGGGAAGTGCATGGCCAAGAACAATATTTTTTGTAAAACAAGGGATCTGATTGTTTTTGAGGTCATGGTGGAGCAATGTGCAAAAGTAGAGCACACTACCTGAACACTTTTTCCTGATGATTTGTCCGTACTTGTCCAAAACAGCCCTAAAACCCTAAATTTTTGCCGTCTAACATGCCAAAGGCATGCCCAAGCATGTCAAAATTCCTCATTGAAGTGATATAAGTGTGTGGTGTGTCATTTTGACCCATTGTGCCAAGTTTGAAGCCATTACTCAATTGTCTTGCCGCTATCCCGACGGGTATATGCGTTACACCCTACTACCCTAGATAGAAGCTGGCCAGTGTGGGAAGTGCATGGCCAAGCACCATATTGTTTGTAAAACAAGGGATGTGAGTGTTTGGGAGGTCATGGTGGATAAATGTGCAAAAGAAGAGCACATTCCTTGAACAGTTGGGCTGACGATTCGTCTGTACTTGTCCAAAACAACCCTAAAACCCTAGATTTTAACCGTCTACCGTGCGGAAGGCATGCCCAAGCATGCCATAATTGCTCATTGAAGTGATATAAGTGTGCGGTGTGTCATTGTGACCCATTGTGGCAAGTTTTAAGCCATTCCTCAATTATCTTGCTGCTATCCTGACGGGTAGACACGTTACACCCTACTACCCTAGACAAAAGCTGGCCAGTGTGGGAAGTGCATGGCCAAGCACCATCTTGTTTGTAAAACCAGGGATGTGAGTTTTTGTGAGGGAATGGTGGAGCAATGTGCAAAAGGAGAGCACATTCCTTGAACAGTTGGCCTGATGATTCGTCCGTACTTGTCCAAAATGGCCCTAAAACCCTAGATTTTAGTCGTCTAACATGCCGAAGGCATGCCCAAGCATGCCATTTTAGCTCATTGAAGTGATATAAGTGTGTTTTGTGTCATTGTGAGCCATTTTGCCAAGTTTTAAGACATTCCTCAATTGTCTTGCCGCTATCCCGACGGGTAGACGCGTTACACCCTACTACCCTAGACCGAAGCTCGCCAGTGTGGGAAGTGCATGGCCAAGCACCATCTTTTTTGTAAAACAAGGGATGTTAGTGTTTTTGAGGGGATGGTGGAGCAATGTGCAAAAGGAGAGCACATTCCTTGAACAGAAGGCATGCCCAAGCATGCCATAATTTCTCATTGACCTGATATAAGTGTGTGGTGTGTCATTGTGACCCATTGTGCCAAGTTTTAAGCCATTCCTCTATTATCTAGCCGCTATCCCGACGGGTAGACGCATTACACCCTACTACCCTAGACAGAAGCTGGCCAGTGTGGGAAGTGCATGGCCAAGCAGCATCTTGTTTGTAAAACAAGGGATTTGTGTTTTTCTGAGGGCATGGTGGAGCAATGTGCAAAAGGAGAGTACATTCCTTGAATAGTTGGCCTGATGATTCATCTGTAATTATCCAAAACAACCCTAAAACCCTTGATTTTAGACGTCTACCGGGCCGAAGGCATGCCCAAGCATGCCATCATTTCTCATTGAAATGATATAAGTGTGGGGTGTGTAATTGTGATCCATTGTACCAAGTTTGAAGCCATTCTGCAATTATCTTGCCGCTATCCCGACAGGTCGACGCGTTACACCCTACTACCCTAGACCGAAGCTGCCAGTGTGGGAAGTGCATGGCCAAGCACCATCTTGTTTGTAAGAAAAGGGATGTGAGTGTTTTTGAGGGCATGATGGAGCAATGTGCAAAAGGAGAGCACATTCCTTCAACAGTTGGCCTGGCGATTCGTCCGTACTTGTCCAAAACGGACCTAAAACCCTAGATTTTAGCCGTCTACCATACCGAAGCCATGCCCAAGCATGCCACCATTACTCATTGAAGTGATATAAGTGTTTTTTGTGTCATTGTGAGCCACTGTGCCAAGTTTGAATCCATTCCTCAATTGTCTTGCCGCTATCCCGACAGGTAAACGTGTTACACCCTACTACTCTAGACCGAAGCTGGCCAGTGTGAGAAGTGCATGGCCAAGCACCATATTTTTTGTAAAACAAGGTATGTGAGTGTTTGTGACGGGATGGTGGAGCAATGTGCAAAAGTACAGCACATTACTTGAACAGTTGGCCTGACGATTGTTCCGTACTTGTCCAAAACGGCCCTAAAACCATAGATTTTAGCCATCTACCATGCTGAAGGCATGCCCAAGAATGCCATAATTTCTCATTGACATGATATAAGTGTGTGGTGTGTCATTGTGACCCATTTTGCCAAGTTTGAAGCCATTCCTCAATTATCTAGCCGCTATCCCGATGGGTAGACGTGTTACACACTACTATCCTAGACAGAAGCTGGCCAGTGTGGGAAGTGCATGGCCAAGCACCATCTTGTTTGTAAAACAAGCGATTTATGTGTTTGTGAGGGCATGGTGGAGCAATATGCAAAAGTAGAGCATATTACTTGAACACTTCGCCTGACGGTTCATCCGTACTTGTCCAAAATGGCCCTAAAACCCTTGATTTTAGCCGTCTACCAGGCCGAAGGCCTGCCCAAGCATGCCATCATTGCTCATTGAAGTGATATAAGTGTGTGGTGTGTCATTGTGATCCATTGTGCCAAGTTTGAAGCCATTCCGCAATTATCTTGCCGCTATCCTGACGGGTAGACGCGTTACACCCTACTACCCTAGACCGAAGCTAGCCAGTGTGGGAAGTGCATGGCCAAGCACCATATTGTTTGTAAAACAAGGGATGTGAGTGTTTGTGATGGCATGATGGCGAAATGTGCAAAAGTAGAGCACATTCCTTGAACAGTTGGCCTGACGATTCGTCCGTACTTGTCCAAAATGGACCTAAAACCCTAGCTTTTAGCCTTCTACAGTACCGGAGGCATGCCCAAGCATGCCATAATTGCTCATTGAAGTGATATAAGTGTGTTTTGTGTCATTGTGAGCCACTGTGCCAAGTTTGAAGACGTTCCTCAATTGTGTTGCCGCTATCCCGATAGGTAAACGCGTTACACCCTACTACACTAGACCGAAGCTGGCCAGTGTGGGAATTGCATGGCCAAGCACCATATTTTTTGTAAAACAAGGGATGTGAGTGTTTTTGAGGGGATGGTGGAGTAATTTGCAAAAGGATATCACATTCCTTGAAAAGTTGGCTTGACGATTCGTCCGTACTTGTCCAAAACGGCCCTAAAACCCTTGATTATAACCGTCTACCGGGCCAAAGGCATGCCCAAGCATGCCATCATTGCTCATTGAAGTGATATAAGTGTGTGGTGTGTCATTGTGATCCATTTTTCCAAGTTTGAAGCCATTCCGCAGTTGTCTTGCCGCTATGCCAACAGGAAGACGCGTTACACCCTACTACCCTAGACCGAAACTGGCCAATGTGGGAAGTGCATGGCCAAGCACCATCTTGTTTGTAAAACAAGGGATGTGAGTGTTTGAGAGGGCATGATGGACCAATGTGCAAAAGGAGAGCACATTCCTTGAACAGTTGGCCCGACAATTCGTCCGTACTTGTCCAAAACGGCCCTAAAACCCTAGATTTTAGCCGTCTACCGTACCGAAGGCATGCCCAAGCATGCCATAATTACTCATTGAAGTGATATAAGTGTGTTTTGTGTCATTGTGAGCCACTATGCCAAGTTTGAAGCCATTCCTCAATTGTCTTGCCGCTATCCCGATGGGTAAACGCATTACACCCTACTACCCTATACCGAAGCTGGCCAGTATGGGAAGTGCATGGCGAAGGACCATATTTTTTGTACAACAAGGGATGTGACTGTTTTTGAAGGGATGGTGCAGCAATGTGCAAAAGGAAAGCACATTACTTGAACAGTTGGCCTGACGATTGTTCCGTACTTGTCCAAAACGGCCCTAAAACCCTAGATTTTAGCCGTCTACCGTGCCGAAGGCATGCCCAAGCATTCCATCAATTATCATTGAAGTGATATAAGTGTGGTGTGTCATTGTGACCCATTGTGCCAAGTTTTAAGCTATTCCTCAACTATCTTGTCACTATCCTGACGGGTAGACGCGTTACACCCTACTACCCTAGACAGAAGCTGGCCAGTGTGGGAAGTGCATGGCCAAGTGATACGTCCATTTTGCATCACTATTCTATATCATAATTCACTATTATTCATTGATATATTTCATATTAAGAGATGATACTTATGTTATTTCATCTGTTTTTGCATGGTTGATGACTTTTAGAGCATGGACTGCTGCAATCAGGATTCTGATGGAAAAGGTGCTCTTTGGAGCCAAAATTCACGAAGATCAGAAAATCCAGGAAAATACATGGAAAATCCTATTTTTCTAGAAGACGAAGAAAGCCATAAGGGGAAGTGGAGATGGGCCATAGGGGGCCCACACCAGCCCCTGGCGCGGGCCACCCTAGGCCACGCCACCAGGTGATGTGGCCATCCTGGTCTAGTCCAGCCTCTCCCCTCTAGCGTATATTATCTCCACGGAACCCTAATACCTGTAGAGGGACCATAGAAAGATTCCGCCGCCTCTACGGGGCATAAAACACCGAGAGAGAAAGATCTCTCCGGCAGACAGAATTCTGCCAGGGGAATTCCTTCCCGGAGAGGGGAGATCGTCGCCATCAACACCACCATCAAGCTGGACTTCATAGGGATCATCATCATCACCACCACCATCATCTCCACCAGCATCATCATCACCACTTCATACCGCTGTAACAATTGGGTTGAATCTTGCATAGTTCTTAGGGGAAACTTTCTCGGTGTTGATTACTCCTTGTAGTTTATGCTATTGAGTGAACCATTGAATTATCATTTATGATTCAGTTTTTTACACATCATTATTTCATCTCTGATCATGATCCATATGATGTCTTGTGAGTAGTTCGTTTTGTTCTTGAGGACATTGGAGAAGTAACGTTGTTAGTAGTGGAATTGTGTTGAGAAAGATTCAATAGTTTGATATTTAAGTTGTGGTGTACTTCTTCTAGTGGTGTCATGTGAACGTCCACTACATGACACTTCACCTATATGGGCCTAGGGGAATGCATTGTGTATTTGGCTACTAATCGTAGGGGTTGCCGGAGTGACAGAAACCTGAACCCCCGTTAGGAAACCTTTGCACAAGGGACGTCATGGTCTTAGAGTTTAAAGTTGTGGTTAGGTTTCTACCTTAATTACTTTCTTGTACTTGTGGATGCTTGCAAGGGGTATAATCACAAGTATGTATTAGTCCTAAGAAGGTCGGTACATTAGCACAGGTTCACCCACACAACACTTAGCAAACTAAAGAAGATTAATCAACTATATGAAGCGAAAGTACTTGACGATATTCCCATGTGTCCTCGAGAACGTTTGGTCATCTTAAGTAATACTGTCGTGGTGGTGTCACGGCAGGTGCCATGGATAGGCTAAAGGTGGGGACTAATATGCGCTAGGGGAATCCAGGAAGGGATAGTAGAGTGATTCTCCACACAGAAGTTTGTATTGCTATATCTTCAAGATTACAAGTGCTCCTTGAGCTGTATCGGCGAGAGGAGGAAGAAGGAGCTCTCTTACTCTTGCCTACTATTTTTCCCTAGAACCCTAGATCAACAAGCCCTATGGAATCACCAAACCAACTAGTTCTCAACCAACCCCCTCTACCAGAACCCTAGCCCCCCTTATATAGAGGAAGTTCGGTCCTGGCCTAGGGCATACATGGATATTCCTAAGAATATGCCCCCTCCCAAAGTGGTAACCTGACCGGGGTGCTTTTCCCCCGTGTCACACTTGCTTTAGCGACGTAAGCCTCTGCGGCGCCCGCATCAGCCGACACGGTCGTCGTCACCCTTGTCAGCCACAACCCGGTGGTCCTGCCCTTGCTTTCTCAGCTCATGCAGTGCGTACCGGACCTTCTTTTTGACCAAAGAGATTCCTTCCTTCTCCCAGAAGCTAAGCGAAGACCCGGATCATAGCAGATCCGGCCACACCTGTTCCTGCATACAAGTTATACAAGCGCTTCCGACTTACTCCTTAAGTCGGATGAGACAATGTTAGGCGACCCCCCCTGGTCCGGGTTACTCCGTGATCCGACCTGCCTTGAGGTGACCCGGCCAGCATCCGCTTTGACCTTGCCGAACCTCGTCTAACTCGGCCCTTATACCCCGGAGTGACCCTACCCGGGGGTATCCCCCCAACATTAGTCCCCGAACCTAGCGCGGTCTTATCCGCCTTGGCCGCTAAGGCCACATCAGGTTCAATTATGTTCGAGCCTCGGACGTTTAATTCCGGGTTTAGCTCCTTATCTCGGACTATATGGATTTACGTTCCCTTCGCACATTCCAAGTTTTCACTTGCCTGCCGGGTCACCACTTTGGCTCGGATCCCATGGTTATCATGGTTTGATCCGGGCCCCGTTTCCCTCTCTCATACGCCAACCCATGTGGAGGCTAATCATTACCTCGTCTTATTTTAAGGGCCTGCACAGTAACCGCCGCAGTAATTGTCAGTTATCACTGTGCGTGGGTCACGTCACGCCTGCCTCCTCGTTTTCCGCATCAGCGCGTCGCGTCATGGGATTGCTTCTGCTCTGTGGCCCCCTGTGTGGCTTTTCTCTGATTGGCTGATGCCGGTGATACACAGCCACACCGTGTGGCTCGTCAGCGCAACGCGATCCCACTCATCCATCTCTGGGGTGGTTAAATAGGGGAGGGGCGCGTCCCTTAGCGTTTTTCCACCTCTACGCCCCTCTACCCGTTGCGTTTTCTCCTCCGTCTTCCCTGCGACCACGCCGCCGCCGGTGCTTTCTAGCAGCAGTGCCGCCGCCACACTCTCCCCGTGCTTCTGCTTCGCAGCCACCGCTGCGCAACTGCTTAGCCACGGGTCCTCGCCAGTCTAGGCCACAGATCCCCACCGCCGCTAGCTCTAGCGAGGATAGCAAATACGAGATGACGGAGGAGGAGCTCGTCATCGCCGAGCAGGAGATGGAGGAGGACGTCGGCGCAGCGGACTGCGGCGCGTGGGCCGGATCATGGGTCTGTCAAGATGACATTGACTGGCTCTACCGGACCAGGCGCATTCCCGCCGTCGTCACCGCTCGTCTCCCTTCCGCTGAACTGGCCCCCTCACGCAATCCGGGTGAGTTTGTTGTATTCCTGTCCCACTTCCAACGGAGATTTGGTCTTTTGGTGAGCGATTTCTTCCGGGATTGGGTTAGGACCTATCACTTGCAGCCGCATCATCTCCCGGCGAACGCTATCACCTCCCTTTCTGCCTTTGCCTCTACGATCGAAGGCTACACCGGACTATGGCCCACGAAGGAGTTGTGGATTCAGTTCTTCGGCCTTCATCGCAACGTTGTCCCCAATATCCACGTTGAGTCGGAGGACAAGCAGCTCACCCAGTTCGGAGCTGCCTCCATCTCGTCCCGGAGGTTTTCGGTCTTTCCCCGGGTTACCGGGCTTGACTCCTGTAAAGGATGGGCCCGGACCTTCTTCTATGTCCATAACAAGGGTAACGAAGACTTGATTCGGTTGCTGCCCTATGCTCCGGGTCTACCTGACACGGATTTCTGGGAGGAGGTCCCCAAGAAGCCTACCGCTCTGGCCAACCAAGTTAACAAGAGGTTCGCGGAGTTGAAGAAGCTCGGATTGTGCAACGAGGATGCTATGATCACGTTCGTGCGCAACCGAATCTCTCCCCTCCAGCAGCGCACCCACAAGTTGTGCCACATGAGTTTCGGCCGCGACCCCAACCAGACCTCCTCCTTCGAGTTGAGCAACACGGAGATCTTTCACCGGGTTAAGGCTCTTTTCACCAACCATAAGGATTTCTCCGCCGAATGGACGTGGGGAATTGAGCACTACTGTCATGACAAGCTCCCTCCCGCGGTAAGCTTCGCGGGGCAAACTTATTTCAGATCAAGTATGTGTCGGTTTTTGTTGTATTTTTGACTCTCTTCTTCATGCTTTTTCTCAGCTGTTCCTTCAGGAAGCTCTCGAGGATGGTATGGACCCGACCCTTAAGTGGGCGCCAGACCGAGAAATCCCGGATGAGGAGGAGCCGGACCAGGTGATGTTCCTCCCTATGACCGACGCTACCAAATGACCAAGCGGTAAATTCTCTTCCCTTAGAGATTGGCCCGATGATGAGGATGACTCAGATGTCGACGTGATTGAACCGTTGAGGCTGTCCCTCTTTCTTTTGCCTTTCCGGCATCAGCTAACCCTGGTGGGCATATCCACGAGGATCCTCCACTTGTTACGGGTGAGCCGGTTCCGGTGGCGTCGAAGAAGAAGCGCGAAGCCGCATCAAGTTCTTCCTCCGAACCTTCTCAGCCTACAAAAAGGCAAAAGAAGGCCGGAGACAAGACTGCCTCCAAGCGGGCAGACAAAGCCCCGACACGGAGGGCCCGGAAACCCAAGGAGGCTGAAACCTCGGATGCGTAAGTCATTTTTCATTGCGCAACTCACTTTTCCTTGCATCGCGGTAATTTCTCTCCTGACATTATTCTCTTTTTCAGGCCTCCGGTGGAGGTCCCTCAGAGCGGATCGAGCATCTCTTCACCTCTTCAGTTCGGCCCTTCTCCTCCTCGTGACGACGAGTCACGCTCGCTGAGCTCTATTCCAGAGGGTTCTGCGGCTGCTCCGGGTTCCGCTGTGCCTCATCGAGAGGAACACGACCTTGGAGCGGGAGGGGTCGGTCCAGCCGAGGCGTCGGCATCCACCACTTCGACATCGCCGCAACCAGGAATCACCGAGTCTATCACAACACCAGCACTAGCAGCAGCTCCAGTACCAGCGACCGAGCCAGCGCCTGTCCCGGCACCAAGGAAACCAACAACAGCTCTAGTGCCAACTTCTTCTGCCTCGTCCGAGTCATCTCAGCCTCGGTGAGGAACCATTCCAGCAGCTTCTAAAGGGAAATCCACCATGGTCACTTCTTCCCAGCAAGCTAAGGGAAAAAAGGCTCCGGATACTGCCAAGTCTGCATCTGTCGAGGCCGGGCAGCGAACCCTATCGTCGATGCTTCTGAAGAAATCACCTGCAGCGAAGGATGTTCCTGCCGAGCCAACTGATGCGTAGCAGATGGTTCTGTATACCAGCCTAGCTCTTGCCCTGGTTGAAAGGAAAGAAGCTCACGCGAAGGGCTTGGCGAGCAGTACCTTTTGAGCCTTATCGAGTTCGTCATGAACTAGAACAAAGCGGAGTTCATCCACAATGAAGATCTCCCGGAAAAGTTCGGCCTCACAAAATTTTCTGCTCAGATGAATACTGCCGCTAAGGCAATTAACCTTGCGGGGCGAATGATGGTGGTATGTCGTTTCTCCTTTACATGCTGTAGATAATAACCATTAGTCCTCGAGCCTCCTGTGGAGTAGCTTGTTACTCGGCCGGATGCTCATTAGAAAACTAACGTAGGTGCATGTAAACTTCAAATATGCACACACCTAGAGCTGGGTTAAGTTCCACTTGGCCCGGATCTTGCACACTTCGAATATGCACACACCTAGAGCCGGGTTAAGTTCCACTTGGCCCGGATCTTCTACACTTCAAATATGCACACACCTAGAGCCGGGTTAAGTTCCATTTGGCCCGGATCTTCTACACTTCGAATATGCACACACCTAGAGCCGGGTTAAGTTCCACTTGGCCCGGATCTTCTACACTTCGAATATGCACACACCTAGAGCCGGGTTAAGTTCCTCTTGGCCCGGATCTTGTACACTTCAAATATGCACACAGCTAGAGCCGGGTTAAGTTCCACTTGGCCCGGATCATGTACACTTAGAATATGCACACACCTAGAGCCGGGTTAAGTTCCTCTTGGCCCGGATCTTGTATACTTCGAATATGAACCAAGTTAATGTTACACTTCTGTACTGTTTTCAGGTAACTACCAATCGCCGGAGTGCTGAATTCCAACTCCTGCTTGATACCCACAAGATCCTACGCGCAAAACATGTTGCACTTGGTGCAGAACATGAAAAGAGGGGTAATTTTCTCCCTCGGCACCTCTCCGTTTTTCTTTACTTTTTTCTGCCGAACTAATCTCCTCATTCGGTTTCTGCAGCTGGGGTGGAGGCTGAGAACAAAATCATGTGGAAGAAATTGGAGGAAATCCGGGGTATGTCCTCTTTTGTTCGACCTTGTAGTGATTTCCATTTCTTCTTCTTCTTGGCTCGGCAAACATTCACTCCTCGGCTCTGCCGGGTCAACATACTATTTCAGCATTGCTTGAGGATAGTGTGCCCGTGCCTAATATGATGCTGCATTTTCTCGAACAAGCAGGGCAGCATCAAGCTGAGCTGAAAAAAAGGATGATGAACTTGCTCTCCTCCGGACTAAGGACGACGAGATTGCGAAGCTCAAGGTTGAGATGGAGAAGATGAAGGCCCAGCACCGAACCGAGCTCCAAAAAGTTGGCCAGAACTTCACAGAAGAGCGTGAGCGCCATACTCTCCAGATCTCCAAGGACCAGGACCTACTCAGAGAATCCGACCTCCAGCTTGGGTCGGCAAATGCTGAGCTTGAGCAACTTCGCAAAAGACGTGATGCCTGCATCAAGGAGTTAACCCGGATCCATAGCCATATTTCTCGTAAGTTCCTTTCCCTTGTCTGGCATAATTCTCTGGGTTACCTCATATGTCTTTTCTTTACCTTCTTCCTTTGCCTTGTTTCCAGACCACTTTCCAGAGGGTACTGCTATTGCAAGCGCTGCTGTTGCCAAATCCCGCCAAGAGAGCGGTACTCCCGTCAGCCTGTCAGCTCGCGTGGAAACTATCAAGAATAATGGCAAGGATATCCTTGACGTTGCAGTTCAGATTTTCAATACGTTCTGGCCCGGAGAGGGTAGCCCGGAGACCATCGTGACTCTCGTCGAGAAGTTAATGGAGATTGAGACTCAGCTTGACCTCTAGAGAGAGTCCGCTGGTCGTGCCGCAGCAGATACCATCCTTCACCACATTATCACATGGTACGAGAAGATCGACCTCAGCCTCCTTACACGCCAGCGCACGGGATCCAGATGGACCGATGATCCGGAGTGTGTAGCTCGGCGCCAGGCTTGCGCCTACAGCATCGTCGAATATTCTCCTATTCATGACTGGGTTGAAGGACCGAGCTTCCTAGAAGCCGCTGGGGACGAGCAGAATGGGAACGTTGAAGATGGGTCGGATGATGGCAGAGAAGATGATGCTTCAGATATTGAAGACATCGACGACGATGCCGAACTTCCTCCTCCTGCTGCTCCTTAGTTCCAAAAAACTTGAAAATTTATCAGATCCCTGGTATGCCGGGTGCAATTGTATGCTGGATATGTGATATTTTGCTACTATATTTCTATGCTGGATTAACTTGGGCGCAGTCCCCGAGTTTCATTTTCTTGTTCGTCCAATTCTCTGGCTCGGTCCATGTCTACCTTGATTCGGTTTTACGACTTACGAAACCGAGCTTCGAAAATTGTTTTAACAATACTTAGAAACTTTTAGGCTTATCTCAAAATAATTCAGCATAATAACTTGAAAATAAATACAGGGTTAGTCCTAAAAACAAACATTAGCTCAAATAAACTCGTTTCCTTAGTCGTTTTTCATGTGCTACGCAATTCCAAACTTGTTCCCTTGCTTGCCATGAAGCCAATTCTTGTTGGACAACAACAAGTCGAAGGGTTGGGTTTTTGGTGCTCATTACTAATCCGGGTTAAGTAGAACGACTTATTCCATCTACCGCATAAAAAGTAACAACAAACGTTATTAAGGCAGTCCCCGAGTTACTGCTCGAGGTGCTGCTATTTCATTTATAAGCTCATTGCCGACATACATACCGACATATGAGACGACTCGGATACATACACTTTTTAGCTAAGTGTAGAAGGGACGAAATAGTGCTACATTCCACGGTCGCTTGGATTCCTCTCCGGACCTGTCCGCCTTGTCCTTTTCCTGTGGCTTTGCATCTATGAGATAGTAAGAATCATTGTGCAATGCTTTGCTCACAATGAATGGCCCTTCCCATGGGGGGGATAGTTTATGCATGCCAGTAGTACGTTGTACCAACCGGAGCACCAGATCGCCTTCGCGAAAGACTCGGGGGGCATACTTTCCGTCTATGATAGCGTCGGAGATTTTGCTGATATATGGCGGATCTGGACAGTGCCAGTTCTCTCGCTTCTTCCAGCAGATCAACATCATTTTGTCGGGCTTCTTGCACTTCGGCTTCTGTGTATTGGGTGACCCTAGGCGAATCATGCTCTATGTCGGCTGGTAATATAGCTTCTGCCCCATATACCAGAAAAAATGGCGTATAGCCTGTTGATCGATTCAGAGTTGTTCTTAAGCTCCACAGTACCGCTGGTAGTTCTTCTATCCAGCACCCCGCTGATCTTTGTAGTGCCTCAGTGAGCCGGGGTTTTATCCCGGATAATACTAATCCGTTGGATCTTTCCACTTGTCTGTTCGATGCGGGGTGGGCTACCGAGGTGACATCGAGTCGGATCTTCTTATCTCGGCAGAAGCGTGCAAATGCTCCTTCCGCAAAATTTGTTCCATTATCGGTTAATACTGTGTGGATAACCTTATCTCAAGATGATGTCTTTGAGAAATGTTACGGCCGTAGCTCCATCACATTTTCTTATGGGTTTCACTTCAATCCATTTTGTAAACTTATCCACCATGACCAAAATATGTGTCATGTTTCCTCTCGCCGGTTTGAACGGGCCAACCATATCCAAGCACCATACAGCAAATGGCCACATAATTGGTATGGTCTTGAGTTCCGACATAGGCATATGTGTCTTGGTGGCGTACCTTTGACAACCATTGCATTTTCTCACCAGATCTTCTACTTGTCCCAAGGCACTTGGCCAGTAGAAATCATGCTGGAACGCCTTTGCCACCGAGGCTCGGGATGAGGCATGATGCCCGCATTCCCCTTGGTGTATATCTCGTAGGATGTCAAGCCCTTCTTCCGGGTCAACGCATCGTTGGAGGACATTGGTCACACTCTGTTTCTACAACTCGGAATTGATGATTGTGTATGATTTTGCTCTCCTCTAAGTTTGCCTGGCTAACACCTCCTCAGCAGGTAACGTTCCGTCTTTCAGGAATTGGAATATAGGCAATGCCCAAGCTGGTATCGCTCGTGGAGGGAACATCTCCTCATCAATTTCCATCTGATCCACCAGCATGACTTCAGTCGGATCACGCTGAGCAGTCCCCGGGTCTAGCGAGGTCGTCCCCGGGTTTGCTGATGCAGTCCCCGGGTCTCGCGTGTCAATGTCCATGGGCTCAGCTCCGGACTCCATATTTTCCGGGACATAGATTGAGTCGGTTCCTGGGGACGGCTTGATAGATAGTTTTCTGAGGTGTTCCAATGCTACACCCGGTGGAATTGCCTATCTGGTTGATCCAAGCTTTGACAACATGTCGGCAGCCTCGTTTTCCACCCGGGGTACATGGTGAAATTCACACCCCTCGAAGTAACCAGATATCTTCTGCACGTGAAATTTCTATAGTCCCATGTTCCGATCCAGGGCGTCCCATACTCCCAACACTTGCTGCACCACCAGATCCGAGTCGCCAAAGCATATTATACGACGTATGCCAATCTCCTTTGCCACTTTGAGCCCATGCACAAGAGCCTCATACTCAGTGACATTGTTTGATGTCGCGAAATGGATCTGCAATACATACTTTAGCTGGTCCTTCTTTGGCGAGGTAAGCACCACCCCGGCGCCTAATCCGGTTTTGGTTTTCGACCCGTCAAAGTGCATCCTCCAGTAATTCGGATCTGGTGGCGATGGTTCGTATTGTACCTCGCCCCAATCCACAAAAAAGTCCGCCACAGCCTGAGATTTGATCGCTTCTCTTCTGTCGTATTGGGGAGCATAAGGGGCTAACTCAATTGCCCATTTTGCAATTCTGCCACTCGCGTCCTTGTTACCCATTATTTCGGATATGGGAGCTTCACATATTACTTTGATGGGGTGCTCCTCAAAGTAATGTTTTAACTTCTTTGCCGCCATATAGACACCGTATGCCACCTTTTCAAAGTGCGCGTAGTTCTGTTTTGAGGCAGACAATACCTCGCTCAGGTAATATACTGGCCTCTGCACCGACTTACCCTCTTCATTGCGCTCCACTACAATTACTGCACTTACAACTCGGTTGGTTGCGGCTATGTAGAGGAACATTGGCTCCTTTGATAGTGGAGAGGCTAACACTGGCGCAGTGGCCAACATCTTCTTTAAGTGGGCAAAGGCTTCATCGGCCTGTGGCGTCCAAACGAATTTATCTGACTTTTTCATGAGTTGGTAGAGAGGCAGTGCCTTTTCTCCCAACCGACATACAAACCGACTCAACGATGCCAGGCATCCAGTGAACTTCTGGACATCGTTAAGACACTTCGGCAACTCCATTCGTTCGATCGCTCGGATCTTAGTTGGATTAACTTCGATACCTCGGCTAGAGACGAGAAATCCGAGTAATTTTCCAGCCGGTACACCGAAGGTACATTTTTCCGGGTTAAGCTTCATCCGGAACCTTCTCAAGTTCGTGAATGTTTGCCTTATGTCGTCAAGGAGCGCTGCGCTTTCCTTGGTCTTGATTACCACATCATCCACGTATGCTTGTACGTTTTGACCTATTTGGTCGTGCAAACATTTTTGCATACATCTTTGGTACGTTGCACCTGCATTACGTAAACCAATCGGCATAGTGCGATAGCAGTTAGCCCCGTACGGGGTAATAAACGCAGTCTTTATTTGATCATCCTGGTTCAGAGGTATCTGGTGGAAGCCAGAATATGCATCAATGAATGACAACAGTTCGCATCCCACGGTCGAGTCTATGACCTGATCTATCCTCGTCAGTGGAAATGGATCTTTTGGACACCTTGTTCAGGTTCGTGTAATCGATACACATACGCCAAACCACTGCCACGTTCGGATCGTCCTTCTTCTTTTCTACCAGCACCAGATTAGAGAGCCAATCCGGATATAGTACCTCCATGATAAATTCTGCTGCTAGTAACCGAGCTATCTCGTCTCCAATGACTTTTCTCCTATCCTAGGCGAAGCGGCGGAGAGGTTGCTTCATCGGCCTTGCTCCGGGTCTTACGTTCAAAGAGTGCTCGGCAAACTCCCTCGGAACACCTTGCAAGTCTTGTGTAGACCAAGCAAAAATATCCCGATTCTCACGGAGGAAGTTGACGAGCGCACTTTCCTATTTATCAGTTAACCCGGCACCAATTGTTACGGTGCGCTCCGGGAAAATGTTATCAACTGGAACCTTCTTGGTGTCCTTGGCGGCTTGAAATGAAACGCTGCCATGCGGGTTACTTAACGCCGGCATATATTGCTGCGCGGACTGAGCTAATGGCGCCACGTCTTGGATTTTTCTTTTCTCTTGCGCAATCACGATTGACTCGGCTAGGTTAGACCCGACTGAAGCACACTCAATGGAACGTCGGAAATCTCCAGCAATGGTAATCACTCCATTTGGCCTGGGCAACTTCATCTTCAGATAACTGATGTGACAGCTTGCCATGAATTTGTTCAATGCTGGTCTTTCGAGTAACGCATGATATGCACTTTCCAAGTTCACCACCTCAAACTCCAGATTTTCAGTTCGGCAGTTATCCCTTGTGCCGAATAGCACGTCGACCCGGACTTTGCCTATGGGCTCACAAGAAATGCCTAGTACAATGCCATGGAAAGTTGTTCTCGTAGCCTGGAGCATGTTCTCCGAGATGCCCAACTTGCACATCGTATCCGCATACATGATGTTAATGCTACTACCATTATCAATCAAAACCTTGGAGATGTCCAATGAATGTCGGATCTAGCACTAGTGCATACGAACCTGGACTCGACATAAGTTTAGGATGATCTTTGATGTTCAAGGTGATTTCCTGTTCCGACCAAGGCATGTACCTCGTCACTGCTGGCATGACCGCATTGACCTCCATATGTCGGCGCTGCAAGCTATTTCTATCTGTTTCCTCAGTCGTGAACACACAATAACTCTGGTGATGTTCCCTGTACTCATTCCTTCCCTCGTTTCCGGGGTACCTCTGATCCGGTTGTTGCTGATTTTCCACCTGATGCACTACATCCCTTCTCTCACCGTTGTCATACCTCGGTGGAGGGGGAGGCAACATTAGCTACTGCGTGTTCGCCCCGGAGAGCAATTGCTGCCGGGGTAACTCCTGCCGAGGTTGATCATTCCGGGGTGCCTGAGCATTCCCCGAACCACCTTGCTCAATCTTACGCATCCACTCACATTGCCTCGTCGTGTGACCTGCCAGGCTATTCAGATTTGGCGTGTGAAACTTACACGGCTGGTCCAACATTGACTCATAGGTATACCTCGGACGGTCTTTCTTTTCCTGCGACTGTTTCTTTTGCTCTGGAGTCCATGTCTTCTTGCCATCATTTCTTGGAGTCCATTGCCCTCCCGTTCTCTGGCGTTGGTTGCTCCCTGATCCGGGTTGATCTTGGTTCACAGCTGCAACTTGTTGCGAGCCGTAGCGATGATCCGGTCTATCATCTCTCCTTTTTCATTTGTAATCGTTCCTCCGGGATGACCCAGCTCCATCCCTCTGATAGTATTCTTCGCTTGACTCGTTTGACGCGAGCCTAGGTTGAGTCGGATCGCCCAAAGCATACGAATCAGCAATCCGGATCATCTCTGCCAGCATAACTGGCATTTTCCTTTGCAACTTCATCCACAGCTCGCTGCCATATCTGCACCCTTGTGCAAACCACGCTATGCCCTGTGACTCTATGACACCCTCACACGCTATGCCAGGGTCTCCGGTCTATTCGGCCTCAGGTATGTACTTGAGAAGTTGCTGATAAACATTTCTTCAAAATCTATCCAGCAGTTGATGCTTCCAGGTGGTAAATTATTCAGCCATACTCTGGCCGGGCCTTCCAACATCTGGGGTACGTAACGTACATCCCATGTCAAGTTGCCAGTTGCAATTTTCACCGCTATAGCATTGTTTATCAGCCAATCCTCTGTCTTGGTACTGCCGTCATACGTCTTTGTGCCTCTGGGTAACTGGAAGTTTGGTACCGGCGGTTCCTTCATGATCCGGGGTCCAAAGCACGCTGGACCCGGAGGACCTTGGCATTCGATTTGTTCCGACCTATATAGGCGATCCAGTTTTAACCTGGCGTCATCCGGCATTAAATCCCTGCTTCCCAATCTTGACCCTATCACATGATAGTCTGGTCTAGGGTACCCTGCGTTCACCATCTCCAAATCATCGTCGATGTACCGGTTCTGCTCTCGTTGCGCACCTTTCTATTGCATACCTCGGCCGGCGCTTTGCTCTTGCCTTGGTACATTCCGCTGCTGCGGTTGTCCTGCTCCTACGGAGTTGTGCTGCTCGGCATTGCCGTTGGCAGCGTTCCTTTGACCGGCATTGCCTTGGTCATGATTACCTCGGCCAGCTTCACCTCGGCTCACACTCCGTCGATCATCATTTTTCCGCATCTCTTTTTCTTTTCCCGCACGCGTCGGGTCGTACGGGACGATCTGTTTGTTCCGTCTGGCCGAGGTTACTACCTCTTCTCTCCTCGGACTACCATGAGGCGCTGATGCGGCTCCAGCGGACTTCTCCGGGTTACCCATCACCGAATGGACGATTTTGGAAGCTCCAGCTCTCTCCGGGTTAGCTCTCAGCAGCTCTTCGTTCTGTCTGTTCGTGATCCGAACCAGCTCGTTGACCCTATTTTGCTGTCTTTGACGGGCCTCACCCGTCAGACCCTCTAACTCGGACGCAGCCGCATCTGCTGCTCTGAGGTTCTTCGCCGGGGTACTGTATTTTGGCAACCCCATAGACAGATAGTTTTCTGACCCTTCTGCTCCTTCATCACCTTCTCTGTTCATCTCGCTTATGAGATTTCTCCCTTTTACTTTTACTGCATCAACTTTGTTTGCCTTTGCGTACTCACGCAGCGTCATGTTCAGCGACTACTGAGCCGCAGCTATTTTCTTTGCGCCCTCCAGTATCTTTTGCCGAGTTTCCTCTAACTCGGCCTGCGCCTGAGCCGGATCTACCACTGCTGCTACCGGGTTAGCCAAGCTATCCATAGCTTCTCTCGGTACGTTCTCACGCCTCTCTAGTGGAGGTCCTCTACCTTTCCTCGGTGCCTTAGGTGTTACCTCCGGGTCTGGTGCTGGGTCCTTGCTTGCGCCTGCACCTGGCACGGTCATCATCACCTCCGCATGGTCCGGGGAGCGAGCGATACGTGCCCCGCGAGCCACAGTGAGGGGTGGTTTCCCCGCATCGACGACGTGGCGCGGATGAACGCATGATACGTCCACAACAACGTAGACCTTGTGCGCACCGAGCTTGACGAAGAGGCTGTTGCACGGAAGTGGGCGCGTGCCGAAGCAGCCAGCGTTGCTGCTGACGAAATCCAGCGCTCCAAAGCGCTGAACGAGCCCGGAGACGACGCGTTCGCCGGTGCCAATGAGGTTTCCCGTCTGGATCTTCACCCCTGCTAGCGTCGCTAACCCAACGGTGGGCGCCAACTGTCATGGTGGTGTCATGGCAGATGCCATGGATAGGCTAAAGGTGGGGACTAATATGCGCTAGGGGAATCCAGGGAGGGATAGTAGAATGATTCTCCACACAGAAGTTTGTATTGCTATATCTTCAAGATTACAAGTGCTCCTTGAGCTGTATCGGCGAGAGGAGGAAGAAGGATCTCTCTTACTCTTGCCTACTATTTTTCCCTAGAACCCTAGATCAACAAGCCCTATGGAATCACCAAACCAACTAGTGCTCAACCAACCCCCTCTACCAGAACCCTAGCCCCCCTTATATAGAGGAAGTTCGGTCCTGGCCTAGGGCATACATGGATATTCCTAAGAATATGCCCCCTCCCAAAGTGGTAACCTGACCGGGGTGCTTTTCCCCCGCGTCACACTTGCTTTAGCGACGTAAGCCTCTGCGGCGCCCGCGTCAGCCGACACGGGCGTCGTCACCCTTGTCAGCCACAACCCGGTGGTCCTGCCCTTGCTTTCTCAGCTCATGCAGTGCGTACCGGACCTTCTTTTTGACCAGAGAGATTCCTTCCTTCTCCCAGAAGCTAAGCAAAGAACCGGATCATAGCAGATCCGGCCACACCTGTTCCTGCATACAAGTTAGACAAGCGCTTCCGACTTACTCCTTAAGTCGGATGAGACAATGTTAGGCGACCCCCCTGGTTCGGGTTACTCCGTGATCCGGCCTGCCTTGAGGTGACCCGACCAGCATCCGCTTTGACCTTGCTGAACCTCGGCTAACTTGGCCCTTACACCCCGGAGTGACCCTACCCGGGGGTATCCCCCCAACAAATACAACCGGCTTGTCCTTTGCTAAACAAAGATTGGGCCACTTGCTACATTTATTCTTATTGTCTTCTATTTACTCATACTCTATTTACCTACATTATCAAAAAACCCTAAAAATCTGTTTGCTAAGTATTTACAGAGAATTCCTACTCCTAGCCACTCGCCAGCACCTTCTTCTCCTCGTTGGGTTCGACACTCTTACTTATCAAAGATACTGCGATACACCCCCTATACTTGTGGGTCATCAAGACTATTTTCTGGCACTGTTGCCGGGGAGTGAAGTGCTATTGGAGAGTGGAACTGGTAAAGGAAACTTCTACTGTGAGTATTGGTTACTTTGGTTAGTTGCTTTGTTTTCAATATGGATAATTCGCTGAGTTTCTTATTTTGTAATGCTACTGCCACTACTAAGGAAGTAGATGAACCACCACCTACTGAGAATGATACCTTTAAAATACCTACAAGAATTATTGATCGTGTTATGGATAACTATTATGTTGGAGATGGAACTGTCCATCTCGGTGATCATTTGCTCTTTATACACGAATTATGCGGGTATTACAATAGATCAAGTCAAGAAGAAGTTATTCTCATTATCACTGAAAGGAAGAGCCGAGGACTGGTATAAGCTGCTAAAGAATGGTCAAGCTCTTGAATGGGAGGAAATAGTACCTCTCTTTTATTCAAAGTTTTATCCTCCTAGTGAGATTCATAAAGATCGAAATCAAATATACAACTTTTGGCCTCTTGATGGAGAGAGTACAGCTCAAGGTTGGGGGAGATTGAAGTTACTAATGCTCAAATGTCCCATTCATGAGCTCCCCAACAATATTATTATCAATAACTTTTATGCAAGGCCTTCTCTTCGTGATAAGGATTTATTGGATGCCTCTTGTGCTGGATCATTCACTCGCATGGAAGAAGAAGCTAAATGGGATCTTCTAGACCGTATTCAAGACAATTCTGAAGCATGGGAAAATGACAAAGGAAGAAAGTCAGGTATAAATTATGATTATGAATGCATTGAATCTTTTATGGGAACTGCTGACTTTCAAAATATTAGTAATGCTTATGGTCTTGATTGTCGAGTTATTACAATTTTTTTAAGGCTTTTGCTTCTTATATTGAAATTCTGAAAAAGGGATGGAACAAGTATCATGCACCAAATAAAGATATTGTTGACTGTGTTCCTTTTGGGAGTAATGAATTTTGCACCATTGATCACATTCTACCTGAACCTTATATTGAGAAAATACCCTTCCCGGATAAGGTAAAGGAGCATCCTATGATAACTAGTGTAATCAATAAAAGTGCAAAGAGAACTGTAAAACCTGATGAACAAATAAACATTGAACCTGTTGTAGCATTTGTGAAAGACCTTGTCACTAAAAGTGTAGAAGATGGACACATAGTATTTTGTGAGGATCCTTCTAATATTGTCTCACATCCTAATAGAACTAAAAAGGCTAGTGTCCCTGTGCTTGCTGTTAGAATTGTTGATCATTGCTATTATGGTTTATGTGATATTGGTGCAAGTTCAAGTGTTATTCCTTATGAGTTGTACAAAGAAATTATGCATGAAATCAGTCCCTGCAAACTGGAAGAGATTGATGTGGTTATTCACCTTACTAATAGAGAGACCATCTCTCCAATTGGTATTGTATGAGATGTAGAAGTTCTTTGTGGTAAGATTAAATATCCTGCTAATTTTCTAGTACTTGGTTCAGCTGCTAGTAAAACTTATCCCATCAATTTTGGTAGACCTTTCTTGATTACTTGTGGAGCTATTATAGGCTGCAAAAGGGAGAAAATCTTGACTAAATTTGATGGGGAATCTTATGAGTTTAATTTTTTGAAATTTACTAAAGAACCTTGTGAAAATGAAACCCATAATGAGGATTTTAGAGTTGAACAACTTGCTTCTATTTCTCTTGCTCCTAACAATGCTTTGCAGCAATTTATGGAAGATCATGAAAGTGAAATCTTCATGGAAGAAAGAAATGAGATTGACGAGATTCTCCATCGTCAACCTAAGATGCTTAAGCATAACTTTCCTGTAGAAGATTTGGGTACCACGTTGCCACCTAAAAAGGATTCAGTCTTCGATCTAAAACATTTACCTGATGATCTTAAATATGCTTACATTGATGATAATAAGATTTATCATGTTGTTATTAGCTCTAAACTTTCAGGGAAGGAAGAAGAAAGGTTATTGGAGGTACTGAAGAAACACCGAGGGGCTATGGGATATACTCTGGATGATTTAAAAGGGATTTCTCCTACTATATGTCAGCATGCTATCAATATAGAACCAGATGCAAAGCTAGTGGTAGAGCACCAAGGGCGGTTAAATCCTAAGATGAAGGAAGTGTTAAGAAATGAGGTATTGAAACTCCTTGATGCTGGTATTATTTACCCTATTGCTGGTAGTGAATGGGTTAGTCATGTTCATTGTGTCCCTAAAAAAGGGGGAATTACCGTCATCCCTAATGATAATGATGAGCTTATTCCCCAAAGAATAGTAGTAGGTTATAGAATGTGCATTTATTTCAGGAAAGTTAATAAGTTACTAAGAAAGATCATTACCCACTTCCTTTTATTGATCAAATGTTAGAAAGGTTGTCTAAAAAGACCCATTTTTGTTTTCTTGACGGATATTCTGGTTTCTCTCAAATTTCTGTTAAACAACAAGATCAAGAAAAAACTACTTTTACATGCCCTTACCGAACCTATGCTTATAGACGTATGCCTTCTGGTTTATGTAATGCTCCTGCTACTTTTCAAAGATGCATGTCTGCTATCTTTCATGGTTTTTGTGAGGAAATTGTGGAAGTGTTCATGGATGACTTCTCCATCTATGGAACTTCTTTTGATAATTGTCTGCACAACCTCGATAAAGTTTTGTAGAGATGTGAAGAAACTAATCTTGTTCTTAATTGGGAGAAATGCCATTTCATGGTGAATGAAGGGATTGTACTTAGACATAAGGTTTCTGAAAGAGGTGTAGAAGTTGATAGAGCTAAAGTTAAGGCAATTGAAAAAATGCCCTATCCAAGAGACATCAAAGGTATTCGTAGTATCCTTGGTCATGCTGGTTTCTATAGAAGGTTCATTAAAGATTTCTCTAAGATATCAAAACCCCTCACTAATCTTATTCAAAAAAGATGTACCCTTTGTCTTTGATGATGATTGTAAGGAAGCTTTTGAAACTCTAAAGAAGGCTTTAACTACAGCTCCTATCGTTCAACCACCTGATTGGAGCCTACCCTTTGAAATAATGTGTGATGCTAGTGATTTTGCTGTAGGTGCTGTCCTTGGGCAACAAATAGATAAAAAGTTAAATGTTATCCATTATGCTAGTAAGACTCTTGATGCTGCCCAAAGGAATTATGCAACTACTGGAAAAAATCTTAGCCGTCGTCTTTGCTTGTGATAAGTTTAGACCTTATATTGTTGACTCAAAAGTTACCATTCTTACTGATCATTCTCCTATTAATTACCTTTTTTTTTGGGATGACCCACATTTATATAAATAAGGAGTGGATGGTATTATGCGAAGATGTGTTCTAGAATATGAGCAAAAGGAGATATGGCGGAAATGTCATGGCAGTGCTTATGGAGGACATCATGTAGGAGATAGAACTGCGCAAAAGGTGCTACAATCAGGTTTCTACTGGCCTACCCTTTTTAAACATGCAAGAAAAATTGTTTTATCTTGTGATGAGTGTCAGCGTGTTGGTAATATTTCTAGACGCAATGAAATGCCTATGAACTACTCTCTAGTTATTGAACCCTTTGATTGTTGGGGATTTGACTTTATGGGTCCTTTTCCTCCCTCAAAAGGTTATACTCATATTCTTTTTGCCATTGATTATTTCACTAAGTGGGTAGAAGCCATACCTACGAAGAGTCCTGATGGGGAGACCTCTCTAAAAATGCTTAAGGATGTTATCTTTCCTAGGTTTGGAGTCCCTAGGTATCTTATGACTGATGGAGGTTCTCATTTCATTCATGGTGGTTTTAGAAAGACCCTTGCTAAATATGATGTTAATCATAGAATCGCTTCAGCTTATCATCCCCAAACTAGTGGACAAGTAGAGTTATCAAATAGAGAAATTAAATCCATCTTGCAAAAGACTGTTAATAGATCTAGAAAAAATTGGGCTAAAAAGTTGAACGATGCTTTATGGTCTTATAGGACTGCCTATAAAAACCCTATGGGCATCTCACCTTATAAAATGGTTTATGGGAAAGCATGTCACCTGCCCTTAGAATTAGAACACAAAGCTTATTGGGCAGTTAAAGAACTTAATAGAGATTGTAAGCTTGCTGGTGAAAAAAGATTATTTGACTTAAGTTCGTTGGATGAATGCAGGAGTGAAGCATATGAGAATGCTAGAATCTTTAAGGAAAAAGTTAAAAGATGGCATGATAAGCGAATACTTAAGAGAGAAGTCCATGTTGGTGAGAAAGTTCTATTGTATAGGTCTCGTCTCAGATTTTTTGCAGGGAAACTACTATCAAAATGGGAAGGACCTTTTGTTATTGAATAAGTGTACCGTTCAGGAGCAATAAAAAATTCTTCTTTAAAAGATAACACTACACAAGTGGTGAATGGTCAGCGACTCAAGCACTATATTGCTAGAGATTCTTACAATGAAGATGTTGATGCTTTTCAAGTGGTAACTCCAGAAAAAATTATCAAAGAGCAAATTCAGAGACCTGCAGAGTCTGTTTTCGAATAGGTAATAGTTCTGGTAAGAAAAGTTCCGTGAAAATTCTATCCAGTTATAGTTTAGGAGTTTTTATCCAACAAGGAAAGCTACGAAGCGAAAGAGGGACGGAAACGGAACCAGGGTGGCTCACACCACCCCCTGGTGCGGGCCCCCTTGGCCACACCAGCAGGTGGTGTGGCCACCTTGGACTCCGTCTCTGACCCGTTTTCTCCCAGTACCTTCCTTTTGTTGTAAAACATCGTAATATATAATCCCCTGGATCACCCGAGGTTCGTATATCGTGTTCTCGTTGTGTTTTTGTTTCGATCTATTTCTGCCAGGAACTATTATTGAAAGTTAGAAGCACAATGGTGTCCTCCAAGGATAAAGGAAAGGAGCCTATGGAGGAAGATTCCCAAGACCTATGGTGTCCTCCATTTTGCATCACTATTCTATATCATAATTCACTGTTATTCATTGATATATTTCATATTAAGAGATGATACTTATGTTATTTCATCTGTTTTTGCATGGTTGTTGACTTTTGGAGCATGGACCGCTCTAGTCAGGATTCGGATGGAAAAGGTCCTGTTTGGAGGCAAAATTTGCGAAGATCAGAAAATCTGGAAAAATACATGGAAAATCCTATTTTTCCAGAAGACAAAGAAAGCCAGAAAGGGAAGTGGAGATGGGCCACAGGGGGCCCACGCCACCCCCTGTCGTGGGCCACCCCAGGCCGCACCACCAGGTGGTGTGGCCTCCCTGGTCCACTCCAGCCTCTCCCATCTAGCGTGTTTATCTCCACGGAACCCTAATACCTGGAGAGGGACCACAGAAAGATTCCGCCGCCTCTACGGGGCAGAAAACACCAAGAGAGAAAGATCTCTCCGGTAGACAAAATTCTACCGGGGGAATTCCTTCCCAGAGAGGGGAAATCGTCACCATCAACACCACCATCAAGTTGGACTTTATCGGGATCATCATTATCATCACCACCATCATCTCCAGCACCATCATCACCACTTCATACCGCTGTAACAATTGGGTTAGATCTTGCATAGTTCTTAGGGGAAACTTTCCTGGTGTTGATTACTCCTTGTAGTTGATGCTATTGAGTGAAACATTGAATTATCGTTTATGATTCAGATTGTTACACATCATTATTTCATCTCTGATCATGATCCATATGATGTCTTGTGAGTAGTTCGTTTTGTTCTTGAGGACATGGGAGAAGTCATGTTCTTAGTAGTGGAATTGTGTTGAGAAAGATTCAATAGTTTGATATTTAAGTTGTGGTGTACTTCTTCTAGTGGTGTCATGTGAATGTCGACTACATGACACTTCACCTATATGGGCCTAGGGGAATCCATTGTGTATTTGGCTACTAATCGTAGGGGTTGCCGGAGTGAGAGAAACCTGAACCCCCGTTAGGAAACCTTTGCACAAGGGACGTCAGGGTCTTAGAGTTTAAAGTTGTGGTTAGGTTTCTACCTTAATTACTTTCTTGTACTTGTGGATTCTTGCAAGGGGTATAATCACAAGTACGTATTAGTCCTAGGAAGGTCGGTACATTAGCACAGGTTCACCCACACAACACTTAGCAAACTAAAGAAGATTAATCAAATATATGAAGCGAAAGCACTTGACGATATTCCCATGTGTCCTCGAGACTGTTTGGTCATCTTAAGTAATACAACCGGCTTGTCCTTTGCTAAAGAAAGGATTAGGCCACTTGTTGCATTTATTCTTATTGTCTTTTATTTACTCGTACTTTATTTACCTGCATTATCAAAAACCCCTAAAAATCCGTTTGCTAAGTATTTACATAGAATTCCTACTCCAAGCCACTCGCCAGCACCTTCTGCTCCTCGTTGGGTTCGACACTCTTACTTACCGAAGATACTGCGATAGACCCCCTATACTTGTGGGTCATCACCAAGCACCGTCTTGTTTGTAAAACAAGGGATGTGAGTGTTTGTGAGGGCATGGTGGAGAAATGTGCAAAAGAAGAGCACATTCCTTGAACAGTTGGCCTGACGATTCGTCCGTACTTGTTCAAAACAGCCCTAAAACCCTAGATTTTAGCCGTCTACCATGCTGAAAGCATGCCCAAGCATGCCATAATTGCTCATTGAAGTGATATAAGTGTGTGGTGTGTCATTGTGACCAATTGTGCCAAGTTTGAAGCCATTCCTCAATTATCTTGCCGCTATCCCGACGAGTAGACGCGTTACACCCTACTACCCTCAACAGAAGCTGGCCAGTGTGGCAAGTGCATGGCCAAGCACCATCTTGATTGTAAAACAAGGGATTTGAGTGTTTGTGTGGGCATGGTGGATCAATGTGCAAAAGTAGAGCACATTCCTTGAATAGTTGGCCTGACGATTCGTCCGTACATGTCCAAAACAGCCCTAAAACCGTAGATTTTAGACGTCTACCGTTCCGAAGGCATGCCCAAGCATGCCATCATTGATCACTGAAGTGATATAAGTGTGTTTTGTGTCATTGTGAGCCATTGGGACAAGTTTGAACACATTCCTCAATTTTCTTGCCGCTATCCCGACTGGTAGATGGGTTACAGCCTACTCCCCTAGACCGAAGCTCGCTAGTGTGGGAAGTGCATGGCTGATATGCTGCAAACGTATCTATAATTTTTGATGTTCTATGCTTTTTTAGTATCTACTTTACCTTGCTTTGTCAACACTTTGAGGTGTTTTTGTATGCTTTCTAGGACTAACTTATTAACAAGATGCCATAGTGCTAGTTGCCTGTTTTCTTCTGTTTTTGGTTCCAGAAACGGCATAAAATCAATATTCTCGGAATTGGACGGGACAAAAGCCAATATGCCTACTTTTCCTAGAGCAACATGGAAACACGAAGCAGAGACGGAGTAGGGCACCAGGGTGGGCACACCATATGGTGGCACGGGCTAGCCCTGGCCGCGCCACTAGGTGGTGTGGGCCCCCTGGCCACCCACCGACCTTTCCTCTTCGCCTATAAGATGCCTCCCGATGCAAAAATCATAAATCAACCAGCCTCTAGCCCCGAAAAGTTCTGTAGCGCTGCCGCCACCGAAGGGGAGATTCGGGGGACAGAAAGTCTCGGTTCCTGCACCCTGCCGGGATGGAGAAGTGCCCCCGGAGCCATCTACATCGATCTCCACCACCATCTCCATCACCATTGCTGATTCCCATGATGATGAGGGAGTAGTTCTCTCTCGAGGCTAAGGGTTCTACCGGTAGCTATGTGTTCATCTCTCTCTCTCTATGCATGATCAAATTGTGATCATGAGCTTTGTAATCAAGTATATCTACCTTGATACTCAAGTGCTTTAATAGATCTCTGCTCTCCCCATGTGTGTGAGAGTGACAGCATGCACACCATGGTGGAACTTAGGCTAGAGATTACAATTACTTGTTATGAGTTATATTTGGAGTTGGATGTTTCTATGAAATTGTGGTGTTTGTTGGAACCATCTAGTGCTCAAGGTGACAGTGTGGGGTTATCTAGATGTGGAAAGCAAACTTTGAGGTGTGCTGTTATAGCCCTACCATGTATCAGTGTGTCCAACCGAAGAGTAGTTCAGAGTATTATCATAAAGAGAAGATATTTATATGAGAGTGTTCACTAGTGAAAGTATGATCCCTAGGCCTTGTTTCTAAAGCATTGAAACACCATTTGCAACTAGATCTGTTACATGTTTGCTTTCTTCCATCTTTATTTTAGTTTGCCTTTAGTCTCTTCCACGCCATCAAGCTATTTTCTAGCACCATTACCACTTATAATTATCCATACCACTTGTATTTCACTATATCTTCGCTGAACTAGTGCACCTATACACCTTACAAGTGTATTACGTGTGTTGGGGACACAAGAGACTTCTTGTATCTTGATTGTAGGGTTGCTTTAGAGGGGATACCTTTGACCACTTCTTCCCCGAGTTCGATAAACCTTGGGTGATCCACTCAAGGGAAAACTTGCTGTTGTTCTACAAACCTCTGCACTTGGAGGCCCAACAACTGTCTAGAAGATTAGAAGTGTGTAGACATCAATGTCCAAGCACCATCTTTTTTGTAAAACAAGGTATGTGAGTGTTTGTGAGGGGATGGTGGATAATGTGCAAAAGGAGAGCACATTCCTTGAACAGTTGGCCTGATGATTCGTCCGTACTTGTCCAAAACGGCCCTAAAACCCTAGATTTTAGTCGTCTACCGTGTCGAAGGCATTCCCAAGCATGCCATCATTTCTCATTGAAGTGATATAAGTGTGTGGTGTGTCATTGTGACCCATTGTGCCAAGTTTGAAGCCATTCCTCAATTGTCTTGCCGCTATCCTGACGGGTAGACGCGTTAGACCCTACTACCCTAGACCGAAGCTGGCCAGTGTGGGAAGTGAATGGCCAAGCACCATCTTGTTTGTAAAACAAGGGATGTGAGTGTTTGTGAGGGAATGGTAGAGAATTTTGCAAAAGGAGAGCGCATTCCTTGAACAGTTGGCCTGGCGATTCGTCCGTACTTGTCCAAAACGACCCTAAAACCCTAGATTTTAGTCGTCTACCGTGCCGAAGGCATGCCCAAGCATGCCATCATTGATCATTGAAGTGATATAAGTGTTTGGTGTGTCATTGTGAGCCATTGTGCCAAGTTTGAAGCCATTCCTCAATTGTCTTGCCGCTATCCCAACGGGTAGACGTGTTACACCCTACTACCCTAGACCGAAGTTTGCTAGTGTGGGAACTGCATGGACAAGCACCATCTTGTTTGTAAAAAAGGGATGTGAGTGTTTGTAAGGGCATGGTGGAGCAATGTGCAAAAGGAGAGAACATTCCTTGAATAGTTGGCCTGACGATTCGTCCGTACTTGTCCAAAACGGCCCTACAACCATAGATTTTAGTCGTCTACCGAGCCGAAGGCATGCCCAAGCATGCCATCATTGCTCACTGAAGTGATATAAGTGTGTTTTGTGTCATTGTGATCCATTGTGCCAAGTTTTAAGCCATTACTCAATTGCCTTTCTGCTATCCCGACGGGTAGATGCGTTACACCCTACTACCCTAGACCGAAGCTGGCCAGTGTGGGAAGTGCATAGCCAAGAACCATCTGTTTTGGAAAACAAGGGATGTGAGTGTTTGTGAGGGGATGGTGGAGTAACGTGCAAAATGAGAGCACATTTCTTGAATAGTTGGCCTGACAATTCGTCCGTACTTGTCCAAAACGGCCCTAAAACCCTAGATTTTAGCCGTCTACCGTGCCGAGGGCATGCCTAAGCATGTCATCATTTCTAATTGAAGTGATATTAGTGTGTGGTGTGTCATTGTGACCCATTGTTCCAAGTTTGAAGCCATTCCTCAATTTTCTTGCCGATATCCCGACGGGTAGACGCGTTACACCCTAGTGCCCTAGACAAAAGTTGGCCAGTGTTCGAAGTGCATGGCCAAGTACCATCTTGTTAGGAAAACAACGGATGTGAGTGATTTTGAGGGCATGGTGGAGCAATGTGAAAAAGTAGATCACAATCCTTTAACACTTGGGCTGATGATTCGTCTGTACTTGTCCAAAACGACCCTAAAACCCTAGATTTTAGCCGTCTACCGTGCCGAAGGCATCCCCAAGCATTCCATCATTGCTCATTGAAGTTATATAAGTGTGTGTTGTGTCATTTTGAGCCATCGTTCCAAGTTTGAAGCCATTCCTCAATTGTCATGCCGCTATCCCGACGGGTAGAAGCGTTACACCCTACTACCCTAGACCGAAGCTGGCCAGTGTTTGAAGTGCATGGCCCAGCAACATCTTGTTTCTAAAACAAGGGATGAGAGTGTTTTTGATGTCATGGTGGAGCAATGTGCAAAAGTAGAGCACATTCCTTGAACACTTGCCTGACGATTCGTCCGTACTTGTCCAAAACGGCCCTAAAACCCTAGATTTTAGCCGTCTACTGTGCTGAAGGCATGCCCAAGCATGCCATCATTGCTCATTGAAGTGATATAAGTGTTTGGTGTGTCATTGTGAGCCATTGTGCCAAGTTTGAAGCAATTCCTCAATTGTCTTGCCGCTATCCCGATGGGTAGACGCGTTACACCCTACTACCCTAGACCGAAGTTTGCTAGTGTGGGAAGTGCATGGACAAGCACCATCTTGTTTTAAAAAAAGGGATGTGAGTGTTTGTAAGGGCATGGTGGAGAAATGTGCAAAAGGAGAGAACATTCCTTGAATAGTTGGCCTGACGATTCGTCCGTACTTGTCCAAAATGGCCCTAAAACCATAGATTTTAGTCGTCTACTGTGCGGAAGGCATGCCCAAGCATGCCATCGTTGCTCATTGAAGTTAGTTAAGTGTGTAGTTTGTCATTGTGAGACATTGTGCCAAGTTTGAAGCCATTTCTCAAATGTCTTCCCGCTATCCCGACGGGTAGACGTGTTACACCCTACTACACTAGACCGAAGCTGGCCAGTCTAGGATGTGCATGGCCAAGCACCATCTTGTTTGTAAAACAAGGGATGTCAGTGCTTGTGAGGGCATGGTGGAGAAATGTGCAAAAGGAGAGTACATTACTTGAACACTTGGCCTGATGATTCGTCCGTACTTGTCCAAAATGGCCCTAAAACCCTAGATTTTAGCCGTCTACCATGTCGAAGGCATGCCCAAGCATGTTGGAGATATGCCCAAGAGGCAATAATAAAGTGGTTATTATTATATCTTTATGTTTATGATAAATTTTTACATCCCATGCTATAATTGTATTAACCGGAAACATTAATACTTGTGTGTTTTGTAAACATAAAAGAGTCCCTAGTAAGCCTCTTGTTAAACTAGCTTGTTGATTAATGGATGATCATGGTTTCCTGATCATGGACATTGGATGTCGTTAATAACAAGATCATATCATTAGGAGAATGATGTGATGGACACACACCCATAGTAAGCATAGCATAAGATCAAGTCATTAAGTTCGTTTTGCTACAAGCTTTTCAAATGCATAGTAACCTAATCCTTCGACCATGAGGCTATGTTAATCACCATCACCGGATGGGTACTTTGATGACATCAAATGCCTCTTCATAACTGGGTGGTTATAAAGGTGACATTGGGTATTCTAAAAGTATGTGTTGAAGCGCATGGACCAACATTGGGATTTGTCCATCCATATGACGAATAGTTATGCTCTGGGCCCTCTCGGTGGAATGTCATCTAGTTAGCTTGCAAGCATGTGAATAGGTCACAAGGGATGACATATCATGGAACGAGTAAAGAGTACTTATCAGTAACGAGGTAGAACTAGGTATGGAGATACCAACGATCAAACCTCGGATAAGTAGAGTATCGCGTGACAAAGGGAATTGGTTTCGTATGTTAAATGGTTCTATTGATCACAAAGTCATCGCTGAGTATGTGGGAGCCGTTATGGATCTCCAGATCCCGCTAATGGTTATTGATCGGAGATGTGTCTCCATCATGTCTACATGTTCACGAACCGTAGGGTGACACACTTAAGGTTCGAAGTTGTTTTACGGATTGGATCCGGGACATCACGAGGAGATCCGGAATTGTCCGGAGAATAAGATTCATATATTAGGGATCATTTTCTAAGTTAGGAATTGTTCCGGAGTATTTGTATGGGGATTCTAGAAGGTTTCGGAATGTCCCGAAAGGTTCTAGAAGATTTCTTGGAGTTTGCTTGAAAACCAAGAAAGGATCAAGGAATCCTTGTAGGGCAAGACAAGGAGTAGTGGGGGAGGAGGACTGCTTCCCCCCTCCCAATCCGCCGGCCAAGGAAGGGAGGGGAGTCCTACTAGGACTCCCCCTACCATGGCGCCTCCCTCCTTTAAATAGAGGGGTGGGGGCGCCACCCCCTTGCCCCCTCCACTCCAAACCCTGGCCGCCGCCTCTCTCCTCCTCCTTCCCTCTGCTCAGGCTTAGGCGAAGCCCTGCAGAATTCTCTACTCCACCACCACCACCACATCGTCGTGCTGCTGGGATTCCGTGGAGAAGATCTACTACCTCCGCTGCTCGCTGGAACGGGGAGAGGAAGGTCTGCTTCGACTCCGCACGTGTGACCGACTGCGGAAGCGCTGCCGGAACGGGGCACCAGAAGGATCGTCCACACGATCTTGAGATCGGCAAGTGATCGACTACATCAACCCCGAGATCTAATCTCGTAACGCTTTCGGTTCTACGAGGGTTAGTATAGATCTATCTCGTTGCACATGTCTAATAGATTAGATCTTGGCTTTTATCTAGATTAGATCTGGGTTTTGTTCGTTCTTGCGGTAGAAATTTTTTGTTTTCCATGCTATGAACCCATCAGTGGTATCAGAGCCTTGTCTATGCGTAGATCTGTTGCGCGAGTAGAACACAATGGTTTTGTGGGCGTTGGTGCTCGTGCCGTCTTTTGCTTTGTGTACTTTGCATCTTGCGGTATGGTGGGATGAAGCGGCTCGAGCTAACCTTACATGTCATCGCACATGAGACTTGCTCCACAGTTGACGTGCAACTCGTATTGTACAAGTGGCTTTGCGGGTGTCTGTCTCTCCTATCATAGTATAGATCCAATCTACACTTTGCACTTGATATCACTTGTATCAACGTTGTGGTTCATGTTCGTAGGTAAGATCCGTTCTTATTCGAAAGCCCCAAGCCACGTAAAACATGCAAATAAGATTAGAGGTGTCTAACTGTTTTTGTAGGGGTTTTGTGATGTGATATGGCCATTATGTGATTGTGATTATATTTGATGTATGCAATGATCCTTATTGTAATATGGCAACCGGCAGGAGCCTAATGATTGTCTTTAATTCTGTTAAGACATGCGTGTCTATTCATCTTGTAATAGCTTTATTCCAAGTAGTTGTAACAGTTGCTGGTGATGATGGACAACCATGAAGCGGCGCCACTGACCTTGACGCAATGCCGGTGATGATGGAGATCATGTCCGTGCTTTGGAGATGGAGATCAAAGGCATAAGAAGAAAGGGCCATATCATATCACACTAATTATGAATTGCCTGTGATGTTAATCCTTTATGCATCTTGTATTGCTTAGATAGCGACGGTAGCATTATAAGATGATCCCTCTCACTAAACATCAAGTAATAAATTGTCCGTCCTTAGTAGGCACCGTTGCTAAGACTCGTCATTTCGAAGCATCTCATGATGATCGGGTGTGATAGATTCTACGTGTGCATACGACGAGTGCAAGCCAGATTTGCACATGCGGATACTAAGGTTAACCTTGACGAGCCTAGCATGTACATACATGGTCTCGGAACACGGAATACCGAAAGGTAAAGCATGAGTCATATGGATGATATGATGAACATGTTGATTGTTCGCCTTTAAAGCTACATCGTCTCACGTGATGATCGGACTTGGTGTAGTGGATTTGGTTCGTGTAATCACTAAAACAACTCGAGGGATGTTGTTTTGAGTGGGAGTTTATTTGTAATTTGGATTAGTCAAACTCAATTTATCATAAACACAATCAAAGTGAATTTGCATAGTTTGTTGTAGTCATTGGCATCCGTTCATCACCTTACGCTTAGTTATAGTTGAGATAGTGGAACTATAGAAATTCTGGATATTTGCTTTACAAACTGGTATCATATTGTTTTGAGTGTCAATCTAAAGTTTAAAAGTCATATTGCAAACTTTCAGCAAACTCCGTTTACTATGTGAAGTTTAATAAACAGTATTAAATCAAGAGTAACAATTCCAGTGTTAGTATCTAATGTATCATGTTTGCCTCCATGATTCTTGATACTCAAAAGATTGTTTTTAATATCAAGTTTATCTAAGAGCTGAAAGCAATGTTTCAGAAACCATCATATGTGAAAGGTATTGCGATATCTAAAACAATATGTTGGTTACAACATGGTACAGTATACGTCCTCATATTTGATGAGAATTTGTGAAGGTTGGAGACGCTAGTCGTCCTAATCCTCCAAAAGGTTTTGGAAAAGAAACATTATACTCGCAATTCACCTTTATAAGCTATAACAGCTTGATCATGAAAGTTGTCATGATAAGGATGAATAGAAGATGTAAGTAAAATGTTTACTACACTAAAAGATTACTAAAGAATGGAATTTTTAAAGAATGCCAAACATTTGATGAAGGTGATCCACTTCAAAGTGCAAGTCCAAAGGTATTAGTATTTGACTATACACACTTTGTACTATGTGTCATGTGAATGACACCACTATTGATGTTGATAGATTCTTTTAAAAGAAAAGGAATTGTTGAAAGAGAATCTATAAAATATTTGGCAGAAAAGAAAAGATTGGAGATATCCAACTTAGGTATATAGAAGATACATGTTATGGCTGTATTCCTTGGTTGTTAAACAATGTGGTTCTGCGGTATTCGATACCGAATTGGTTGGTATGAAGTGTCATACAGGACAACACAATTCATGAACTGCAATGGCCTAAGTAACTAGCAAGAGAATATGTGATGATGTTCATCGAAAACAAACAAAGGGTTGTTGTGTTGCTCGTTAACATCAAAGCTTACCTTCAAGATTTGTTTCAATAATTGTTATTTTGATCAGGTATTATGACGACAAAAGGTTGTTCAAATAATCACCGTATTCCATAATAGATGGATGATATACAAGTCTGGTTGGAGAAATAACGACCATAAAACTAATGCTAAAATGTCGCAAGACAAATGATTGAGAGATCACTTGCGAAGTGACATCACCGTTTAAATTATATTAGGGATACATGAAGAAACTCCATGTTGATGGATTTTTGGAGTCTTTGATTTTGATCAAATGACGCTTGTGATACTTTCCTGATAATTAAAACTCTGTTCGTAGGCCAAAAGAGGAACGGATGACTAACTGATTGGAATTTGTACATATTGATGTATATAGTCCATTATTTGTAGTCATGGGCGATGGATTTCAACTTCATATGCTTTCTCCGAAGATTTGAGTGAGTATATGTATATACTTACTCAATAAGTAAGACGTATGAAACATTTGAAAAATGTTCAAAGACTTTCAAGATGAAGTGGAAAATCATTGTAACAAGAAAATAAAAAAAATTATGATTGGATCATAAAGAAAGATGTTTGAGTTACAAGTTTAGCAAAACACCTAAGATTTGAGGAATCGTTCCATGGATTTGCATTTCCCAAAACACCATAGGAGTATGGAGTGTTCGAGATATGTAATGAAACCTTGTTTGACATGGTAAGATCAAAGGTGTCATTTATAAAACTGCCATTATATTTTAAAGATTAAAGCTTTAGTGACTACCGCTTTTACACTGAAAAGAGCTCCATCGTGATCCGTTGAAATGACACCATATAAGTCATGGTTTGGGATAAAACCCAGGTTGTCTTTTATTAAATTTTTTGGTATGCTAGGCAT
Organism: Avena insularis; assembly: GCA_023614405.1. Lineage (NCBI taxonomy): Eukaryota > Viridiplantae > Streptophyta > Magnoliopsida > Poales > Poaceae > Avena > Avena insularis. The sequence goes on along the minus strand of JAJUPC010000361.1, from coordinate 198,678 downwards.
AAGTAAAATGTTTACAACCAAAGTCGGATGAGCATGTATTTGTAGGTTATTTCGAATAACCATTGGGTATTCCTAGCATTTCGAATAACCGTTCTTGCGGTAGAATTTTTTTGTTTTCCATGCTACGAACCCATCAAAGCATGCCAAGTTTGAAGACATTCCTCAATTTTCTTGCCGCTATTCCGATGGGTAGACGCGTTACACCCAAATACCCTAGACCGAAGCTCGCTAGTGTGGGAAATGCATGGCCAAGCACCAAATTGTTTGTAAAACAAGGTATGTGAGTGTTTGTGAGGTCATGGTGGAGCAATGTGCAAAAGTATAACACATTACTTGAAAACTTGGCCTGACGATTCGTCCGTACCTGTCCAAAACTGCCCTAAAACCCTAGATTTTAGTCATCTACCATGCCGAAGGCATGCCCAAGAATATTTTCATTGCTCTTTGAAGTTATATAAGTGTTTGGTGTGTCATTGTGAGCTATTTTTCCAAGTTTGAAGCCATTCCTCAATTGTCTTGCCGCTATCCCGACGGGTAGACCCGTTACACCCTACTACCCTAGAACGAAGCTGACCAGTGTGGGAAGTGCATGGTCAAGCACCATCTTGTTTGTAAAACAAGGTATGTGAGTTCTTGTGAGGTAATGGTGGAGAAATGTGAAAAAGGAGAGCAAATTACTTGAACACTTGGCCTGACGATTCGTCCGTACTTGTCCAAAACTACCCTAAAACACTAGAGTTTAGCGGTCTACCATGCCGAAGCCATGCCCAAGCATGACATCATTTCTCATTTAAGTGATATAAGTGTGTGGTGTGTCATTGTGAGCCATTGTGCCAAGTTCTAATCCATTACTCAATTGTCTTGCAACTATCCCGACCAGTAGACGTGTTACACCCTACTACACTAGACCGAAGCTGGCCAGTGTGGGAAGCGCATGGCCAAGCACCATCTTGTTTGTAAAAAAGGGATGTGAATTCTTGTGAGGGCATGGTGGAGCAATGTGAAAAATGGGAGCACATTCCTTAAACACTTGGCCTCACGATTCGTCCATACTTGTCCAAAACGGCCCTAAAACCCTAGATTTTAGCCGTCAACCGTGCCGAAGGCATGCCCAAGCATGCCATCATTGCTCATTGAAGTGATATAAGTGTGTGGTTTGTCATTGTGAGCCATTGTTCCAAGTTTAAAGATATTTCTCAATTGTCTTGCCGCTATCCCGACGGGTAGACGCGTTACACCCTACTACACTAGACCGAAGCTGGATAGTGTGGAAAGTGCATGGCCAAGCACCATAATGTTTTTAAAAAAAGGGATGTGAGGTCTTTTGAGGGCATGGTGGAGCAATGTGCAAAAGTAGAGCACATTAGTTGAATAGTTGGCCTGATGATTCGTCTGTACTTGTCCAAAACGGCCCTAAAACCCTAGATTTTAGCCGTCTACCATGTCGAAGGCATGCCCAAGCATGCCATCATTGCTCATTGAAGTGATATAAGTGTGTGGTGTGTCATTTTGAGCCATTATTCCAAGTTTGAATCCATTCCTCAATTTTCTTGCCGCTATCCCGATGGGTAGACGCGTTACACCCTACTACCCTAGACCAAAGTTGGCCAGTGTGGGAAGTGCATGGCCAAGCACCATCTTGTTTGCAAAACAAGGGATGTGAGTGTTTGTGAGGTCATGGTGGACCAATGTGCAAAAGTAGATCACAGTACTTGAACACTTGGCCTGACGATTAGTCCGTACTTGTCCAAAACTGCCCTAAAACCCTAGATTTTGGCCATCTACCGTGCCAAAGGCATGCCCAAGCATGCCATCATTTCTCATTGAAGTTATATAAGTGTGTGGTGTGTCATTGTGTGCCATTTTTCCATGTTTGAAGACATTCCTCCATTATCTTGCCGCTATCCCGACAGGTAGACGCGTTAGAACCTACTACCCTAGCCCGAAGCTGGCTAGTGTGGGAAGTGCATGGCCAAGCACCATATTCTTTGTAAAACAAGGTATGTGAGTGCTTATGAGGGAATGGTGGAGCAATGTGCAGAAGGAGAGCACATTACTTGAACACTTGGCATGACGCTTCGTCCGTACATGTCCAAAACTACCCTAAAACCCTATATTTTAGCGGTCTACCGTACCGAAGGGACGCCCAAGCATGACATCATTTCTCATTGAAGTGAGATAAGTGTGTGGTGTATCATTGTGAGCCAATGTGACAAGTTTGAATCCATTACTCAATTGTCTTGCAGCTATCTCAACCGGTAGACGCGTTACACCCTACTACCCTAGACCGAAGCAGGCCAGTGTGAGAAGTGCATGGACAAGCACCATATTGTTTGTAAAACAAGTTATGTGAGTGTTTGTGACGGCATGGTGGAACAATGTGCAAAATGAGAGCACATTACCTAAACACTTGGCCTGACGATTCGTCCGTACTTGTCCAAAACTGTCCTAAAACCCTAGATTTTAGCCGTCTACCATGTCGAAGGCATGCCCAAGCATGTCTTCATTGCTCATTGAAGTGATATAAGTGTGTGGTGTGTTATTGCGAGCCATTGTTCCAAGTTTGAATCCATTCCTCAATTGTATTGCTGCTATCCCGACGGGTAGACGCGTTACACCCTACTACCCTAGACCGAAGCTGGCCAGTGTGGGAAGTGCATGGCTAAGCACCATTTATTTTGTAAAAAAGGTATGTGAGTGTTTGTAAGGGCATGGTGGAATTATGTTCAAAAGGATAGCACATTCCCTGAACACTTGGCCTGACGATTTGTCTGTACTTGTACAAAACGGTCCTAAACCCTTGATTTTAGCCGTCTACCATGCTGAAGGCATGCCCAAGCATGCCATCATTGCTCATTGAAGTGATATAAGTCTGTGGTGTGTCATTTTGAGCCATTGTGCCAATTTTGAAGCCATTCCTCAATTGTCTTGCCACTATCCCGACGGGTAGAAGCGTTACACCCTACTACCATAGACCGAAGCTGGCCAGAGTGGGAAGTGCATGGCCAAGCACCATCTTGTTTGTAAAACGAGGGATGTTATTATTTGTGAGGGCATGGTGGAGAAATGTGCAAAAGTAGAGAACATTACTTGAATACTTGGCCTGACGATTCATCCATACTTGTCCAAAACTATCCTAAAACCCTAGATTTTAGCCGCCTACCGTGCCAAAGAAATGCCCAAGCACTCCATAATCTCTCATTGGAGTGAGATAAGTGTGTGTTATGTCATTGTGAGACATTGTGCCATGTTTGAAGCCATTCCTCAATTGTCTTGCCGCTATCCCGACGGGTAGACGCGTTACACCCTACTACCCTAGACCGAAGCTGGCCAGTGTGGGAAGTGCATGGCCAAGCACCATCTTGTTTGTAAAACAAGGGATGTGAGTTTTTTTGAGGGCATGGTGTAGCAATGTTCAAAAGGAGAGCACATTCCTTGAACACTTGGCCTGATGATTCATACGTACTTGTCCAAAACGGCCCTAAAACCCTACATTTTAGTTGTCTACCGTGCCAAAGGCATGCCCAAGCATGCCAGTATTGCTCATTGAAGTTATATAAGTGTTTGGTGTGTCATTGTGAGCCATTGTTCCAAGTTTGAAGAGATTCCTCACTTGTCTTGTCGCTATCCCGACGGGCAGACGCGTTACACCCTACTACGATAGATCGAAGCTGGCCAGTGTGGGAAGTGCATGGCCAAGCACCATATTTTTTGTAAAACAAGGGATGTGAGTGTTTATGAGGTCATGGTCGAGCAATGTTCAAAAGTAGAGCACATTACTTGAACACTTGGGCTGACGATTCGTCTGTACTTGTCCAAAACTACCCTAAAACCCTCGATTTTAGCCGTCTACCGTGCCGAAGGAATGCCTAAGCATGCCATCATTTCTCATCGAAGTTATCTAAGTGTGTGGTGTGTAATTTTGATCCATTTTGCCATGTTTTAAGCCATTCCTCAATTGTCTTGCCACTATCCCGACGGGTAGAAGCGTTACACCCTACTACCATAGACCGAAGCTGGCCAGTGTGGGAAGTGCATGGCCAAGCACCATCTTGTTTGTAAAACGAGGGATGTTATTGTTTGTGAGGGCATGGTGGAGCAATGTGCAAAAGTAGAGCACATTACTTGAATACTTGGCCTGACGATTCATCCATACTTGTCCAAAACTACCCTAAAACCCTAGATTTTAGCCGTCTATCGTGCCGAAGAAATGCCCAAGCACTCCATAATCTCTCATTGGAGTGAGATAAGTGTGTGTTATGTCATTGTGAGCCATTGTGCCATGTTTGAAGCCATTCCTCAATTGTCTTGCCGCTATCCCAACGGGTAGACGCGTTACACCCTACTACCCTAGACCGAAGCTAGCCAGTGTGGGAAGTGCATGGCCAAGCACCATCTTGTTTGTAAAACAAGGGATGTGAGTTTTTTTGAGGGCATGGTGTAGCAATGTTCAAAAGTAGAGCACATTCCTTGAACACTTGGCCTGATGATTCATACGTACTTGTCCAAAACGGCCCTAAAACCCTACATTTTAGTTATCTACCGTGCCGAAGGCATGCCCAAGTATGCCAGTATTGCTCATTGAAGTTATATAAGTGTTTGGTGTGTCATTGTGAGCCATTGTTCCAAGTTTGAAGAGATTCCTCACTTGTCTTGTCGCTATCCCGACGGGCAGACACGTTACACCCTACTACGATAGATCGAAGCTGGCCAGTGTGGGAAGTGCATGGCCAAGCACCGTATTATTTGTAAAACAAGGGATGTGAGTGTTTATGAGGTCATGGTCGAGCAATGTTCAAAAGTAGAGCACATTACTTGAACACTTGGGCTGACGATTCGTCTTACTTGTCCAAAACTACCCTAAAACCCTAGATTTTAGCCGTCTACCATGCCGAAGGAATGCCTAAGCATGCCATCATTTCTCATTGAAGTTATATAAGTGTGTGGTGTGTCATTTTGAGCCATTTTGCCAAGTTTGAAGCCATTCCTCAATTGTCTTGCCGCTATCCCGACGGTAGACGCGTTACACCCTACTACCCTAGACTGAAGCTGGCCAGTGTGGAAAGTGCATGGATAAGCACCATATTTTTTGTAAAACAAGGGAGGTGAGTGTTCGTGAGGGCATGGTTGAATGATGTTCAAAAGGCGAGAACATTGCTTGAACACTTGGCCTGACGATTCGTCCGTACTTGTCCAAAACGGCCCTAAAACCCTTGATTTTAGCCGTCTACCATGTCGAAGGCATGCCCAAGCATGCCATCATTGCTCGTTGAAGTGATATAAGTGTTTTTTGTTTCATTTTGAACCATTGTGCCAAGTTGGAAGCCATTCCTCAATTGTCTTGCCACTATCCGGACGGGTAGACGCGTTACACCCTACTACCATAGAACGAAGCTGACCAGTGTGGGAAGTGAATGGCCAAGCACCATCTTGTTTGTAAAACAAGGGATGTGATTGTTTGTGAGGGCATGGTGGAGAAATGTGCAAAACTAGAGCACATTACTTGAACACTTAGCCTGATGATTCGTCCGGACTTGTCCAAAACTGCCCTAAAACCCTAGATTTTAGCCGTCTACCGTGCCAAAGGCATGCCCAGGATGCAATCATTGCTCATTGAAGTGATATAAGTGTGTGGTGTGTCATTGTGAGACATTGTGCCAAGTTTGAAGCCATTCCTAAATTTTCTTGCTACTATCCCGACAGGTAGACGTGTTACACCCTACTACCCTAGACCGAAGCTGGCCAGTGTGGGAAGTGCATGGCCAAGCACCATCTTGTTTGTAAAAGAAGGGATGTTAGTTTTTTGAGGGCATGGTGGAGCAATGTGCAAAAGGAGAGCACATTCCTTGAACAATTGTCCTAACGATTCGTACGTACTTGTCCAAAACGGCCCTAAAACACTAGTTTTTAGTCGTCTACCGTGCTGAAGGCATGCCCAAGCATGCCAGTATTGCTCACTGAAGTTATATAAGTGTGCGGTGTGTCATTGTAAGCCATTGTTCCAAATTTGAAGAGATTCCTCACTTGTCTTGCCGCTATCCCGATGGGTAGACGCGTTACACCCTACTACCATAGATCGAAGTTGGACAGTGTGGGAAGTGCATGGCCAAGCACCATCTTGTTTGTAAAACGAGGGATGTTATTGTTTGTGAGGGCATGGTGGAGCAATGTGCAAAAGTAGAGCACATTACTTGAATACTTGGCCTGACGATTCATCCATACTTGTCCAAAACTACCCTAAAACCCTAGATTTTAGCCGTCTATCGTGCCGAAGAAATGCCCAAGCACTCCATAATCTCTCATTGGAGTGAGATAAGTGTGTGTTATGTCATTGTGAGCCATTGTGCCATGTTTGAAGCCATTCCTCAATTGTCTTGCCGCTATCCTGACGGGTAGACGTGTTACACCCTACTACCCTAGACCGAAGCTGGCCAGTGTGGCAAGTGCATGGCCAAGCACCATCTTGTTTGTAAAACAAGGGATGTGAGTTTTTTGAGGGAATGATGTAGCAATGTTCAAAAGGAGAGCACATTCCTTGAACACTTGGCCTAATGATTCATACGTACTTGTCCAAAACGGCCCTAAAACCCTACATTTTAGTTGTCTACCGTGCCGAAGGCATGCCCTAGCATGCCAGTATTGCTCATTGAAGTTATATAAGTGTTTGGTGTGTCATTGTGAGCCATTGTTCCAAGTTTGAAGAGATTCCTCACTTGTCTTGTCGCTATCCCGACGGGCAGACGCGTTACACCCTTCTATGATAGATCGAAGCTGGCCAGTGTGGGAAGTGCATGGCCAAGCACCATATTTTTTGTAAAACAAGGGATGTGAGTGTTTATGAGGTCATGGTCGAGCAATGTTCAAAAGTAGAGCACATTACTTGAACACTTGGGCTGACGATTCGTCTGTACTTGTCCAAAACTACCCTAAAACCCTAGATTTTAGTCGTCTACCGTGCCGAAGGAATGCCCAAGCATTCCATCATTTCTCATTGAAGTGATCTAAGTGTGTGGTGTGTCATTGTGAGCCATTGTTCCAAGTTTGAATCCATTCCTCAATTGTCTTGCCGCTATCCCGACGGGTAGACGCGTTACACCCTAAAACCCTAGACTGAAGCTGGCCAGTGTGGGAAGTGCATGGATAAGCACCATATTTTTTGTAAAACAAGGGATGTGAGTGTTCGTGAGGCCATGGTGCAATGATGTTCAAAAGGAGAGCACATTCCCTGAACACTTGGGCTGATGATTCGTCCGTACTTGTCCAAAACGGCCCTAAAACCCTTGATTTTAGCCGTCTACCATGTCGAAAGAATGCCCAAGCATGCCATCATTGCTCATTGAAGTGATACAAGTGTGTTTTGTTTCATTTTGAACCATTGTGCCAAGTTTGAAGCCATTCCTCAATTGTCTTGCCACTATCCCGACGAGTAGGCGCGTTACACCCTACTACCATAGAACGAAGCTGGCCATTGTGGGAAGTGCATGGCCAAGCATCATCTTGTTTGTAAAACAAGGGATGTGATTGTTTGTGAGGGCATGGTGGAGAAATGTGCAAAACTAGAGCACATTACTTGAACACTTGGCCTGACGATTCGTCCGGACTTGTCCAAAACTGCCCTAAAACCTTAGATTTTAGCCGTCTACCATGCCAAAGGCATGCCCAAGCATGCAATCATTGCACATTGAAGTGATATAAGTGTTTGGTGTGTCATTGTAATCCATTGTGCCAAGTTTGAAGCCATTCCTCAATTGTCTTGCTACTATCCCGACGGGTAGACGTGTTACACCCTACTACCCTAGACCGAAGCTCACCAGTGTGGGAAGTGCATGGCCAAGAACCATCTTGTTTGTAAAAGAAGGGATATTAGTTTTTTTGAGGGCATGGTGGAGCAATGTGCAAAAGGAGAGCACATTCCTTGAACAATTAGCCTAATGATTCGTACGTACTTGTCCAAAACGTCCCTAAAACACTAGTTTTTAGTCGTCTACCGTGTTGAAGGCATGCCCAAGCATGCCAGTATTGCTCATTGATGTTATATAAGTGCGTGGTGTGTCATTGTAAGCCATTGTTCCAAGTTTGAAGAGATTCCTCACTTGTCTTGCCGCTATCCCGATGGGTAGACACGTTTCACCATACTACCATAGATCGAAGCTGGACAGTGTGGGAAGTGCATGGCCAAGCACCATCTTTAAAAAAAGGGATGTGAGTGTTTTTTAGGGCATTGTGGAGCAATGTGCAAAAGTAGAGCACATTACTTGAACACTTGTCCTGACGATTTGTCTGTACTTGTCCAAAACTACCCTAAAACCCTAGATTTTATCCGTCTACCGTGCCGAAGGAATGCCCAAGCACGCCATAATATCTCATTGGAGTGAGATAAGTGTGTGTTCTGTCATCATGAACCAGTGTGCCAAGTTTGAAGCCATTCCTCAATTGTCTTGTCGCTATCCTGATGGGTAGACGCCTTACACCCTACTACCTTACACCGAAGCTGGCCAGTGTGGGAAGTGCTTGGCTAAGCACCATATTTTTTGTAAAACAAGGTATGTGAGTGTTTGTGAGGGCATGTTGGAATGATGTTCAAAAGGAGATCACATTCCCTGAATAGTTGTCCTGACGATTCGTCCGTACTTGTCCAAAACGGCCCTAAAGCCCTTGATTTTAGACGTCTACCGTGCCGAAGGCTTGCCCAAGCATGCCATCGTTGATCATTGAAGTGATATAAGTGTGTGGTGTGTCATTTTGAAACATTGTGCCAAGTTTGAAGCCATTCCTCAATTGTCTTGCCACTATCCCGACGGGTAGACGCGTTACACCCTACTACCATAGACCGAAGCTGGTCAGTGTGGGAAGTGCATGGCCAAGCACCATCTTGTTTGTAAAATGAGGGATGTGATTGTTTGTGAGGTCATGGTGTATCAATGTGCAAAATTATAGCACACTACTTGAACACTTGGCCTAACGATTCGTCTGGACTTGTCCAAAACACTCCTAAAACCCTAGATTTTAGCCGTCTACCGTGCCGAAGGCATGCCCAAGCGTTCCATAATTTCTCATTGAAGTGATATAAGTGTGTGGTGTGTCATTGTGAGACATTGTTCCAAGTTTGAAGCCATGCCTCAATTGTCTTGCCTCTATCCCGATGGGTAGAAGCGTTACACCCTACTACCCTAGACCGAAGTTGGCTAGTGTGGGAAGTGCATGGCCAAGCACGATCTTGTTTGTAAAACAAGGGATCCAATTGTTTGGGAGGTCATGGTGGAGAAATGTGGAAAATTGTTTCACACTACTTGAACACTTGTCCTGACGATTCGTCCGTACTTGTCCAAAACTGCCCTAAAACCCTAGATTTTAGCCGTCTACTGTGCCGAAGGCATGCCCAAGCATGCCATCATTGCTAACGGAAGTGATATAAGGGTGTGGTGTGTCATTGTGAGACATTGTGCCAAGTTTGAAGCCATTCCTCAATTGTCTTACCGCTATCCGGACGGGTAGACGCGTTACACCCTACTACCATAGACCGAAGCTGGCCAGTGTGGGAAGTGCATGGCCAAGCACTTTCTTGTTTGTTAAACAAGGTATTTGAGTGTTTGTGAGGCCATGGTGGAGCAATGTGCAAAAGTAGAGCACATTCCATGAATAGTTGGCCTGACGATTTGTCTGTACTTATTAGAAACTACCCTAAAACCCTAGATTTTAGCCGTCTACCATGCCGAAGGAATGCCCAAGCATGCCATAATTTCTCATTGAAGTGAGATAAGTGTGTGGTGTGTCATTGTAAGCCATTGTGCCAGGTTTGAGGCCATTCCTCTATTGTCTTGCTGCTATCCCGATGGGTAGACGCGTTACACCCTACTACCCTAGACCGAAGCTGGCCAGTGTGGGAAGTGCTTGGCTAAGAAACATATTTTTGTAAAACAAGGGATGTGAGTGTTTGTGAGGGCATGGTGGAATGATGTTCAAAAGGAGAGCATATTCCCTGAACATTTGGCCCGATGATTCGTCCGTACTTGTCCAAAATGGCCTTAAAACCCTTGATTTTAGCCGTCTACCATGCCGAAGGCATGCCCAAGCATACCATCATTTATCATTGAAGTGATATAATTTTGTGGTGTGTCATTTTAAACATTGTGCCAGGTTTGAAGCCATTCCTCAATTGTCTTGCCGCTATCCCGACGGGTAGATGCGTTACACCCTACTACCCTAGACCGAAGCTGGCTAGTGTGGGAAGTGCATGGCCAAGCACGATCTTGTTTGTAAAACAAGGGATCTGATTGTTTGGGAGGTCATGGTGGAGAAATATGCAAAAGTGTTTCACACTACTTGAACAATTGGCCTGGCGATTCGTCCGTACTTGTCCAAAACTGCCCTAAAACCCTAGATTTTAGCCGTCTACCATGCCGAAGGCATGCCCACGCATGCCATCATTGCTCACGGAAGTGATATAAGGGTATGGTGTGTCATTGTGAGACATTGTGCCAAGTTTGAAGCCATTCCTCAATTGTCTTGCCGCTATGCCGACGGGTAGACGCGTTACACCCTACTACCCTAGACCGAAGCTGGCCAGTGTGGGAAGTGCATGGCCAAGAACTTTCTTGTTTGTAAAACAAGGGATTTGAGTGTTTGTTAGGCCATGGTGGAGCAATGTGCAAAAGTAGAGCACATTCCATGAACAGTTGGCCTGACGATTTGTCTGTACTTTTTAGAAACTACGCTAAAAACCTAGATTTTAGCCGTCTACCATGCCGAAGGAATGCCCAAGCATGCCATCATTTCTCATTGAAGTGAGATAAGTGTGTGGTGTATCATTGTGAGCCATTGTGCCAGGTTTGAAGCCATTCCTCTATTGTCATGCTGCTATCCCGACGGGTAGGCGCGTTACACCCTACTACCCTAAACCGAAGCTGGCCAGTGTGGGAAGTGCTTGGCTAAGCAACATATTTTTTGTAAAACAAGGGATGTGACTGTTTGTGAGGGCATGGTGGAATGATGTTCAAAAGGAGAGCATATTCCCTGACCATTTGGCCCGACGATTCGTCCGTACTTGTCCAAAATGGCCTTAAAAACCTAGATTTTAGCCGTCTATCATGCCGAAGGCATGCCCAAGCATACCATCATTTCTCATTGAAGTGATATAAGTGTGTGGTGTGTCATTTTAAACATTGTGCCAGGTTTGAAGCCATTCCTCAATTGTCTTGCCACTATCCCGACGGGTAGACGTGTTACACCCTACTACCATAGACCGAAGATGGTCAGTGTGGGAAGTGTATGGCCAAGCACCATCTTGTTTGTAAAACAAGGGATGTGATTGTTTGTGAGGTCATGGTGTAGCAATGTGCAAAATTAGAGCACACTACTTGAACACTTGGCTTGACGATTCGTCTGGACTTGTCCAAAACTGCCCTAAAACCCTAGATTTTAGCCGTCTACCATGCCGAAGGAATGCCCAAGCATGCCATCATTTCTCATTGAAGTGAGATAAGTGTGTGGTGTGTCATTGTGAGCCATTGTGCCAGGTTTGAAGCCATTCCTCTATTGTCTTGCTGCTATCCCGATGGGTAGACGCGTTACACCCTACTACCCTAGACCGAAGCTGGCCAGTGTGGGAAGTGCTTGGCTAAGAAACATATTTTTGTAAAACAAGGGATGTGAGTGTTTGTGAGGGCATGGTGGAATGATGTTCAAAAGGAGAGCATATTCCCTGAACATTTGGCCCGACGATTCATCCGTACTTGTCCAAAATGGCCTTAAAACTCTTGATTTTAGCCATCTACCATCCGAAGGCATGCCCAAGCATACCATCATTTCTCATTGAAGTGATATAATTGTGTGGTGTGTCATTTTAAACATTGTACCAGGTTTGAATCCATTCCTCAATTGTCTTGCCACTATCCCGACGGGTAGACGTGTTACACCCTACTACCATAGACCGAAGATGGTCAGTGTGGGAAGTGTATGACCAAGCACCATATTGTTTGTAAAACAAGGGATGTGATTGTTTGTCTGGTCATGGTGTAGCAATGTGCAAAATTAGAGCACACTACTTGAACACTTGGCCTGACGATTCGTCTAGACTTGTCCAAAACTGCCCTAAAACCTTAGATTTTAGCCGTCTACCGTGCCGAAGGCATGCCCAAGCATGAAATCATTGATCATTGAAGTGAGATAAGTATGTGGTGTGTCATTCTTGACCATTGTGCCAAGTTTTAAGCCCTTCCTCAATTATTGCCGCTATCCTGACAAGTAGACGCATTACACCCTACTACCCTAGACCGATGTTGGCTAGTGTGTGAAGTGCACGGCCAAGCACCATATTGTTTGTAAAACAAGGGATGTGAGTGTTTGTGAGGGCATGGTGGAGAAATGTGCAAGAGGAGAACGCATTCCTTGAACACTTGGCCTGACGATTCGCCCATACTTGTGCAAAACAGCCCCAAAACCCTAGATTTTAGCCGTCTACCGTGTTGAAGGCATGCCCAAGAATGCCATCATTGCTCATTTAAGTGATATAAGTGTGTGGTGTGTAATTATGAGCCATTGTGCCAAGTTTTAATCCATTTCTCAATTGTCTTCCTCTATCCCGACGGGTAGATGCGTTACACCCTACTACACTAGACCGAAATGGCCAGTGTGGGAAGTGAATGGACAAGCACCATATTGATTGTAAAACAAGGGATGTGAGTGTTTTTGAGGGCATGGTGGAGCAATGTGCAAAAGTAGAGCACATTACTTGAACATTTGGCCTGACGATTCGTCTGTACTTATCCAAAGCAGCCCTAAAGCCGTATATTTTAGCCGTCTACCGTGCTGAAAGCATGCCACCATTGCTCATTGAAGTGAGATACGTGTGTGGTTTGTTATTGTGAGCCATTGTGCCATGTTTGAATCCATTCCTCAATTTTTTTGCCGCTATCCTGATAGGTAGACGCGTTACACCCTACTACCCTAGACCGAAGCTGGCCAGTGTGGGAAGTGCATGGCTAAGCACCATATTTTTTGTAAAACAAGGGATGTGAGTGTTTGTGAGGGAATGGTGGAACAATGTGCAAAAGGATAGCACATTCCCTAAACACTTGGCATGACGATTCGTCCGTACTTGTCCAAAACGGCCCTAAAACCCTTGATTTTAGCCGTCTACCATGCCTAAGGCATGCCCAAGCTTGCCATGATTGCTCATTGAAGTGATATAAGTGTGTGGTGTGTAATTTTGAGCCATTGTGCCAAGTTTGAAGCCATTCCTCAATTGTCTTGCCCCTATCCCGATGGGTAGACACGTTACACCCTACTACCCTAGACCGAAGCTGGCCAGTGTGGGAAGTGCATGGGCAAGCACCATCTTGTTTCTAAAACAATTGATATTATTATTTTTGAGGTCATGGTGGAGCAATGTGCAAAATCATTTCACACTACTTGAACACTTGGCCTAACGATTCGTCCGTACTTGTCCAAAACTGCCCTAAAACCCTAGATTTTAGCCGTCTACAGTGCCGAAGGCATGCCCAAGCATGCCATAATTTCTCACTGAAGTGATATAAGTGTGTGGTGTGTCATTGTTAGACATTGTGCCAAGTTTGAAGCCATTCCTCAATTGTCTTGCCGCTATCCCGACGGGTAGACGTGTTACACCCTACTACCATAGACCGAAGATGGTCAGTGTGGGAAGTGTATGGCCAAGAACCATCTTGTTTGTAAAACAAGGGATGTGATTGTTTGTGAGGTCATGGTGTAGCAATGTGCAAAATTAGAGCACACTACTTGAACACTTGGCCTGACGATTCGTCTGGACTTGTCCAAAACTGCCCTAAAACCCTAGATTTTAGCCGTCTACCATGCCGAAGGAATGCCCAAGCATGCCATCATTTCTCATTGAAGTGAGATAAGTGTGTGGTGTGTCATTGTGAGCCATTGTGCCAGGTTTGAAGCCATTCCTCTATTGTCTTGCCGCTATCCCGACGGGTAGACGCGTTACACCCTATTACCCTAGACCGAAGCTGGCCAGTGTGGGAAGTGCATGGCCAAGCACCATCCTGTTTGTAAAACAAGGGATTTGAGTGTTTGTGAGGGAATTGTGGAGCAATGTGCAAAAGGATAGAACATTCCTTGAACAGTTGGCCAGACGATTCGTCCGTACTTGTCCAAAACGGCCCTAAAACCCTAGATTTTAGCCGTCTACCATGGCGAAGGCATGCCCAAGCATGCCATAATTGCTCACTGAAGTGATATAAGTGTGTGGTGTGTCATTGTGACCCATTGTGACAAGTTTGAAGCCATTCCGCAATTGTCTTGCCGCTATCCCGACGGGTATACGCGCTACACTTTACAACCCTAGAAAGAAGCTGGCCAGTGTGGGAAGTGCATTGCCAAGCACCATGTTGGTTGTAAAACAAGGGAATTGAGTGTTTTTGGGGGCATGATGGAGCAATGTGCAAAAGTAGAGCACATTCCTTGAACAGTTGGCCTGACGATTCGTCCGTACCTGTCCAAAACTGCCCTAAAACCCTAGATTTTAGCCGTTTACCGTGCTGAAGGCATGCCCAAGCATGCCATCATTGCTCATTGAAGGGATATAAGTGTGTGGTGCGTCATTGTGAGCCATTTTTCCAAGTTTGAAGCCATTCCACAATTGTCTTGCCGCTATCCCGAGGGGTAGACGCGTTACACCCTATTACCCTAGATCGAAGCTGGCCAGTGTGCGAAGTGCATGGCCAAGCACCATCTTGTTTGTAAAACAAGGGATGTGAGTGTTTTTGAGGGCATGGTGGAGCAATGTGCAAAAGGAGAGGACATTCCTTGAACAGTTGGCCTGACGATTCGTCCGTAGTTGTCCAAAACGGCCCTAAAACCCTAGATTTTAGCCATCTACCGTGCCTAAGGCATGCCCAAGAATGCCATAATTTCTCATTGAATTGATATAAGTGTGTTTTGTGTCATTGTGAGCCATTGTGCCAAGTTTTAAGCCATTCCTCAATTGTGTTGCTGTTATCCCGACGGGTAGATGTGTTACACCCTACTACCCTAGACCGAAGCTGGCCAATGTGGGAAGTGCATGGCCAAGCACCATATTTTTGGTAAAACAAGGGATCTCAGGTTTGTGAGGTCTTGGTGGAGAAATGTGCAAAATGAGAGCACATTCCTTGAACACATGGCCTGAGGATTCGTCCGTACTTGTCCAAAACGACCCTAAAATCCTACATTTTAGCCGTCTACCGTGCCGAAGGCATGCCCAAGCATGCCATCATTTCTAATTGAAGTGATATAAGTGTGTGGTGTGTCATTGTGACCCATTGTGCCAAGTTTGAATCCATTCCTCAATTGTCTTGCAGCTATCCCGATGGGTAGACGCGTTACACTCTAGTACCCTAGACAAATGCTGGCTAGTGTGGGAAGTGCATGGCCAAGCACCATCTTGTTTGTAAAACAAGGTATTTCAGTGTTTTTTGGGCATGGTGGAGCAATGTTAAAAAGTATAGCACATTCCTTGAACAGTTGGCCTAACGATTCGTCCGTACTTGTCCAAAACGGCCCTAAAACCCTAGATTTTAGCCATCTACCGTGCCGAAGGCATGCCCAAGCATGCCATCATTGTTCATTGAAGTGATATAAGTGTGTGGTGTGTCGTTGTGAGCCATTTTTCCAAGTTTGAAGCCATTCCACAATTGACTTGCCGCTATCCCGACGGGTAGACGCATTACACCCTACTACCCTAGACCGAAGCTGGCCAGTGTGGGAAGTGCATGGCCAAGCACCATCTTGTTTGTAAAACAAGGGATGCGAGTGTTTGTGAGGGCATGGTGGAGCACTATGCAAAAGGAGAGCACATTCGTTGAACAGTTGGCCTGACGATTCGTCCGTACTTGTCCAAAATGGCCCTAAAACCCTAGATTTTAGCCATCTACCGTGCCGAAGGCATGACCAAGAATGCCACCATTGCTCATTGAAGTGATATAAGTGTGTTTTGTTTCATTGTTAGCCATTGTGCCAAGTTTTAAGCCATTCCTCACTTGTCTTGCCACTGTTCCGACGGGTAGACGCGTTACACCCTACTACCATAGACCGAAGCTGGCCAGTGTGGGAAGTGCATGGCCAAGCACCATCTTGTTTGTAAAATAAGGGATGTGAGTGTTTGTGAGGTCATGGTGTATCAATGTGCAAAATTAGAGCACACTACTTGAATACTTGGCCTAACGATTCGTCTGGACTTGTCCAAAACACTCCTAAAACCCTAGATTTTAGCCGTCTACCGTGCCGAAGGCATGCCCAAGCATTACATAATTTCTCATTGAAGTGATATAAGTGTATGGTGTGTCATTGTGAGCCATTGTTCCAAGTTTGAATCCATTCCTCAATTGTCTTGCCTCTATCCCAATGGGTAGAAGCGTTACACCCTACTACCTTAGACCGAAGCTGGCCAGTGTGGGAAGTGCATGGCCAAGCACGATCTTGTTTGTAAAACAAGGGATCCGATTGTTTGGGAGGTCATGGTGGAGAAATGTGCAAAAGTGTTTCACACTACTTGAACACTTGGCCTGACGATTCGTCCGTACTTGTCCAAAACTGCCCTCAAACCCTAGATTTTAGTCGTCTACCGTGCCGAAGGCATGCCCAAGCATGCCATCATTGATAACGGAAGTGATATAAGGGTTTGGTGTTTCATTGTGAGACATTGTGCCAAGTTTGAAGCCATTCCTCAATTGTCTTGCCGCTATCCCGACGAGTAGACGCGTTACACCCTACTACCCTAGACCGAAGCTGGCCAGTGTGGGAAGTGCATGGCCAAGCACTTTCTTGTTTGTTAAACAAGGGATTTGAGTGTTTTAGAGGCCATGGTGGAGCAATGTGCAAAAGTAGAGCACATTCCATGAACAGTTGGCCTGACGATTCGTCTGTACTTATTAGAAACTACCCTAAAACCCTAGATTTTAGCCATCTACCATGCCGAAGGAATGCCCAAGCATGCCATAATTTCTCATTGAAGTGAGATAAGTGTGTGGTGTGTCATTGTGAGCCATTTTGCAAGGTTTGAAGCCAATCCTCTATTGTCTTGCTGCTATCCCGATGGGTAGACGCGTTACACCCTACTACCCTAGACCGAAGCTGGCCAGTGTGGGAAATGCTTGGCTAAGAAACATATTTTTTGTAAAACAAGGGATGTGAGTGTTTGTGAGGGTATGGTGGAATGATGTTCAAAAGGAGAGCATATTCCCTGAACATTTGGCCCGACGATTCGTCCGTACTTGTCCAAAATGGCCTTAAAACTCTTGATTTTAGCCATCTACCATCCGAAGGCATGCCCAAGCATACCATCATTTATCATTGAAGTGATATAATTTTATGGTGTGTCATTTTGAACATTGTGCCAGGTTTGAATCCATTCCTCAATTGTCTTGCCATTATCCAGACGGGTAGACGTGTTACACCCTACTACCATAGACCGAAGATGGTCAGTGTGGGAAGTGTATGGCCAAGCACCATCTTGTTTGTAAAACAAGGGATCTGATTGTTTGTGAGGTCATGGTGTAGCAATGTGCAAAATTAGAGCACACTACTTGAACACTTGGCCTGACGATTCGTCTGGACTTGTCCAAAACTGCCCTAAAACCCTAGATTTTAGCCGTCTACCATGCGGAAGGCATGCCCAAGCATGCAATCATTGATCATTGAAGTGAGATAAGTATGTGGTGTGTCATTCTGAACCATTGTGCCAAGTTTTAAGCCCTTCCTCAATTATCTTGCCGCTATCCTGACGGGTAGACGCATTACACCCTACTACCCTAGACCGATGTTGGCCAGTGTGAGAAGTGCACGGCCAAGCACCATATTGTTTGTAAAACAAGGGATGTGAGTGTTTGTGAGGGCATGGTGGAGAAATGTGCAAGAGAGAGCACATTCCTTGAACACTTGGCCTGACGATTCGCCCATACTTGTCCAAAACAGCCCCAAAACCCTAGATTTTAGCCGTCTACCATGCCGAAGGCATTCCCAAGAATGCCATCATTGCTCATTTAAGTGATATATGTGTGTGGTTTGTCATTGTGAGCCATTGTGCCAAGTTTGAAGCCATTCCTCAATTGTTTTGCCGCTATACTGACGGGTAGACGCGTTACACCCTACTACCCTAGACCGAAGCTGGCCAGTGTGGGAAGTGCATGGCTAAGCACCATATTTTTTTGTAAAACAAGGGATGTGAGTGTTTGTGAGGGAATGGTGGAACAATGTGCAAAAGGATAGCACATTCCCTGAACACTTGGCATGACGATTCGTCCGTACTTGTCCAAAACGACCCTAAAACCCTTAATTTTAGCCGTCTACGGTGCCTAAGGCATGCCCAAGCTTGCCATGATTGCTCATTGAAGTGATATAAGTGTGTGGTGTGTAATTTTGAGCCATTGTGCCAAGTTTGAAGCCATTCCTCAATTGTCTTGCCCCTATCCTGATGGGTAGACACGTTACACCCTACTACCCTAGACCGAAGCTGGCCAGTGTGGGAAGTGCATGGGCAAGCACCATCTTGTTTATAAAACAATGGATCTTATTATTTTTGAGGTCATGGTGGAGAAATGTGCAAAATTATTTCACACTACTTGAACACTTGGCCTAACGATTCGTCCGTACTGGTCCAAAACTGCCCTAAAACCCTAGATTTTAGCCGTCTACAGTGCCGAAGGCATGACCAAGCATGCCATAATTTCTCACTGAAGTGATATAAGTGTGTGGTGTGTCATTGTGAGACATTGTGCCAAGTTTGAAGCCATTCCTCAATTGTCTTGCCGCTATCCTGACGGGTAGACGCGTTACACCCTATTACCCTAGACCGAAGCTGGCCAGTGTGGGAAGTGCATGGCCAAGCACCATCTTGTTTGTAAAACAAGGGATTTGAGTGTTTGTGAGGGCATTGTGGAGCAATGTGCAAAAGGATAGAACATTCCTTGAACAGTTGGTCAGACGATTCGTCCGTACTTGTCCAAAACGGCCCTAAAACCCTAGATTTTAGCCGTCTACCATGGCGAAGGCATGCCCAAGCATGCCATAATTGCTCATTGAATTGATATAAGTGTGTGGTGTGTCATTGTGACCCATTGTGCCAAGTTTGAAGCCATTCCTCAATTGTCTTGCCGCTATCCCGACGGGTATACGCGCTACACTTTACTACCCTAGACAGAAGCTGGCCAGTGTGGGAAGTGCATGGCCAAGCACCATGTTGTTTGTAAAACAAGGGAATTGAGTGTTTTTGTGGGCATGATGGAGCAATGTGCAAAAGTAGAGAACATTCCTTGAACAGTTGGCCTGACGATTCGTCCGTACTTGTCCAAAACGGCCCTAAAACCCTAGATTTTAGCCGTTTACCGTGCTGAAGGCATGCCCAAGCATACCATCATTGCTAATTGAAGTGATATAAGTGTGTGCTGCGTCATTGTGAGCCATTTTTACAAGTTTGAAGCCATTCCACAATTGTCTTGCCGCTATCCCGAGGGGTAGACGCGTTACACCCTATTACCCTAGATCGAAGTTGGCCAGTGTGGGAAGTGCATGGCCAAGCACCATCTTGTTTGTAAAACAAGGGATGTGAGTGTTTTTGAGGGAATGGTGGAGAAATGTGCAAAAGGAGAGGACATTCCTTGAACAGTTGGCCTGACCATTCGTCCGTAGTTGTCCAAAACGGCCCTAAAACCCTAGATTTTATCCATCTACCGTGCCGAAGGCATGCCCAAGAATGCCATCATTGATCATTGAAGTGATATAAGTGTGTTTTGTGTCATTGTGAGCCATTGTGCCAAGTTTTAAGCCATTCCTCAACTGTGTTGCCGTTATCCCGACGGGTAGATGCGTTACACCCTACTACCCTAGACCGAAGCTGGCCAATGTGGGAAGTGCATGGCCAAGCACCATATTTTTTGTAAAACAAGGGATGTCAGGGTTTGTGAGGTCTTGGTGGAGAAATGTGCAAAATGAGAGCACATTCCTCGAACACATGGTCTGACGATTTGTCTGTACTTGTCCAAAACGACCCTAAAACCCTACATTTTAGCCGTCTACCGTGCCGAAGGCATGCCCAAGCATGCCATAATTTCTAATTGAAGTGATATAAGTGTGTGGTGTGTCATTGTGACCCATTGTGCCAAGTTTGAAGCCATTCCTCAATTGTCTTGCAGCTCTCCCGATGGGTAGACGCGTTACACTCTACTACCCTAGACAGAGCTGGCTAGTGTGGGAAGTGCATGGCCAAGCACCATCTTGTTTGTAAAACAAGGTATTTCAGTGTTTTTTTGGGCATGGTGGAGAAATGTGAAAAAGTAGAGCACATTCCTTGAACAGTTGGCCTGACGATTCATCCGTACTTGTCCAAAACGGCCCTAAAACCCTAGATTTTAGCCATCTATCAGGTCAAGGCATGCCCAAGCATGCCATAATTTCTAATTGAAGTGATATAAGTGTGTGGTGTGTCATTGTGACCCATTGTGCCAAGTTTGAAGCCATTCCTCAATTGTCTTGCAGCTCTCCCGATGGGTAGACGCGTTACACTCTACTACCCTAGACAGAGCTGGCTAGTGTGGGAAGTGCATGGCCAAGCACCATCTTGTTTGTAAAACAAGGTATTTCAGTGTTTTTTTGGGCATGGTGGAGAAATGTGAAAAAGTAGAGCACATTCCTTGAACAGTTGGCCTGACGATTCATCCGTACTTGTCCAAAACGGCCCTAAAACCCTAGATTTTAGCCATCTACCGTGCCGAAGGCATGCCCAAGCATGCCATAATTTCTAATTGAAGTGATATAAGTGTGTGGTGTGTCATTGTGACCCATTGTGCCAAGTTTGAAGCCATTCCTCAATTGTCTTGCAGCTCTCCCGATGGGTAGACGCGTTACACTCTACTACCCTAGACAGAGCTGGCTAGTGTGGGAAGTGCATGGCCAAGCACCATCTTGTTTGTAAAACAAGGTATTTCAGTGTTTTTTTGGGCATGGTGGAGAAATGTGAAAAAGTAGAGCACATTCCTTGAACAGTTGGCCTGACGATTCATCCGTACTTGTCCAAAACGGCCCTAAAACCCTAGATTTTAGCCATCTACCGTGCCGAAGGCATGCCCAAGCATGCCATCACTGCTCATTGAAGTGATATAAGTGTGTGGTGTGTCATTGTGAGCCATTTTTCCAAGTTTGAAGCCATTCCACAATTGTCTTGCCGCTATCCCGACGGGTAGACACGTTACACCCTACTACCCTAGACCGAAGCTGGCCAGTGTGGGAAGTGCATGGCCAAGCACCATATTGTTTGTAAAACAAGGGATGCGAGTGTTTGTGAGGGCATGGTGGAGCACTGTGCAAAAGGAGAGCACATTCATTGAATAGTTGGCCTGACGATTCGTCCGTACTTGTGCAAAATGGCCCTAAAACCCTAGATTTTAGCCATCTACCGTGCCAAAGGCATGCCCAAGAATGCCATGATTGCTCATTGAAGTGATATAAGTGTGTTTTGTATCATTGTGAGCCATTGTGCCAAGTTTTAAGCCATTCCCCAATTGTGTTGCCGCTATCCCGACGGGTAGAGGCGTTACACTCTACTACCCTAGACCGAAGCTGGCCAGTGTGGGAAGTGCATGGCCAAGCACCATATTTTTTGTAAAACAAGGGATGTGAGTGTTTGTGAGGTGATGGTGGAGCAATGTGCAAAATGAGAGCACGTTACTTGAATTGTTGGCCTGACGATTCATCGGTACTTGTCCAAAACGGCCGTAAAACCGAGCCTGTTTGTCTGCGGTACCAAAGTTCGCAGGCCAGCGCATGGCGGTACCTAAGTTGCCTGAAATTACCGCGTTTCGAAAAGTTGGGCCACCAACTACTGAGAGGGGCCATTTCGAGGCAAACTCATCTCACCCCTGCCAAATTCAAACATTACGTTAAACCGCCCCGTGAAGTAGACGGTCGGGACCCACATGTCAATCATCTGTCCGTGACGCGGGCGCCAACGCGGCAACCTCTTAGGCAAATCGAGTAGCTAAGTGGATTGGATGCGTTGACCAATTTCACAAATCCATTCCCAGCTTTCCCCTAGCATCTTCGGCGTCGGAATCCACCGTTCAGGCAGGACGATCCCTTCGGACATTTGACTTCCAGGGCCAAGTTGCTGCGCCCAGTCACTGATACCGAGCTCCAATGGTGCATGTCGTAGCCGCCGTTGCGAGGCTCTAGCCCGCCTCTGCCACCGACGAGCCAAGCAGTTCGGAGGATGGCAGATCCTACTATCAAGGAAGAAGAAGTTCTGGCTACAACCGGGTGAGCTACCCTTCTCTTTGCTATTCGCACTAATTATAACTGCTAGCTGGCTACTGAACCTCAAATTGTTTGTTAGCCCAACGCTGACAAACATATTCTGTCCACAGTTTTCTATCAAGTGGGATCTATGCGGACCCCCCTTACCTGGTTACGGTAGTCCTCTTTAGGTATGACTCTAAGGGCAAGTGGTATGGAAGCTATTGTTTCACAATGGAAGAAGCGCCTGCGCAGATCTGCACTATATCTGGTATGGTTGCTGCTCTACGTAATCATGTTGAATTATGGCCGAAGTAGACAACAAAGTTCATCTTCATGGATGAACGTGGCATCATGGTTCCTATAACGTGTGACAGTCAGCTAATTGGGTTGACGAAAAGGTATGCTTCGGCTGCCATGTTTGACCTGAAATGTCATGTACTGGATGCGGAAGCTGCTGCAACTGGGAGTCGCCCTTCTATTCTTGGACAGGGTGGTTGCTCGAACCCAATTAGCTCCTGGTAAGCAAAGGTCGCTTGGGGTTCGCATGTTTGTGCTGAATTGTAATTTTTGTTTTATTTACTCTGTAGATATTGGGCAGTTATGCAACAGTCTTGTTTCTTTGACAGGAAGTGCCACAAGGTTAGAAACATGACTGTCGGGTCAGTCATTTTGTTGCCCGAAGAAATTAAAAACTAGTGGAAAGATGATGCTGGACACGATTCTGGTGCCCATTGTCCCGGCGATGCAGAGTACGTGAAGCTAAGAAAATTGGCACCGAGGAAGAGGAAGAAGGGAGGAAATGAAGAAGCCAGTGGACATGAAGGCTTGGCACCCAGGCTGCGGAAGAAGGCTGCTGGCAATGAAGATGCACAGTAATGTGTTGAACTTGAACCTATATATGTAATTCTGTTAAATTCTGGAGCTCTATGTGTGGCACGTTGCTGGGCGAAACAATCTACCCACGTTCTCTGAGTAAAATGTACCGCAAGTTAGGGTTTGTAAACACCCGAGTCAGTAGTTGAATCTGAAATTGTGATTGTGCCACTACTATTTGAAAACAACGATCCACCGGTTCCACTATTGCTGAGGGGCAGGAGGTCTCCAAATACGATGGAATGTAAGTGGCACAGAAATAAATTACTTAAGCTGCCACACTCCACGAAGCAGCAACTTATGTCAGATGCTGCACAATGATGTGGCAACATAAACAGCAATGTTCTCACCGATAATGCCCATATGAGGAGGAAATCGGTACCACTTTCTAGCCTAATCTTGAGCCCGTCTGTCTCACCACCTCTCTGCTCCTACATCCCCTGCATCTGGCGAAGCTCCCAGATCTCCAGTAACTGGGTGTATGTGCTTCCACTTTATAAATTGTGGTTGTGCCATTTGCATGTGGCCAAATCCATGTAGATTACGTTTAAGAAAACCACCAATGTCAGAATACACTAGTAGAAAAGGGGTCTTTGGTCCACGGTCACGTTCCCAATCCGGGATAGAGATCTAAATCGAGGCAGAAATTGATCTAAATCACAAATTCTTCCACAAATTAATCGAGACAGAGATCTAAATCAAGACAGTTCATTAATTCAAGCACAAATTCTTCTAAACAAAGGTGCGATTTCACATCCTACATTAATTCAACCACTAGTCAATAATTTCGCTTCCGCTGCCGCTGTCCTCCGAGCCGCCGGCTTCCTCGTCATCGTCGGACGGAACCTCCACGATTTCCGCATTGTTCGCGAGACGGAGCACCTCTTCGCAGCGAGCGGCGGTGATGATGGTGAACTTGGTCCGTCCAGGGACGGACCAGAACCTCTCCCGCCCTTCTCGGTTGCGGAGATCCCGGTGCACCACGCGCCCGTAAACGATGCGGTTGCCAATCTTGGCCTTCCACTCCTTCTTGAACAGCGTCGGCCAGTACGGGCTAGCCGCCGTGTACCGGGGCAGTGCCCTCTTCCATGCGGGCATCTGGAAGCAGTGCGCCGTGAATTCTCTCTCCATCACGGCTCCACCGGGGACAAGGAGCGGAGCCACCGGCACCCCCGCATAGCTGATGCGCCATCCGTGGGGCACCGTCGCGGCCGGTGGCGCGAGGATATCGAAGTGCACGAACATCACCGCCTCATAGAAGTTCAGCGAGGGCATCTCCATGGCGGCGTGGTGGAGATTGGAGAGGGAGCGAGGGGGTGGACGATGAAGCAACGATGCGGTGAAGATTAGGGAGGGCGAGGGGATGGGCGACGAAGCGATGCGCCGTGGCGCCTCCTATTTGTACACGAGGATGATGAAGCGATTGGCAGAATATCAAAGGGGCATTGGTCAAGCAAAAGGAAGTAATGCAGGGTTAAGACAGATTAACGGGCGACCAATTTTTTTACTCCCAGGACTCCGGGGCCAATAGTTCAGACCGCTAGGTCAACAAGTACAACTATTACAATTTAAAAAGGCACGGAGCTTAAGCTAAATAGAACTAGTTATCACACATCTCCTAGATATTCCTAGTCTTAGCCTGATGCGCATCTTCCCGCGAGAGCAAGGATCGAATCGTCTGCTCCTTCCTTTTAGCATCTTCCTTGCACAGCTTCAATTGTTTCTCTGCATCTTTCCTCATGCACTTGTCAATACTCGTAGTTGTGAACTGCAGGACTTTGGCCTGGTGAAGATCCTTCCTTGCTTGAGTCAGTTCTTGCCCTTCTTTAGCCTTCAGGGCCAACATCGCGTCCCTCTCCTTCTCGACTTTGCTAACCTTGTATTCCCCCCCCATGAGATCTCGCTTATGCTTGGTCGTGTCAACTGGTTCCCATAGCTTCATCTCAACACTATGAAGAAGTGAGTTGAATGCAGATTCTTTCAACTCAACAGTCATTTCCCATAGTTTGTCCAGCGTTTTCTGCATCGATTTGGGCCACTCTGGATCTACCCATTTGACAACACCGCAACTTACGCCTCGCATCATTGCATGATGTCCTTGACACCGTAGAAACCTCCTGCCTGCATTTCGTCCTTCGAACGCTACAAATTTAGCAGGCACATATCCATGTTTACGTAGCAGAGTATTATCTTCATCCGCTAAACCGTGATAGTCAGCGTCATACATCGTCTGGTTGGCCTAACACATCATACACGCATGAGTAAACGGAGTAGATCTAGCTAAAAAAATAGATAACTGGCCACGGATGATAGAGATGGAGATGAGACGACTCACATCGAAATCACCGTCCCTATCGTCTCGACGCGTTTCCTCGCCGTCACCCCTTGAACCCATGGTGAGAGGGGAGCGGGGTGGCTGCCAGAGAGGGGATTGGGATGGAGGCACTGTCGGCTTGCGGCTACGGCAGGATGGGAGTGAAGTGGGGAAAGTGGCTTCGAGGGGAAGGAAGAGAAGTGCGGGGAGGAAGAGAAGTAATGGGAACGTGACACTGGGATATGGCCCACTCAACTCGTGAGTCTTGACACTCGCAACAGGGGATCCCCTAGTGTTGCCAGTTTGTCCAGAGCAAGCGTGGCCAATCATGCCGCAGAACATACTACTCGCGGATCGATCTCACGAAAACCATCCCAATCGTCCAAGCGCACCGATCGAACGGTATGTAACAATCGTCAAGCAGAACAACTGTGTTAGGGCGTGCCTTCTAGAAGACTCGTCTAACGCTAAGGTTAGGTCTCTCCTAAGGTTAATTAGGATCCATATGTGGTTTATGAAAAGAACATGCATCCAATGACACTGGTGGATCCATATGTGGTTTGTGAGAAGAACACACATGCAATGACACTGGTGGATCCATGTGTGGTTTATGAGAGGAACGCACATGCAATGACACTAGGTGTGGATCATGGGAAGAACACACATGCAATGACACTGGTGGATCCATGTGTGGTTAACGAGAAGAACCCACATGCAATGACACTGGGTGTGGTTCATGATATGGTTTGTGAGAAGACCACACATGCAATGACTCTAGTTGTGGTTCATGAGAAGAACACACACGCAATGACTCTAAATGTGGTTCATGAAAAGAGCAGACATGCGATGACACCGGTGGATCCATGTGTGGTCTATGAGAAGAACACACATGCAATGACACCGGTGGATCCTTACGTGGTTTGTGAAAAGAACACACATGCAATGACATTGGTGGATATGTGGTCTGTGAAAAGAACACACATGCAATGACACTGGTGGATCCATGTGTGGTTTATGAGAGAAACACACATGCAATGACATTGGATCCATGTGTGGTTTGTGAAAAGAACAGACATGCAATGACACTAGGTGTGTTTCATGGGAAGAACACACATGCAACGACACTGGTGGATCCATGTGTGGTTAATGAGAAGAACACACATGCAATGACACCGGGTGTGGTTCATGATATCGTTTGTGAGAAGAACACACATGCAATGACTCTAGCTGTGGTTCATGAGAAGAACACACATGCAATGACTCTAACTGTGGTTCATGAAAAGAGCAGACATGCGATGACACCGGTGGATCCATATGTGGTTTGTGAAAAGAACATACATGCAATGACACTAACTGTGGCTCATGAAAGGAGCAGACATGCAATGACACTGGTGGATCCATGTGTGGTTAATGATATGGTTTGTGAGAAGACCACACATGCAATGACTCTAGTTGTGGTTCATGAGAAGAACACACACGCAATGACTCTAAATGTGGTTCATGAAAAGAGCAGACATGCGATGACACCGGTGGATCCATGTGTGGTCTATGAGAAGAACACACATGCAATGACACCGGTGGATCCTTACGTGGTTTATGAAAAGAACACACATGCAATGACACTGGTGGATATGTGGTCTGTGAAAAGAACACACATGCAATGACACTGGTGGATCCATGTGTGGTTTATGAGAGAAACACACATGCAATGACATTGGATCCATGTGTGGTTTGTGAAAAGAACAGACATGCAATGACACTAGGTGTGTTTCATGGGAAGAACACACATGCAACGACACTGGTGCATCCATGTGTGGTTAATGAGAAGAACACACATGCAATGACACTGGGTGTGGTTCATGATATCGTTTGTGAGAAGAACACACATGCAATGACTCTAGCTGTGGTTCATGAGAAGAACACACATGCAATGACTCTAACTGTGGTTCATGAAAAGAGCAGACATGCGATGACACCGGTGGATCCATATGTGGTTTGTGAAAAGAACATACATGCAATGACACTAACTGTGGCTCATGAAAGGAGCAGACATGCAATGACACTGGTGGATCCATGTGTGGTTAATGATAAGAACTGTGAGAAGACCACACATGCAATGACACAGGGTGTGGTTCATGAGAAGAACACACACGCAATGACTCTAAATGTGGTTCATGAAAAGAGCAGACATGCGATGACACCGGTGGATCCATGTGTGGTCTATGAGAAGAACACACATGCAATGACACCGGTGGATCCTTACGTGGTTTGTGAAAAGAACACACATGCAATGACACTGGTGGATATGTGGTCTGTGAAAAGAACACACATGCAATGACACTGGTGGATCCATGTGTGGTTTATGAGAGAAACACACATGCAATGACATTGGATCCATGTGTGGTTTGTGAAGAGAACAGACATGCAATGACACTAGGTGTGTTTCATGGGAAGAACACACATGCAACGACACTGGTGGATCCATGTGTGGTTAATGAGAAGAACACACATGCAATGACACTGGGTGTGGTTCATGATATCGTTTGTGAGAAGAACAGACATGCAATGACTCTAGCTGTGGTTCATGAGAAGAACACACATGCAATGACTCTAACTGTGGTTCATGAAAAGAGCACACATGCGATGACACCGGTGGATCCATATGTGGTTTGTGAAAAGAACATACATGCAATGACACTAACTGTGGCTCATGAAAGGAGCAGACATGCAATGACACTGGTGGATCCATGTGTGGTTAATGATAAGAACTGTGAGAAGACCACACATGCAATGACACAGGGTGTGGTTCATGAGAAGAACACACACGCAATGACTCTAAATGTGGTTCATGAAAAGAGCAGACATGCGATGACACCGGTGGATCCATGTGTGGTCTATGAGAAGAACACACATGCAATGACACCGGTGGATCCTTACGTGGTTTGTGAAAAGAACACACATGCAATGACACTGGTGGATATGTGGTCTGTGAAAAGAAAACACATGCAATGACACTGGTGGATCCATGTGTGGTTTATGAGAGAAACACACATGCAATGACATTGGATCCATGTGTGGTTTGTGAAAAGAACAGACATGCAATTACACTAGGTGTGTTTCATGGGAAGAACACACATGCAACGACACTGGTGGATCCATGTGTGGTTAATGAGAAGAACACACATGCAATGACACTGGGTGTGGTTCATGATATCGTTTGTGAGAAGAACACACATGCAATGACTCTAGCTGTGGTTCATGAGAAGAACACACATGCAATGACTCTAACTGTGGTTCATGAAAAGAGCAGACATGCGATGACACCGGTGGATCCATATGTGGTTTGTGAAAAGAACATACATGCAATGACACTAACTGTGGCTCATGAAAGGAGCAGACATGCAATGACACTGGTGGATCCATGTGTGGTTAATGATAAGAACTGTGAGAAGACCACACATGCAATGACACAGGGTGTGGTTCATGAGAAGAACACACACGCAATGACTCTAAATGTGGTTCATGAAAAGAGCAGACATGCGATGACACCGGTGGATCCATGTGTGGTCTATGAGAAGAACACACATGCAATGACACCGGTGGATCCTTACGTGGTTTGTGAAAAGAACACACATGCAATGACACTGGTGGATATGTGGTCTGTGAAAAGAACACACATGCAATGACACTGGTGGATCCATGTGTGGTGTATGAGAGAAACACACATGCAATGACATTGGATCCATGTGTGGTTTGTGAAAAGAACAGACATGCAATGACACTAGGTGTGTTTCATGGGAAGAACACACATGCAACGACACTGGTGGATCCATGTGTGGTTAATGAGAAGAACACACATGCAATGACACCGGGTGTGGTTCATGATATCGTTTGTGAGAAGAACACACATGCAATGACTCTAGCTGTGGTTCATGAGAAGAACACACATGCAATGACTCTAACTGTGGTTCATGAAAAGAGCACACATGCGATGACACCGGTGGATCCATATGTGGTTTGTGAATAGAACATACATACAATGACACTAACTGTGGCTCATGAAAGGAGCAGACATGCAATGACACTGGTGGATCCATGTGTGGTTAATGATAAGAACTGTGAGAAGACCACACATGCAATGACTCTAGTTGTGGTTCATGAGAAGAACACAAACGCAATGACTCTAAATGTGGTTCATGAAAAGAGCAGACATGCGATGACACCGGTGGATCCATGTGTGGTCTATGAGAAGAACACACATGCAATGACACCGGTGGTTCCTTACGTGGTTTGTGAAAAGAACACACATGCAATGACACTGGTGGATATGTGGTCTGTGAAAAGAAAACACATGCAATGACACTGGTGGATCCATGTGTGGTTTATGAGAGAAACACACATGCAATGACATTGGATCCATGTGTGGTTTGTGAAAAGAACAGACATGCAATGACACTAGGTGTGTTTCATGGGAAGAACACACATGCAACGACACTGGTGGATCCATGTGTGGTTAATGAGAAGAACACACATGCAATGACACTGGGTGTGGTTCATGATATCGTTTGTGAGAAGAACACACATGCAATGACTCTAGCTGTGGTTCATGAGAAGAACACACATGCTATGACTCTAACTATGGTTCATGAAAAGAGCAGACATGCGATGACACCGGTGGATCCATATGTGGTTTGTGAAAAGAACATACATGCAATGACACTAACTGTGGCTCATGAAAGGAGCAGACATGCAATGACACTAGTGGATCCATGTGTGGTTAATGATAAGAACACACATGCAATGACACAGGGTGTGGTTCATGATATGGTTTGTGAGAAGAACACACATGCAATGACTCTAGCTATGGCTCATGAGAAGAACACACATGCAATGACTCTAACCGTGGTTCATGAAAAGAGCAGAAATGCGATGACACCGGTGGGTCCATATGTGGTCTATGAGAAGAACACACATGTAATGACATCGGTGGATCCATACGTGGTCTATGAAAAGAACACACATGTAATGACACTGGTGGATCCATCTATGGTTTGTGAGAAGGACACACGTGCAATGACACTGGTGGATCCAGGTGTGGTCTGTGAGAAGAACACACATGCAATGACACTGGTGATATGTGGTTTGTGAAAGGAACATACATGCAATGACTCTAACTATGGTTCATGGAAAGAGCAGAAATACAATGACAATGGTGGATCCATGTGTCGTTAATGAGAAGAACACACATGCAATGACAGTGGGTGTGGTTCATGATCTGGTTTGTGAGAAGAACACACATGCAATGACTCTAGCTGTGGTTCATGAGAAGAACACACATGCAATGACTCTAACTGTGGTTCATGAAAAGAGTAGACATGCGATGACACCGGTGGATCCATATGTGGTCTGTGAAAAGAACACACATGCAATGACACTGGTGGATACATCTATGGTTTGTGAGAAGGACACACTTGCAATGACACTGGTGGATCCATGTATGGTCCGTGAGAAGAACACACATGCAATGACACTGGTGGATCCATGTGTGGTGTGTGAGAAGGACACACATGCAATGACGCTGGTGGATCCATGTGTGGTCTGGGAGAACAACGCACATGCAATGACACTTGGTGTGGTTCATGGGAAGAACACACATGCAATGACGCTGGTGGATCCATGTGTGGTTAATGAGAAGAACACACATGCAATGACGCTGGGTGTGGTTCATATATGGTTTGTTAGAAGAACACACATGCAATGACTCTAGCTGTTGTTCATGAGAAGAACACACATGCACTGACTCTAACTATGGTTCATGAAAAGAGCAGACATGTGATGACACCGATGGATCCATATGTGGTTTGTGAAAAGAACAGACATGCAATGACTCTAACTGTGATTCATGAAAAGAGTAGACATGCAATGATATTGGTGGATCCATGTGTGGTTAATGAGAAGAACACACATGCAATGACACTTGGTGTGGTTCATGATATGGTTTGTGAGAAGAACACACATGCAAGGACTCTAGTTGTGGTTCATGAGAAGAACACACATGCAATGACTCTAACTGTGGTTCATGAAAAGAGCAGACCTGCAATGACACTGGTGGATCCATGTGTGGTCTATGAGAGGAACACACATGCAATGACACTGGTGGATCCTTATGTGGTATGTGAGAAGAACACACATGCAAAGACAC
Source organism: Avena insularis (assembly GCA_023614405.1). Classification (NCBI taxonomy): domain Eukaryota; kingdom Viridiplantae; phylum Streptophyta; class Magnoliopsida; order Poales; family Poaceae; genus Avena; species Avena insularis. The sequence continues at coordinate 167,041 of JAJUPC010000361.1, read as the reverse complement.
TGGTGGATCCATACGGGGTCTGTGAAAAGAACACACATGCAATGACACAGGTGGATCCATCTGTGGTTTGTGAGAACGACACATGCAATGACACTGGTGGATCCATGTGTGGTCTGTGAGAAGAACACACATGCAATGACACTAGTCATATGTGGTTTGTGAAAGGAACAGACATGCAATGACTCTAACTATGGTTCATGAAAAGAGCAGACATGCAATGACACTGGTGGATCCATGTGTGGTTAATGAGAAGAACACACATGCAATGACACTGGGCGTGGTTCATGATAGTGTTTGTGAGAAGAACACACATGCAATGACTCTAGCTATGGTTCCTGAGAAGAACACACATGCAATGACTCTAACTGTGGTTCATGAAAAGAGCAGACATGCGATGACACCGGTGGATCCGTTTGTGGTTTATGAGAGGAACACACATCCAATGACACCGGTGGATCCTTACATGGTCTGTGAGAAGAACACACATGCAATGACACCGGTGGATCCATATGTGGTCTGTGAAAAGAACACGCATGCAATGACACTGGTGGATCCATCACTGTTTTGTGAGGACACACATGCAATGACAAAGGTGGATCCATGTGTGGTCTATGATAAGAACACACATGCAATGACACTGGTGATATGTGGTTTGTGCAAGGACTAGACATGCGATGACTCTAACTATGGTTCATGAAAAGCGTAGACATGCAATGACACTGGTGGATCCATGTGTGGTTAATGAGAAGAACACACATGCAATGACACTAGGTGTGGTTCATGATATGGTTTGTAAGAAGAACACACATGCAATGACTCTAGCTGTGGTTCATGAGAAGAACACACATGCAATGACTCTAACTGTGGTTCATGAAAAGAGTAGACATGTGATGACACCGGTGGATCCACGTGTGGTCTATGAGAGGAACAGACATCCAATGACTCTAACTGTGGTTCATGAAAAGAGCAGACATGCAATGACACTGGTGGATCCATGTGTGGTTAATGAGAAGAACACACATGCAATGACACTGGGTGTGGTTCATGATATGGTTTGTGAGAAGAACACACGTGCAAGGACTCTAGCTTTGGTTCATGAGAAGAACACACATGCAATGACTCTAACTGTGGTTCATGAAAAGAGCAGACATGCGATGACACAGGTGGATCCATGTGTGGTCTATGAGAGGAACAGACATGCAATGACACTGGTGGATCCTTACGTGGTATGTGAAAAGAACACACATGTAATGACACTGGTGGATCCATATGTGGTTTGTGAGAAGGACACACATGCAATGACACTGGTGGATCCATGTGTGGTCTGTGAGAAGAACACACATGCAATGACACTGGTGATATGTGGTTTGTGAAAGGAATAGACATGCAATGACTCTAACTGTGGTTCATGAAAAGAGCAGACATGCAATGACACTACTGGATCCATGTGTGGCTAATGAGAAGAACACACATGCAATGAAAGTGGGTGTGGTTCTAGCTGTGGTTCATGAGAAGAACACACACGCAATGACTCTAAGTGTGGTTCATGAAAAGACCAGACATGCGATGACACCGGTGGATCCATGTGTGGTCTATGAGAGGAACACACATGCAATGACACTAGTGGATCCATACGTGGTATGTGAAAAGAACACACATGCAATGAAACTGGTGTATATGTAGTCTGTGAAAAGATCACACATGCAATGACACTGGTGGATCCATGTGTGGTTTATGAGAGGAACACATGCAATGACACTGGATCCATATGTGGTTTGTGAAAAGAACAGACATGCAATGACACTAGGTGTTGTTCATGGGAAGAACACACATGCAATGACACTGGTGGATCCATGTGTGGTTAGTGAGAAGAACATACATGCAATGACACTGGGTGTGGTTCATGATATGGTTTGTGAGAAGAACACACATGCAATGAGTCTAGCTGTGGTTCATGAGAAGAACACACATACAATGACTCTACCTGTGGTTAATGAAAAGAGCAGACATGCGATGACACCGGTGGATCCATGTGTGGTCTATGAGAGGAACACACATCCAATGACTCTTGTGGATCCTTAGGTGGTTTGTGAGAAGAACACACATGCAATGACACTGGTGGATCCATACGTGGTCTATGAAAAGAACACACATGCAATGACACAGGTGGATCCATTTGTGGTTTGTGAGAAGGACACACATGCAATGACACTGGTGGATCCATGTGTGGTCTGTGAGAAGAACACACATGCAATGACACTGGTGATATGTGGTTTGTGAAAGGAACAGACATGCAATGATTCTAACTGTGGTTCATGAAAAGAGCAGACATGCAATGACACTGGTGGATCCATGTGTGGTTAAGGAGAAGAACACACATGCAATGACACTGGGTGTGGTTCATGATATGGTTTGTGAGAAGAACACACATGCAATGACTCTAGATGTGGTTCATGAGAAGAACACACATGCAATGACTCTAACTGTGGTTCATGAAAAGAGCAGACATGTGATGACACCGGTGGATCCATGTGTGGTCTATGAGAGGAACACACATCCAATGACACCGGTGGATCCTTACGTGGGTTGTGAGAAGAACACACATGCAATGACACCGGTGGATCCATCAGTGGTTTGTGAGAAGGACACACATGCAATGACACTGGTGGATCCATGTGTGGTCTATGATAAGAACACACATGCAATGACTCTAACTATGGTTCATGAAAAGAGCAGACATGCAATGACACTGGTGGATCCATGTGTGGTTAATGAGAAGAACACACATGCAATGACACTAGGTGTGGTTCATGATATGGTTTGTGAGAAGAACACACATGCAATGACTAGCTCTGGTTCATGAGAAGAACACACGTGCAATGACTCTAACCGTGGTTCATGAAAAGAGCAGACATGCAATTACACCGGTGGATCCATGTGTGGTCTATGAGAGGAACACACATCCAATGACTCTAACTGTGGTTCATGAAAAGAGCAGACATGCAATGACACTGGTGGATCCATGTGTGGTTAATGAGAAGAACACACATGCAATGACACTGGGTGTGGTTCATGAGAAGAACACACATGCAATGACTCTAACTGTGGTTCATGAAAAGAGCAGACATGCGATGACACAGGTGGATCCATGTGTTGGCTATGAGAGAACACACATGCAATGACACCAGTGGATCCTTACGTGGTATGTGAAAAAACACACGTGCAATGACACTAGTGGATCCATATGTGGTTTGTGAGAAGGACACACATGCAATGACACTGGTGGATCCATGTGTGGTCTATGAGAAGAACACACATGCAATTAAACTGGTGATATGTGGTTTGTGAAAGGAATAGACATGCAATGACTCTAACTGTGGTTCATGAAAAGAGCATACATGCGATCACACTGGTGGATCCATGTGTGGTTAATGAGAAGAACACAAATGCAATGAAAGTGGGTGTGGTTCTAGCTGTGGTTCATGAGAAGAACACACACGCAATGACTCTAACTGTGGTTCATGAAAAGAGCAGACACGCTATGACACCGGTGGATCCATGTGTGGTCTATGAGAGGAACACACATCCAATGACACCGGTGGATCCTTACGTGGTCTGTGAAAAGAACACACACGCAATGACACTGGTGGATACGTGGTCTGTGAAAAGAACACACATGCAATGACACTGGTGGATTCATGTGTGGTTTATGAGAGGAACACATGCAATGACACTGGATCCATATGTGGTTTGTGAAAAGAACAGACATGCAATGACACTAGGTGTGGTTCATGGGAAAAACACACATGCAATGACACTGGTGGATCCATGTGTGGTTAATGAGAAGAACATACATGCAATGACACGGGGTGTGGTTCATGATATGGTTTGTGAGAATAACACACATGCAATGACTCTAGCTGTGGTTCATGAGAAGAACACACATGCAATGACTCTAACTGTGGTTCATGAAAAGAGCAGACATGCGATGACACCGGTGGATCCATGTGTGGTCTATGAGAGGAACACACCTCCAATGACTCTAACTGTGGTTCATGAAAAGAGCAAACATGCAATGACACTGGTGGATCCATGTGTGGTTAATGAGAAGAACACACATGCAATGACATTGGGTGTGGTTCATGATATGGTTTGTGAGAATAACACAAATGCAAGGACTCTAGTTCTGGTTCATGAGAACAACACACATGCAATGACTCTAACTGTGGTTCATGAAAAGAGCAGACATGTGATGACACTGGTGGATCCATGTGTGGTCTATGAGAGGAACACACATCCAATGACACCGGTGGATCCTTACGTGGGTTGTGAGAAGAACACACATGCAATGACACCGGTGGATCTATACATGGTCTATGAAAAGAACACACATGCAATGACACTGGTGGATCCATCAGTGGTTTGTGAGAAGGACACACATGCAATGACACTGGTGGATCCATGTGTGGTCTATGATAAGAACACACATGCAATGACTCTAACTATGGTTCATGAAAAGAGCAGACATGCAATGACACTGGTGGATCCATGTGTGGTTAATGAGAAGAACACACATGCAATGACACTAGGTGTGGTTCATGATATGGTTTGTGAGAAGAACACACATGCAATGACTAGCTCTGGTTCATGAGAAGAACACACGTGCAATGACTCTAACCGTGGTTCATGAAAAGAGCAGACATGCAATTACACCGGTGGATCCTTACATGGTAAGTGAAAAGAACACACATGCAATGACACTGGTGGATCCATATGTGGTTTGTGAGAAGGACACACATGCAATTACATTGGTGGATCCATCTGTGGTCTATGTGAAGAACACACATGCAATGACAGTGGTGATATGTGGTTTGTGAAAGGAACAGACATGCAATGACTCTAATTATGGTTCATGAAAAGAGGAGACATGCAATAACACTGGTGGATCCATGTGTGGTTAATGAGAAGAACACACATGCAATGAAAGTTGGTGTGGTTCTATCCATGGTTCATGAGAAGAACACACACGCAATGACTCTAACTGTGGTGCATGAAAAGAGCAGACATGCGAGGACGCCGGTGGATCCATGTGTGGTCTATGAGAGGAACACACATCCAATGACACCGGTGGATCCTTATGTGGTCTATGAAAAGAACACACACGCAATGACACTGGTGGATACATGGTCTGTGAAAAGAACACACATGCAATGACAATGGTGGATTCATGTGTGGTTTATGAGAGGAACACATGCAATGACACTGGATCCATATGTGGTTTCTGAAAAGAACAGACATGCAATGACACTAGGTGTGGTTCATGGGAAGAACTCACATGCAATGACACTGGTGGATCCATGTGTGGTTAATGAGAAGAACATACATGCAATGACACGTGGTGTGGTTCATGATATGGTTTGTGAGAAGAACACACATGCAATGACTCTAGCTGTGGTTCATGAGAAGAACACACATGCAATGACACTAGTGATATGTGGTTTGTGAAAAGAACAGACATGCAATGACTCTAACTGCGGTTCATGAAAATAACACACATGCAATGCCATTGGTTGATCCATGTGTGGTTTGTGAAAAGAACACACATGCAATGCCATTGGTTGATCCATATGTGGCTTGCGAAAGGAACACACATGCAATGACTCTAGTGGATCCATATGTGGTTTGTGGAAAGATCACACATGAAATGACATTGGTGGATCCATATATGGTTTCTGAAAACAAAACACATGCAATGACATTAGATGATCCATATGTGGTTTGTGACAATAACACACATGCAATGCCATTGGTTGATCCATGTGGTTTGTGGAAAAATCAGACATGCAATGACTCCGGTGGATCCATATGTGCTTTGTGGAAAGATCACACATGAAATGACATTGGTGGATCCATATATGGTTTCTGAAAACAAAACACATGCAATGACATTGGTTGATCCATATGTGGTTTGTGACAATAACACACATGCAATGCCATTGGTTGATCCATGTGGTTTGTGGAAAAATCAGACATGCAATGACTCCGGTGGATCCATATGTTCTTTGTGAAAAGAACACACATGCAATGACATTGGTTGATCCATATGTGGGTTGTGAAAAGAACACACATGCAATGACTCTAGTGCTGGTTTTAGTATAAGAACACACATGCAATGACTCTCTAGTGGATCCATATGTGGTTTGTGGAAATAACACACATGCAATGACTCTAGTGGGTCTATATGTGGTTTGTGAAAAGAAAACACATGCAATGATTCTAGTAGGTCCATATGTGGTTTGTGAAAAGAACACACACACAATGACTCTAGTAGATCCATATGTGGTTTGTGGAAAGAACACACATGCAATGCCATTGGTGGATCCATATGTGGTTCATGGAAAGAACACACATGCAATAACATTGGTGGATACATATGTGGTTTGTGAAAAGAACAGACATGCAATGACATTTGTTGATCCATATGTGGTTCATGAGAAGAACACACATGCAATTACTCTGGTGGATACATATGTGGTTTTTGGAAAGAACACACAAGCAATGGCATTGGTGGATCCATCTGTGGTTCATGACAAGCACATACATGCAATGACATTGGTTCATCCATATGTGGTTTGTGACAATAACGCACATGCAATGCCATTAGTTGATCCATGTGGTTTGTGGGAAAGAACAAACATCAAATGACATTGGTTGATCCATATGTAGTTTGTGATAATAACGCACATGCAATGCCATTGGTTGATCCATTCGGTTTGCGGAAAAGAACACACATGCAATGACTCTGGTGGACCCATGTGTGGTTTGTGGAAAGAACACACATGCAATGACTCTGGTGGATCCTTGTGTGGTTTGTGGAAAGAACACACATGCAATAACTCTAGTGGATCCATATGTGGTTTGTGGAAAAGAACACACATGCAATTACTCTAGTGGGTACATATGTGGTTTGTGGAAAGAACACACATGCAATGACATTGGTGGATCCATATGTGGTATGTGAAAAGAACACACATGCAATGACAATTGTGGATCCATATGTGGTTTTTGAAAAGAACACGCATGCAATTACTCTATTGGACACATATGTGGTTTGTGGAAAGAACACACATGCAATGAACAATGGTGTATCCATGTGTGGTTTATGACAAGAACACACATGGAATGACATTGGTTGATCCATATTTGGTTTGTGACAATAACACACATGCAATGGCATTTGGTTGATCCATGTGATTTTTGGAAAGAACCCACATGCAATGACTCTGGTGGGTCCACATGTGGTTTATGAAAAGAACACACATACAATGACTCTAGTGCTAATTTTAGTATAAGAAGAGACATGCAGTGACTCTAGTGGGTCCATATGTGGTCTGTGAAAAGAACACAAATGCAATGACATTGGTTGATCCATGTTGTTTGTTGAAATAACACACATGCACTAGCTCTGGTGTATACATGTGTGGTTTGTGAAAAGAACACACATGCAATGACTCTAGTGCTGGTTTTAGTATAACAACACACATGCAATAACTTTAGTTGGTCCCTATGTGGTTTGTGAAAATAACACACATGCGTTGACATTGGTTGATCCATGTGGTTTGTGGAAAGAACACACATGAAATGACTCTGGTGGATCCATGTGTGGTTTGTGAAAATAACACACATGCAATGACTCTAGTGCTAGTTTTAGTATAAGAACACACATGCAATGACTCTAGTGGGTCCATATGTGGTTTGTGAAAAGAACACACATGCAATGACATTGGTTGATCCATGTAGTTTGTGGAAAGAACATACATGCAATGACTCTGGTGGATCCATGTGTGGTTTGTGAAAAGAACACACATGCAATGACTCTAGTGATGGTTTTAGTATAACAGCACACATTCAATGACTCTAGTGGGTCCATATGTGGTTCGTGAGAAGAACACACATGCAATGACATTGGTTGATCCATGTGGTTTGTGGAAAGAACACACATGCAATGACTTTGGTGGATCCATGTGTGGTTTGTGAAGAGAACACACATGCAATGACTCTAGTGCTGGTTTTAGTATAGGAGCACACATGCAATGACTCTAGTGTGTCCATATGTTGTTTGTGAAAAGAACACACATGCAATGACTCTAGTGGATCCATATGTCGTTCATGGAAAGAACACACATGCAATGACATTGGTTGGTCCATGTGGTTTGTGGAAAGAACACACATGCAATGACTCTGGTGGATCCATGTGTCGTTTGTGAAAAGAACACACATGCAATGACTCTAGTGCTGCTTTTAGTATAAGAACACACATGCAATGACTCTAGTGGGTCCATATGTGGTTTGTGAAAAGAACACACATGCAATGACTCTAGTGGATCCATATGTGTGATACATTGCAAATGTATCTATAATTTTTGATGCTCTATGCTTGGTTTTATCCACTTTCTCGTGTTTTGTCCACACTTTGGAGTACTTTTCAGATGATTTCTTGGACTAACCTATTAACAAGAACCATAGTGCTAGCTGCGTGTTTTCTGCTATTTTTGGTTCCAAGAAAGTCAGAAAATGAATATTCTCGGAATTGGAAGGGACAAAAGCCAAAGTGCCTATTTTTCCAGAAGACTCAGAGCGAATCTGACGGAGGAGGGAGGCTGGCCACACCCTCCCAGGCGCAAGCTAGGCCTGGCCGCGCCAGGGCATGGTGTGGTGGCCCCAGGCACCCCCTCGGTCTCCCTCTTCGCCTATAAGAAGCCTTCTGACCTAACAACTCCGGGGGGTTCGAAGTTTTTCCAGAAGGAGTTCCGCTCCGCTGCCACCACCAAATTCCACGAAACAGCACCAGAAACTCCGTTCTGGCACCCTGCCGGGACGGGGAATTAGAGGAGATCATCGCCATCATTATCACCATCGCTTATCCATCGACCATCCATGTTTCCCCATCTATGAGTGAGTAATCCCCAGCTGTAGGCTATGGGGATGGTAGGGATTGGATGAGATAATTCATGTAATGGCATCAGATTGTTAGGGCATGGTGCCTAGTATCTTTTATTAGTGCTTTATGACTTTGTTGCGGCTTGTTATGCTTAATTCTTGTCACTAGGGCCCGAGTTCCATGATTTCAGATCTGAACATGTTATTGATTCATTATGATAGTATTGTTTATGCTCTTATCTACAAGTTGTATACACATGTTGTTGTCCGGATCCTATGGCACCGAAGTGACAGAAATCGGGATAACCAGAAGGGAATGGCTTTGATGTGAAGATCACATGTGTTCACGGAGTGTTAATGCTTTTCTCCGGTGCTCTATTAAAAGGAGCACCTTAATTGACAGTAGTTCCCTAGAGGCCCCGCTGCAAACGGGCTGGCAGGACAAAAGATGTTGTGCAAGTTCTCATTGTGAGCACGTATGACTATATTTGGAACACATGCCTAGGATTATCTAGTACTTGGATGCTTTATCTTATTTATCTTCAATTGCCCTATGTTCTGAATACTATGTGAATTTTATTGTCCATCCAATGCCCGTCCATCCATCCCTATGCCTACCGCACTCGAATCCCACTGTTTACTGCTATTGTTACTGTTGTCTTTACTTTACTACTGCTGTTACTTTACTATTCCTACTACAAAATTGTTGCTACTGATAAACTGCTGTGAGCAAGATTGTTTCCAGGTGCAGCTGAATTAAAAACTCAGTTGTTAAGGCTTATAAATATTCTTTGGCTCCCCTTGTGTCGAATCAATAAATTGGGTTTCACTTCCCTCGAAAATACTGCGATACACCCCCTATACTCCTGGGTCATCAAGACTATTTTCTAGCGCCGTTGCCGGGGAGCATAGCTTTATTTATCAAGTCCACTTGGATTCACTATTGTTCAATCTAAGTTTATTTTCTCCTTGTTTGCTCGTTTCTTTATCAAAAATACAAAAAAAAATTAGTTCCTACTCTAGTTGTTATTTTCGTTGGTCTGTTATTGTCTTGCTTTGTCATGCTTGTTGTCAATGGTTGGTTTCTTTGAAACTGAAGCTTATTGGCAAGGGGGGTTCACGGAAGATCAAAAATATTATTATAAGGAACACCGCTTGTCACAAAAAGGGAAACACTTATGGGAACAAATTGATAGATTGTATACCATTGCTAGAAATGTGTGCTCTACTTATAATGTTCCTTATTGTTGTGATGAATCTCGTTGCAGAAAGAGGTATAAACAACTCCCTTTTCAATGTGAGTATAATGATAATGATACCATATCTTCCTATGCTAAAGGAATTTATGACTTTTATGATGCGGAACAAATTGAATAATTTATTGCTTGGAAGGGTGCTTTTGAACTTGCTAGTTTTCTTGAAAATATTGATGATTCACCTTATAAGTATGAGGTTTATGGTATACTTAAATTTTGCTTTGATAATTACAAGGATGAAAATGGCTATATTCTTGAATATTTTAATAGATGCTTTCCACAAATGGAAGAGACTAATGCCTTGCAGGATACCATGGAAGAAGAAATTGATGAACCTGAAATCTCATTAGATGAAAAAGAGGAGGAGAGTGATGAACAAAAGGAGGAAGAATGGATTAGCTACCCATGCCTACCTTCTAATGAGAGTAACTCTTTATCCCTTACATTATTTTATTGTCCCCCATGCTTACTAAAGGAGAATGAATGTTATGTTCCTGAGGTTTCTTTTGAAAATGTTTATAATAAAGCTCTAGTGCTTGTAGATCGTGAAGAGCATGCTTTATGTGATAGTTATATTGTTGAGTTTATTCATGAGGCTACTTAAAATTATTATGAGAGAGGAAAATATGGTTGTAGAAGTTTTCAGGGTATTGAAACACCTCTCTATGTGCTGAAAGTTTTGAAGTTACTCTTGTTTTATCTTCCTATGCCTGTCACTTTGTTCTTTGCGAATTTATTTGCATACATGATTCCTATGCATAGGAAGTGGGATAAACTTAAATGTGTTTTTAATTTGCTTCTTGATGCTCTCTTTTACTTCAACTCTTATTTCTTATGAGAGCATCCTCTCAAACTATTATGCCCGAAGATGATAATATGCCTATTATTCTTGGGAGACCTTTTCTTAAACACTACAGGAGTTGTTATTAATTTTAATGAAGGGAAGGTGACCTTTAATGTTAATGACAAGGAACATACTGTCTATTTCCCCAAGAATATTGAAATGACTTATGGTTTGAACTCAATTGAACATGTTGAGGGCATTCAAGTTGGAGAAATATATTGTCCCATACCAAGAGAAAAATTTGAAACTATTATGACTGGGACCATTGCTATCAATGTTGGGGTAACATAATCATTAGTGGAATACAAAGTTTTGTCTCATATGAAATTGCTTTGGTAACAAGACCCGATCAACCTTGTTAACAAAAGGATTTCATTGAACAAAACAATGTTTTCACCATGATTATCTCCGCTTACTTCTATCCTATCGATTTCAGTTTTTCCTTATGCCTAACTTAAAGGCGTTAAAGAAAACTACTTATTGGGAGATAACCCAGAAGTTTTAGATGAGTACTAGAAGTTATTAATTCAGTAATAACCGCCCCTTATCCTTTTTATTTGCTTTTTGTGCCAAGAGTAACCTCTAATGAGAGAGAAGTAATGATTGGGAAAGTTGCTGTCCTAAAATAGATTTCTGTGCTTAATCGTAAAAATTCGTGTAAAATCTCTGAACGTTGTTTTGAGGCGTGAATTTTTGTGCTTCTGCCCCAGGTTGTTATCTAACTTTAGTTAGTTCAACACTTTTTGATTTGAGCAACAGAAGGTCTTCGAAAAAAATCGTCTTTACCTGCTGGTCTGTTTTGACAGATTTCTGCCATTTTCTGTATTTGCTTCTTGTTGGTTCTTTTTTGAGTTCTTTTGGGGAATTTAGCTTTTTGAGGGAAGTTCTTCAGTATCTATAGTTCTAATGGAATATTATTACGTGTTATAACTGAACCTTAAGACTTATTATCTTGAGTGCACTAATGTTGCTAATAAAGATTGTGTGAAATTTTGTATGAAGGAAAAAAATTCAGGTGTATGAAGGAATGAGTAATGAGATGAAGGATGGACTAAAGCTAAAGCTTGGGAATGCCATGTGTGTCACCCCAAGAAATATACAATAAGTACAAGCGTCAAAGCTTGGGGATGCCCAAGGCATCCCCTTCTTCATCAATAAAAATCTCAGGTTTCTTCCAACCACTTCATTTTTATTGTTTCATGCACAGTTGTGTTGTTCTTGGAGCGTGTTATTTTTCGTTTTTCGTTTTGGTTTTCGTTTGATTTGTTTGCTTAGTTTGCTGAATAAATGGGTTGTACCTCCTCTTTCATATATTGGTGTTCAAATAGTTTGGTTTAGTTTGGAGAAGAGTAGGAAAGCTCATGCTTAAGTGGTAAAGAGAGCTTGTTTTTGACTGTGGCCTGTGCTTTGTCATGCCAAGCTTGATATTGTTTTGGCTTCATGCTTAGTATTCTTTGCTGTAGCATGACTTGTTATAAACAATTGAGATTGCTTAATGTGCCTTGGATGAATCGTGCGTTGTTTTAGCATATTAAAGCATAGTATTGTGGTATTCTCCTTTGATGCTTTATTTGGGTTGACTTGGCACATCTCACACCATGTTAGGACTATCTCAAGTCACCATAAGCCTTTTTATGATCCTTTAGTTTTCAACTTGTAGTATCACTTTATGCTTTGATCAATGATGTTTTGTTGCTCTGCATGATTATGCCCATTATTGCTCTCTCGTTTGTCGCTCCCTTACTATTGCTAGCCTTCACTTCCACTGAGTATTTTACTCATGTTTCCAACTCCCTTAAACCAATTATTGCCAAAGTGTCCACCATACCTACCTATTAGCATCATTTTCTACTTCCGTGCATATTCATTATGCCTTGTTTTCTTCCGAATAAAATGTTTGCTTGTTATGAGAAAATTAGTTAGTAAAGCTCTCACGAACTTGATGGCACACTTTATTTCCTGCACTTAATAAGCCTGAACCATTGTGAACTCTCCATGAAAGTTATATGCTTGCAAATTATAGGCTGGGGATTAGCAGAACCGTGCTGTCATGGGGAACACTTTCAACACATGTAAATATATACCCAGTTGATACCTTGCTCTTTTGTTTGCGGATGTCGTCGGTGTGAAATAAAAGGGGAGCTTGTAAGTCCATGGAGTTATGTATGTGTGTTAGAGAAATGCAGGCATTGGTCTAATCCATGCTGGCATGGTGGAAACCTGCAGCGTAACCATAATGATATCTATGAAGCATTCTTCTTATAAAAAAAGAGAGATAGCTATTGAGAAAAATAAAAAAAGATATCTATGAAAAGAGGAAAGAGAGAAAAAAGCACCATTTTCCCATGGTAAATAAGAAGATTGCTGAGATACTCATAGTCTGCTTGCCTTGCCATTTTGATATGGGGATTCTTCCGTATCATCGGACAAGGGGTACCCCGTTGGTGGTTCTCTATGATACGCACATACTTACGATGACAAGAACTTACCGGTAACTAAAGTTGAGTAGCATGAGGAGCGGCCCTCGTACTCAAGGGACTTGGGATTTTCAGTTTATAGTCTGTCAAGCATATAACTCAGATTGGACCTCACTTTCACCTTAACCACATTAAAGATGCTTATGATAGGGGCATTGAGAGCTCAAAGCTAACAAGTACCATACTTTCAACATTTGGAAGCCTTTCATACTTTTCAAAACATGTTCATTTCCTTGTTGAGTCTCCACACATTCTATGAGCACTTTCTTGAGAGCATAGTGGACATTCTTAGTTCTATGTGCATCATCCCAAGACTAGTTGATTGATGCATATCTTGATATTGCTTGTTTTAAACTATCTGTATCTAGTCACTCTTATAAACTTTGAAGGTGTCCTATGCATTTATATTTGCTACTCTATGAGGGACAAGCTGAATGCTATTATGCTATGTTTTCTTTATGTGAAACAAACAAACGTCTTGCAAAGCGTTATTATTCATGAATCGTTTGTTTGTGCCTTTTCATGTTGCATCATAGTTTCTTTGTCTTATTGTTAGAACTTTGTCTTTCATGTTATGATTGAAGTACTACGATCCCAGCTTTTAATGTTTTACAAGTACTTTGATCAAGTTTATGATGGTGCATGTCACCTCAAAAATTATTCTTTATTTTTATCACTTACCTACTCGAGGACGAGCAGGAGTTAAGCTTGGGGATGTTGATACATTGCAAATGTATCTATAATTTTTGATGCTCCATGCTTGGTTTTATCCACTTTCTTATGTTTTGTCCATACTTTGGAGTACTTTTCATATGATTTCTTGGACTAACCTATTAACAAGAGCCATAGTGCCAGCTGCCTGTTTTCTGCTATTTTTGGTTCCAGGAAAGTCAGAAAATGAATATTCTTGGAATTGGATGGAACAAAAGCCAAAGTGCCTATTTTTTCAGAAGACTCCAGGAGCCAGAATACGAGACGGAGGACGGCCAGGGGCTGGCCACACCCCCCCTAGGGGCGAGCTGGGCCTGGCCGCGCCAGGGCATGGTGTGGTGGCCCCAAGCACCCCCTCAGTGTCCCTCTTCGCCTATAAGAAACCTTCTGACCTAAAAACTCTAGGGGTTTGACGTTTTTCCAGAAAGAGTTCCGCTTCGCCGCCACCACCAGATTCCACGAAACAGCACCAGAAACTCCATTCTGGAACCCTGCCGGGACGGAGAATTGGAGGAGATCATCGCCATCATCATGACCATCGCTTCTCCATCGACCATCCATGTTTCCCCATCTATGAGTGAGTAATCCCCCGCTGTAGGCAATGGGGATGGTAGGGATTGGATGAGATCGTTCATGCAATGGCATCAGATTGTTAGGGCATGGTGCATAGTATCTTTTAATAGTGCTTGATGACTTTGTTGCGACTTGTTATGCTTAATGCTTGTCACTAGGGCCCGAGTGCCATGATTTCAGATCTGAACATGTTATTGATTCATTATGATAGTATTGTTTATGGTCTTATCTACAAGTTGTATACACACGTTGTTGTCCGGAACCTATGGCCCCAAAGTGATAGAAATCGGGATAACCGGAAGGGAATGGCTTTGATGTGAGGATCACATGTGTTCACGGAGTGTTAATGCTTTGCTCCAGTGCTCTATTAAAAGGAGCACCTTAATTGCCAGTAGTTCCCTAGAGGCCCCGCTGCAAACGGGCTGGTAGGACAAAAGATGTTGTGCAAGTTTTCATTGCGAGCACGTATGACTATATTTGGGACACATGCCTAGGATTATCTAGTACTTGGATGATTTATCTTATTTATCTGCAATTACCCTATGTTCTGATTGCTATGTGAATTGTCTTGTCCATGCAACACCGGTCCATCCATCCCTATGCCTACCGCACTCGAATCCCACTGTTTACTGCTATTGTTACTGTTGTCTTTACTTTACTACTGCTGTTACTTTACTATTCCTACTACAAAACTGTTGCTACTGATAAACTGCTGTGAGGAAGATTGTTTCCAGGTGTAGCTGAATTGACAACTCAGTTGTTAAGGCTTATAAATATTCTTTGGCTCCCCTTGTGTCGAATCAATAAATTGGGTTTCACTTCCCTCGAAAATACTGCGTTACACCCCCTATACTTGTGGGTCATCAATGTGCTTCATGAAAATAACACACATCCAACGACATTGGTTCATCCATATGTGGTTTGTGAAAGGAACGCACATTCAATGATTCTAGTGGATCCATATGTGGTTTGTGGAAAGAACACACATGCAATGACTCTAGTGGATCCATATGTGGTATGTGGAAAAGAACACATATGCAATTACTCTAGTGGGTACATATGTGGTTTGTGGAAAAGAACACACATGCAATGACATTGGTGGATCCATATGTGGTTTGTGAAAATAACACACATCCAATGACCTTTGTTGATCCATATGTGGTTGGTGAAAAGAACACGCATGCGATGACTCTGGTGGATACATATGTGGTTTGTGGAAAGAACACACATGCAATGGCATTGGTGGATCCATGTGTGGTTCATGACAAGAACATACATGCAATGACATTGGTTTATCCATATGTGGTTTGTGACAATAACACACATGCAATGTCATTGGTTGATCAATGCGGTTTGTGGAAAAGAACACACATGCAATGACACTGGTGGATCCATGTGTGGTTTGTGGAAAGAACATACATGCAATGACACTGGTGGATCCATGTGTGGTTTGTGGAAAGAACATACATGCAATGACTCTGGTGTATCCATGTGTGGTTTGTGGAAAGAACAAACATGCAATGACTCTAGTGGATCCATATGTGGTTTGTGGAAAAGAGCACACATGCAATTACTCTAGTGGGTACATATGTGGTTTGTGGAAAGAACACACAATCAATGACATTGGTTGATCCATATGTGGGTTGTGAAAATAACACACATGCAATGCCATTGGTTGATCCATATGGGGTTTGTGGAAAAACACACATGCAATGACATTGGTTGATCGATATGTGGGTTGTGAAAATAACACACATGCAATGCCATTGGTTGATCCATGTGTGGTTGTGAAAAGAACACCCATGCAATGCCATTGGTTGATCCATATGTGGCTTGTGAAAGGAACACACATGCAATGACTCTAGTGGATCCATATGTGGTTTGTGAAACGAACACACATGCAATGACTCTGGTGGATCCATATGTGGTCTGTTGAAAGAACACACATGCAATGACTTTGGTGGATCCATATATGGTTTGTGAAAAGAACACACATGCAATGACATTGGTTGATCCATGTGCGGTTTGTGACAATAACACACATGCAATGCCATTGGTTGATCCATGTGGTTTGTGGAAAAATCAGACATGCAATGACTCTAGTGGATCCATATGTGGTTTGTGGAAAGAACACACATGCAATGACATTGGTTGATCCATATGTGGGTTTTGAAAAGAACACACATGCAATGCCATTAGTTGATGCAAGTGTGGTTTGTGAAAAGAACACACATGCAATGTGATTGGTTGATCCATATGTCGTTTGTGAAATGAACACACATGCAATGACTCTAGTGGATCCATATGTGGTTTGTGGAAAAAACACACATGCAATGCCTCTGGTGGATCCATATGTGGTTTGTGGAAAGAACACACATGCAATGACATTGGTGCATCCATATGTGGTTTGTGAAAAGAACAAACATGCAATTACTCTGATGGATACACATGTGTTTTCTGGAAACAACACACATGCAATGGCATTAGTGGATCCATGTTTGGTTCATGACAAGAACATACATGCAATGACATTGGTTGATCCATATGTTGTTTGTGCAAATAACACACATGCAATTCCATTGGTTGGTCCATGTGGTTTTTGGAAAAAACAGACATGCAATGACTCTGGTGGATCCATATGTGGTTTGTGGGAAGAACACACATGCAATGCCATTGGTGGATCCATGTGTGGTTTGTGAAAGGAACACACATGCAATGACTCTAGTGGATCCATATGTGGTTTGTGGAAAGAACACACATGCAATGAAATTGGTGGATCCATATGTGGTCTGTGAAAAGAACACACATGATATTACTCTGGGGATACATATGTGGTTTGTGGAAATAAACACATGCAATGGCATTGGTTTATCCATATGTGGTTTGTGAAAAGAACACACATGCAATTACTCTGGTGGACACATATGTGGTTTGTGGAAAGAACACACATGCAATGGCATTGGTGGATCCATGTGTGGTTCATGACAAGAACATACATGCAATGCCATTGGTTGATCCATATGTGGTTTGTGACAATAACACACATGCAATTTCATTGGTTTATCAATGCGGTTTGTGGAAAAGAACACACATGCAATGACACTGGTGGATCCATGTGTGGTTTGTGGAAAGAACATACATGCAATCACATTGCTGGATCCATGTGTGGTTTGTGGAAAGAACATACATGCAATGACTCTGGTGGATCCATGTGTGGTTTGTGGAAAGAACAAACATGCAATGACTCTAGTGGATCCATATGTGGTTTGTGGAAAAGAACACACATGCAATGACATTGGTGGATCCATATGTGGTTCGTGAAAAGAACACACATGCAATGAATATAATGCTGGTTTTACTATAAGAATACACATGCAATGACTTTAGTGGGTCCATATGTGGTTTGTGAAAAGAACACACATGCAATGACATTGGTTGATCCATGTGGTTTGTGCAAAGAACACACATGCAATGACTCTGGTGGATCCATGTGTGGTTTGTGAAAAGAACACACATGCAATGACTCTAGTGTTGGTTTTAGTATAAGAACATACATGCAATGACATTGGTGGATCCATATGTGGTTCATGATAGGAACACACATGCAATGACATTGGTTGATCCATATGCGGGTTGTGAAAAGAACACACATGCAATGCCATTGGTTAATCCATGTGTGGTTTGTGGAAAGAACACACATGCAATGACATTTGTTGATCCATATGTGGTTTGTGAAAAGAACACACATGCAATTACTCTAGTGGATCCATATGTGGTTTGTGGAAAGAACACACGTGCAATGACAATGGTGGATCCATATGTGGTTTGTGAAAAGAACACACATGCAATGGCATTGGTGGATCCATATGTGGTTTGCAAAAAGAACACACATGCAATGACTCTAATGCTGGTTTAGTATAAGAACACACATGCAATGACTCTAGTGGATCCATATGTGGTTTGTGGAAAAAACACACATGCAATGCCTCTGGTGGATCCATATGTGGTTTGTGGAAAGAACACACATGCAATGACATTGGTGCATCCATATGTGGTTTGTGAAAAGAACACACATGCAATTACTCTGATGGATACACATGTGTTTTCTGGAAACAACACACATGCAATGGCATTAGTGGATCCATGTGTGGTTCATGACAAGAACATACATGCAATGACATTGGTTGATCAATATGTTGTTTGTGCCAATAACACACATGCCATTCCATTGGTTGGTCCATGTGGTTTATGGAAAAAACAGACATGCAATGACTCTGGTGGATCCATACGTGGTTTGTGGAAAGAACACACATGCAATTACATTGGTTGATCCATATGTGGGTTGTGACAAGAACACACATGCAATGACTCTAGTACTGGTTTTAGTATAAGAACACACATGCAATGACTCTAGTGGATCCATATGTGGTTTGCTGAAAGAACACACATGAAATCACTCTAGTGGGTCCATATGTGGTTTGTGAAAAGAACACACATGCAGTGACTCTAGTGGGTCCATATGTGGTTTGTGAAAACAACACACATGCAATTAATCTGGTGGATACATATGTGGTTTGTGGAAAGAAAACATATGCAATGGCATTGGTGGATCCATGTGTGGTTCATCACAAGAACATACATGCAATGACATTGGTTGATCCATATGTGGTTTGTGACAATAACACACATGCAATGCCATTGGTTTATCCAAGTGGTTTGTGGAAAGAACACACATGCAATGACATTGGTTGATCCATGTGTGGTTTGTGAAAAGAACACAGATGCAATGCCATTGGTGGATCCATGTGTGGTTTGTGAAAGGAACACACATGCAATGACTCTAGTGGATCCATATGTGGTTTGTGGAAAGAACACACATGCAATGACTCTGGTGGATCCATATGTGGTTTGTGGAAAGAACACACATGCAATGCGATTGGTGGATCCATATGTGGTCTGTGAAAAGAACACACATGATATTACTCTGGTGGATACATATGTGGTTTGTGGAAATAAACACATGCAATGGCATTGGTTTATCCATATGTGGTTTGTGAAAAGAACACACATGCAATTACTCTGGTGGACACATATGTGGTTTGTGGAAAGAACACACATGCAATGGCATTGGTGGATCCATGTGTGGTTCATGACAAGAACATACATGCAATGCCATTGGTTGATCCATATGTGGTTTGTGACAATAACACACATGCAATTTCATTGGTTTATCAATGCGGTTTGTGGAAAAGAACACACATGCAATGACACTGGTGGATCCATGTGTGGTTTGTGGAAAGAACATACATGCAATCACATTGCTGGATCCATGTGTGGTTTGTGGAAAGAACATACATGCAATGACTCTGGTGGATCCATGTGTGGTTTGTGGAAAGAACAAACATGCAATGACTCTAGTGGATCCATATGTGGTTTGTGGAAAAGAACACACATGCAATGACATTGGTGGATCCATATGTGGTTCGTGAAAAGAACACACATGCAATGAATATAATGCTGGTTTTACTATAAGAATACACATGCAATGACTTTAGTGGGTCCATATGTGGTTTGTGAAAAGAACACACATGCAATGACATTGGTTGATCCATGTGGTTTGTGCAAAGAACACACATGCAATGACTCTGGTGGATCCATGTGTGGTTTGTGAAAAGAACACACATGCAATGACTCTAGTGTTGGTTTTAGTATAAGAACATACATGCAATGACATTGGTGGATCCATATGTGGTTCATGATAGGAACACACATGCAATGACATTGGTTGATCCATATGCGGGTTGTGAAAAGAACACACATGCAATGCCATTGGTTAATCCATGTGTGGTTTGTGGAAAGAACACACATGCAATGACATTTGTTGATCCATATGTGGTTTGTGAAAAGAACACACATGCAATTACTCTAGTGGATCCATATGTGGTTTGTGGAAAGAACACACGTGCAATGACTCTGGTGGAGCCATATGTGGGTTGTGAAAAGAACACACATGCAATGGCATTGGTGGATCCATATGTGGTTTGCAAAAAGAACACACATGCAATGACTCTAATGCTGGTTTAGTATAAGAACACACATGCAATGACTCTAGTGGATCCATATGTGGTTTGTGGAAAAAACACACATGCAATGCCTCTGGTGGATCCATATGTGGTTTGTGGAAAGAACACACATGCAATGACATTGGTGCATCCATATGTGGTTTGTGAAAAGAACACACATGCAATTACTCTGATGGATACACATGTGTTTTCTGGAAACAACACACATGCAATGGCATTAGTGGATCCATGTGTGGTTCATGACAAGAACATACATGCAATGACATTGGTTGATCAATATGTTGTTTGTGCCAATAACACACATGCCATTCCATTGGTTGGTCCATGTGGTTTATGGAAAAAACAGACATGCAATGACTCTGGTGGATCCATACGTGGTTTGTGGAAAGAACACACATGCAATTACATTGGTTGATCCATATGTGGGTTGTGACAAGAACACACATGCAATGACTCTAGTACTGGTTTTAGTATAAGAACACACATGCAATGACTCTAGTGGATCCATATGTGGTTTGCTGAAAGAACACACATGAAATCACTCTAGTGGGTCCATATGTGGTTTGTGAAAAGAACACACATGCAGTGACTCTAGTGGGTCCATATGTGGTTTGTGAAAACAATACACATGCAATTAATCTGGTGGATACATATGTGGTTTGTGGAAAGAAAACATATGCAATGGCATTGGTGGATCCATGTGTGGTTCATCACAAGAACATACATGCAATGACATTGGTTGATCCATATGTGGTTTGTGACAATAACACACATGCAATGCCATTGGTTTATCCAAGTGGTTTGTGGAAAGAACACACATGCAATGACATTGGTTGATCCATGTGTGGTTTGTGAAAAGAACACAGATGCAATGCCATTGGTGGATCCATGTGTGGTTTGTGAAAGGAACACACATGCAATGACTCTAGTGGATCCATATGTGGTTTGTGGAAAGAACACACATGCAATGACTCTGGTGGATCCATATGTGGTTTGTGGAAAGAACACACATGCAATGCGATTGGTGGATCCATATGTGGTCTGTGAAAAGAACACACATGATATTACTCTGGTGGATACATATGTGGTTTGTGGAAATAAACACATGCAATGGCATTGGTTTATCCATAAGTGGTTTGTGAAAAGAACACACATGCAATTACTCTGGTGGACACATATGTGGTTTGTGGAAAGAACACACATGCAATGGCATTGGTGGATCCATGTGTGGTTCATGACAAGAACATACATGCAATGACATTGGTTGATCCATATGTGGTTTGTGACAATAACACACATGCAATGTCATTGGTTGATCAATGCGGTTTCTGGAAAAGAACACACATGCAATGACACTGGTGGATCCATGTGTGGTTTGTGGAAAGAACATACATGCAATGACATTGCTGGATCCATGTGTCGTCTGTGGAAAGAACATACATGCAATGACTCTGGTGGATCCATGTGTGGTTTGTGGAAAGAACAAACATGCAATGACTCTAGTGGATCCATATGTGGTTTGTGGAAAAGAACACACATGCAATGACATTGGTGGATCCATATGTGGTTCGTGAAAAGAACACACATGCAATGAATATAATGCTGGTTTTAGTATAAGAATACACATGCAATGACTTTACTGGGTCCATATGTGGTTTGTGAAAACAACACACATGCAATGACATTGATTGATCCATGTGGTTTGTGCAAAGAACACACATGCAATGACTCTGGTGGATCCATGTGTGGTTTGTGAAAAGAACACACATGCAATGAATCTAGTGTTGGTTTTAGTATAAGAACACACATGCAATGACATTGGTGGATCCATATGTGGTTCATGATAGGAACACACATGCAATGACATTGGTTGATCCATATGTGGTTTGTGACAATAACACACATGCAATGACATTGGTTGATCCATATGCGGGTTGTGAAAAGAACACACATGTAATGCCATTGGTTAATCCATGTGTGGTTTGTGGAAAGAACACACATGCAATGACATTTGTTGATCCATATGTGGTTTGTGAAAAGAACACATATGCAATTACTCTAGTGGATCCATATGTGGTTTGTGGAAAGAACACACGTGCAATGACTCTGGTGGAGCCATATGTGGTTTGTGAAAAGAACACACATGCAATGGCATTGGTGGATCCATATGTGGTTTGCAAAAAGAACACACATGCAATGACTCTAATGCTGGTTTAGTATAAGAACACACATGCAATGACTCTAGTGGGTCCATATGTGGTTTGTGAAAAGAACACACATGCAATGACATTGGTTGATCCATGTGGTTTGTGGAAAGAACACACATGCAATGACTCTGATGGATCCATGTGTGGTTTGTGAAAAGAACACACATGCAATGACTCTAGTACTGGTTTTAGTATAAGAACACACATGAAATAACATTAGTGGATCCATATGTGGTTCATGACAGGAACACACATGCAATGACATTGGTTGATCTATATGTGGTTTGTGACAATAACACACATGCAATGTCATTGGTTGATCCATATGTGGGTTGTGAAAAGAACACACATGCAACACATGCAATGCCATTAGTTGATCCATGTGTGGTTTGTGGAAAGAGCACACATGCAATGACATTTGTTGATCCATATGTGGTTTGTGGAAAGAACATACATGCAATGACATTGGTTGATCCATATGTGGTTTGTGACAATAACACACATGCAATGCCATTGGTTTATCCATGTGGTTTGTGGAAAGAACACACATGCAATGACATTGGTTGATCCATGTGTGGTTTGTGAAAAGAACACAGATGCAATGCCATTGGTTGATCCATATGTGGTTTGTGAAAAGAACACACATGCAATGACTCTAGTGGATCCATATGTGGTTTGTGGAAAGAACACACATGCAATGACTCTGGTGGATCCATATGTGGTTTGTGGAAAGAACACACGTGCAATGAGATCGGTGGATCCATATGTGGTTTGTGGAAAGAACACACATGATATTACTCTGGTGGATACATATGTGGTTTGTGGAAATAACACACATGCGATTACTCTCATGGATCCATATGTGGTTTATGAAGAGAACACACATGCAATGACATTGGTTGATACATATGTGGTTTGTGAAAGGAACAAACATGCAATGACTATAGTGGATCCATATGTGGTTTGTGGAAAGAACATACATGCAATTACTCTGGTGGATTCATATGTGGTTTGTGGAAAGAACATACATGGAATAACATTGGTGGATCCATATGTGGTTTGTGAAAAGAACACGCATACAATGACATTAGTTGATCCATATGTGGCTTGTGACAATAACACACATGCAATTACTCTAGTGGATACATATGTGGTGTGTGGAAAGAACACACATGCAATGGCTTTGGTGGATCCATGCGTGGTTCATGATAGGAACACACATGCAATGACATTGGTTTATCCATATGTAGTTTGTGACAATAACACACATGCAATGCCATTGGTTGATCCATGTGGTTTGTGGAAAAGAACACACATGCAATGACAATTTGTGGATCGATATGTTGTTTGTGGAAAGAACACACATGCAATGACATTGGTGGATCCATATGTGGTTTGTGAAAACAACACACATGCAATGACATTGGTTGATCCATATGTGGTTTGTGACAATAAAACACATGCAATGCCATTGGTTTTCCATGTGGTTTGTGGAAAAAATAGACATGCAATGACTCTGGTGGATCCATATGTGGTTTGTAAAAAGAACAAAAATGCAATGACATTGGTTGATCCATATGTGGGCTGTGAAAAGAACACACATTAAATGACTCTAGTGTGGGTTTTAGTATAAGAACACACATGCAATGACTCTAGTGGATCCATATGTGGTTTTTGGAAAGAACACACATGCAATGACTCTAGTGGATTTATATCTGGTTTTTGGAAAGAACACACATGCAATGACATTGGTCGATCCATATGTGTTTCATGGGAAGAACACACATTCAATGACATTGGTGGATCCATATATGGTTTGTGAAAAGAACACACATGCAATTACTCTGGTAGATACATATGTGGTTTGTGGAAATAACACACATGCAATGGCATTGGTGGATCCATGTGTGGTTCATGACAAGAACATACATGCAATGACAGTGGTTGATCCATATGTGGTTTGTGACAATAACACACATGCAATGCCATTGGTTGATCCATATGGTTTGTGGAAAATAACACACATGCAATGACTCTGGTGGATCCATGTATAGTTTGTGGAAACAACACATATGCTGACGAAAGGACGGGGAAAGACAGAAGGATTATTTCCCGTCTAGTTTCCGAGTTATATCCTGAGCTGGCCGAGTCTTGTAAAGGTCGGCCGAGATAGGAAAAGGCAGAACCTCAATAGTAATGGCAAGGCATTACCCGGCCGAGATATGGCGTATGTCGGCCGGGTTGGCCCGAATGATCTTAATGCAGGTGAGGGACAAAGATTCTGTGCGAGGAAGGGCCGAATGATACGAAGCTTGCAGGAGAAGGAGAAGCCCAAAGTCAAACCCTGGTCGCGGAATCCGAGCAGAGCCAAGAGCTAAAGACAAATAGGCAGAACGATAGAGGGGCAGAAGGAGGTCACGGAGGTGACAGTTCTGGAGCCCGAGGCACGCAGGACGGGTCCTCTGGAATCTTACCGCAGTGAGAAGG
This sequence comes from Avena insularis, assembly GCA_023614405.1. NCBI lineage: Eukaryota > Viridiplantae > Streptophyta > Magnoliopsida > Poales > Poaceae > Avena > Avena insularis. The sequence goes on along the minus strand of JAJUPC010000361.1, from coordinate 141,463 downwards.
GCGACAGGGAAAGAGGAGTGCCGAACTACTATATTGGGACAAGCATATTCCTCGAATATGCTTGCCACGTCAGCCCTAGAAGAACCCAAGGCTCTCCTTTATAAGGGGAGGCTTGGACCCTGATGAATTGATCGACTCATTCTCGGTACCGTTAGGCTGGTAAAAATCTCTCTTTCTCCTTGTGTACAGCTCAAGGAGCACTTGTAGCCCAAGGAAGGAGAAATAAAGATCTTTGCATCAGCTTTCTGTGTGTAGAATCAACTACATCTTCCCTCCCCAGATCCCACTAGCATCCATTGGCCCCAAACTTTAGCCTACCCATGGCATCTGCCGTGCCACCACCACGACAGTTGGCGCCCACCGTGGGGCCAGCAGCGGTGCTAGCTGGAGTTATGATCCGGACAGGAAACTTCATCAAGACTGGCGAGCGCGTTGTTCCTGGCTTGGTCCAGAGATTTGGTCTCTGTGACTATGTCAGTGACAATGCAGGGAGCTTCAGGGGGAAAACTCCCCCGCGTAATGGTGTCTTCATCAGCCTGGGCGGGCACAAGGTTTACATCGGTGTCGACATCTCCGGCGTTTATCCTCACCAAGTTGTTGTTGCAGGAAATCCACCTCTTAACGCTGCGAGCCGTCCGCCCGGAGCGCATCCTGCAGGCAGCGTCGAGGTAATGGTCGTGGCCGGGGTGCAAACTGGAGTAGCAGCTGCCGGGTCAAGCAGAGAATCCGCCCCCGATGTACAGGGCGCACCCAGGCAGACAGCACCACTACCCACCGAGGTAATCCCGCCAGTGACCAACCGGACAGAGGTGCAGGACACCACCCCAAAGGCACCAAGGGTAATAGGACCACCTCTGGAAAGGCCAGAGAACATTCTTCAGGCGACTATAGAAAACTTGACTACGCCTGTAGCGCCGATACTTGATCCGGCAAATGGTCAGGCAGAGTTGGAAGAAACCAGACAAAAGGTGCTAGTAGAGGCCAAAAAGGTATCGGCCTTGAGGGACTCCTTAAACAGGACCCTGCGAGAATATGCCAAAGCTAATAAGCAGCGTCGCACGAACGGGTGAGCGAGTTAAGGTTGAGAGGGAAGAACCTCATGGATGATATCAACAAAGAGCATGATGCTCATAAAGCAGAATCAGAGGATTTGGGTTTGCCGAGGTACAGTACCCCGGCCAAGAACCTAAGAGCGGCAAATGCCGCAGCATTAGAGTTAAAAGGGTTGACCGGCGAAGCCCGGCAGAAACAGCAAGAAAGAGTGAACGAGCTGGTGCGCATCGTGAACCAGCAAAACGAAGAAATGCTCAGAGCAAACCGGCGAGACGGGGCCTCGTGAATGGTTCATTCGGCGGGAAGCACCTGCCTTGTCCGTGGCAGCATCTTCACCCGGAAATAATGCTCGAAGAGACAAAGCAGTAACCTCGGGAAAGAGGAACAAGCAGATTGTCCCATATGATCCGGCAATGGCCGGAAAGGCAAATGAGAACAGAGGAAATGCAAGCCGAGGTAACAGTGGGGAGAGGAACCATGGCCGTGTGGAAAAAGATGGCGGAAGCCGAGGGAATGGAGATCTCGGCAGAAGAGAACCCGCGAGAGGCAATCATGAGAACAATACCCCGGTCGAAGTAAGGAAGCGCCACTAAACCCGCAACCGAGGCATGAACCGGCAGAAAGAAAGCGAGGCCAGCTCGCCAATCAAATTAATGAGAGATACAATGATGGTTATTCGAAATGGAATATGCGATCCATGGGAAACAACCACTATGGAATACAAGCGAGTTCTATATGAGATTTGTCAAATGATGCAAGAGTGAAGCTAGACCGGCTATACAGGTCCGAGTTATTGGAAGAACAGGGTCCACCAGGGCCGACGTGCTTTGGACCACGTATCATGGGCGAGCCACCTGTGCTGAACTTTCAACTAGCAAGGGGCACGAAAACATATAATGGGAGTACCAAACCACAAGACTGGTTGATTGACTATGCCACTGCTGTAAAAATAGCGGGTGGGAACTTACGATGGGCAGTACGGTATGTACCACAAATGCTGGAAGGACCAGCTAGGGTGTGGCTGAATAATCTACCAGCCGGCAGTATCAATTGTTGGCTGGATTTTGAAGAAATGTGTGTCAGCAACTTTACTAGCACATACAAGAGGCCAAACATGCCACAACAGTTAGCCATGTGCAAGTAGAGGCCGAATGAAACAGATAGAGAGTTTTTAACTCGGTGGTGCAACCTGAGAAACTCATGTGAAGGAGTCATAGAATCGCAGGCAATAGCTTGGTTCGCACAAGGATGCCGTTATGGCAGCGTATTGTGGCAACGTCTGCAAAGAGATATGCCGACCACACTGGCAGAAACTATCAGAATAGCGGACTCCTACGCATTAGGAGATCCAACGCAGCCGGAATTAATGTAGGCGGATCACCGCGAGCAGCAGGACCATTATGCAAGAGATTTGGCCGGGTCATCCAGGCGCGGTGATTTCAGAGGAAGAAGAAGAGAGGAAAGGCCGGATTATAGATATAATTCGGCCCAAGTGGCGGCAGTAGCGCAGGATCCACCGGGTCATGGAGCAACTCAACGGCAGAAGAATGGTCCTCAACAGTGGACACCAAGAAATGAAGGAAAAAGGCAGTGGACCCTAGAACAAAAGAAACAGTGGCAGGAGAGGCCGAAGTACACGTTCGAATCCATGTTAGATCAGCCGTGCAAATTTCACACGTCAAACCCATCCAGGCCAGCCAACCATACCACCCGCCAATGTGCATGGATGAAAAATGCAATGGGGAACCCCGCAGGGGTTCAGGCACCCCATCAAGTACATCAGCAGCATCAGCCACAGTTGACTGGAGCAAATGCACAGCAACTGATGTTACCGCCCCCTACCCCGAGATACGATAATTCGGATCGGAGAGACGCGGTGCATCAAGTGATGAACCAAGTCCAGGATGGAAGGACAAATCCGGCGAATACCGGATGCAATGATTACAGAGAACATCATCAATCCTATTGCGTGTTCACAATGGAACAGCAAGACAAGCAAAGTGTGCAGCGCCGGCATATGGAGGTGAATGCAGTTATGCCGGCAGTACCAAGATATATGCCTTGGTCGGATCAGGAGATAACTTGGAGCATAAAGGATCATCCTAAGATAATGCCGAGTCCCGGATCATATGCACTCGTGTTGGATCCGACATTTGTTGGACCGAGCATCATTGTGAAATTCTCAAAAGTACTCATTGACAATGGAAGCAGCATTAACATCATGTACAAAGATACCATGCATAAACTTGGAATATCGCAGAACATGTTGCAATCCACGAAGACCACTTTCCATGGGATAGTGCCAGGGCTTTCATGTGAACCCGTTGGTAAGGTCCGAGTGGATGTGTTATTCGGCACAAGAGATAACTGCAGAGCAGAAAACTTAGAGTTTGAAGTGGTGGATCTAGAGAGCTGTTATCATGCTCTACTCGGACGACCAGCATTGGCCAAATTTATGGGCAGTTGTCATATAAGTTATCTGAAAATGAAGCTACCCGGACCACAAGGAGTGATAACTATAGCAGGGGATTACAAGAAATCAATGGAGTGTGCATCAGCCAGGTCAAATTTGCCCGAATCATTGGTTATAGAAAGAGAAAAAAGAAGGATTCAGGAGGTAGCAGCCCTCGCTCAGTCGGCACAGCTGAACATGCCGGCACTAGCCAACCCGCATGGCAGTGTCTCTTTTCAGCCGACCAAAGAAACGAAGAAGTTTCAAATAGATGAGCAGTTCGGGCGTCTTGTTACTATTAGTGCGATCTGGACGCTAAATAGGAAAGCGAGCTCACCAACTTCCTCCGTGAGAATCGGGACATATTTGCATGGTCGACTCAAGATCTACAAGGTGTTCTGAGGGAGTTGGCTGAGCACTCTTTGAATGTAAGGCCAGGAGCAAGGCCGGTGAAGCAATCTCTCCGCCGCTTCGCCGAAGACAGGAGAAACATAATAGGGGATGAAATAGCTCGGCTCCTCGCAGCCGGGTTCATCATGGAGGTGCTGTATCCGGATTGGTTGTCGAATCCGGTGCTAGTAGAAAAGAAGAAAGATGATCCCAATGTAGCCATTGTATGGCGAATGTGCATCGATTACACGAACCTGAACAAGGCGTGTCCAAAAGATCCTTTTCCATTACCTAGAATAGACCAAGTCATTGATTCGACCGCTGGTTGTGAGTTATTGTCATTTGTAGACGCGTATTCTGGTTTCCACCAGATACCGTTAAATCCGGCCGATCAAATAAAGACTGCGTTTATTACCCCGTACGGGGCTTATTGCTATCGCACAATGCCATTCGGCCTGCGAAACGCAGGGGCAACATATCAGAGATGCATGCAAAAGTGTCTACACGATCAGATAGGAAAAAATGTACAAGTATATGTAGATGATGTGGTCATCAAAACCAAGGAAAGCAAAACCTTACTGGAAGATATACGGCAAACTTTCGTGAACTTGAGAAGGTTCCGAATGAAACTTAATCCGGAAAAGTGCACGTTTGGCGTGCCGGCAGGAAAATTACTCGGTTTTCTTGTATCTAGCCGAGGTATAGAGGCCAACCCAACAAAGATAAAAGCAGTAGAAAGAATGGAATTGCCGAGATGCTTAAATGATGTACAAAAATTCACAGGTTGTCTAGCCTCGCTCAGCCGGTTTGTATATCGGCTGGGAGAAAAGGCGCTACCACTATATCAGCTGATGAAGAAATCAGATAAATTCATTTGGACCCCGCAAGCAGACAGCGCATTTCATGAGTTGAAAAAAATGTTAGTCACAGCACCCGTTTTGGCTTCTCCATTATCAAAAGAGCCTATGTTACTCTATATAGCGGCTACCAACAGAGTAGTGAGTGATGTAGTCGTAGTAGAACGACTTGAAGATGATAAATCCGTACAAAGGCCGGTATATTATTTAAGCGAGGTATTATCCGCTTCAAAACAGAATTACCCACATTATCAGAAGATGGCTTATGGAGTATATATGTCGGCAAAAAAGCTTAAACACTACTTCAAAGAACATCCCATCAGAGTGATCTGTGAAGCGCCCATAGCCGACATATTGAGCAACAAAGATGCAAGTGGCCGAATAGCAAAATGGGCAATCGAGTTGTCACCTTACGCTCCACAATTTGATAGGGGAGCTGCTATCAAATCTCAAGCGATCAGACTTCTTCAGAGATCTGGGCGAAGTGCAGTATGAGCCACCATTACCAGATCCAAATTACTGGACAATGCATTTCGATGGTTCCAAACTAAGAAATGGTTTGGGGGCAGGAATAGTGTTAACCTCGCCTAAAAGAGATCAGCTGAAATATGTGTTACAAATACATTTTGCCGCATCCAACAATGTAGCCGAATATGAAGCACTGCTCCATGGATTGAAAGTAGCAAAAGAGATTGGCATACGCCGAATCTTATGCTATGGGGACTCGGATCTAGTAGTACAGCAAGTCTCAGGCAATTGGGATGCGTTAGATGCCAATATGGCTTTATACAGATTTCATGTGCAAAAGATCAGTGGGTACTTTGAAGGATGTGAATTTCACCACGTACCTCGGGCGAAAATGATGCATGAACACGTTGTCAAAACTCGGATCAACCGGCAGTCAATTCCCGGTATTGCCTGAACACCTCGAAAACCATCAATAATACCGTCTCCAGAATCCGTATCTATATTTATTCCGGCAAATTCAGCGAAGATAATGCGCCGATGGAAGTAGACCAGCAATATGACTCGGAACCCCCAAGAGAGGAGGAAGTAAGCACAATTATGGAGAAGGCCGAGGTAGATATGTCGGCAGAAAACATGGAGATAGACAGTGAAACCACACCAGAAGAAATCACACCGCTATGGGCGCAACCCATATTCTCTTACCTTAAAGACGCGATGTTACCGAGCAATGAAGTATTAGCAAGACAAACTGTAAGGAGAGCGAAAGCTTATACAATCATAAACAATGAGCTATATAAAAGAAGCGTCACAAGCGTATTGCAGAAATGTGTGAGTTCGGCAGAAGGACAGGAGATCCTTCTAGATATACATCAAGGAGAGTGTGGACACCATGCCTCATCTCGTGCCTTGGTAGCCAAAGCATTCAGGCATGGATTTTATTGGCCGACGGCGTTGAAAGAAGCCAAAGAGTTGGTTGAAAAATTCAATGGTTGTCAGAGATATGCAACCAAGATACATATGTCGTCGGCGGAGTTAAAGACAATACCCATCACTTGGCCATTTTCTGTGTGGGGCTTAGATATGGTGGGACCATTTAAGCCGGCCCGAGGGGGAATGACCCACATATTGGTTATGGTGGACAAGTTCACAAAATGGATTGAAGTGAAACCAATAAAAAAATGCGATGGGCCCACAGCAGTGAAATTTCTCAAAGATATTATTTTAAGATATCGGTATCCGCACAGTATTATTACAGATAATGGCACAAATTTTGCAGAAGGAGCCTTCGCCAGATTTTGCAGAGAGAAACACATAATACTAGAGGTTGCCTCTGTGGCTCACCCAGCATCTAATGGGCATGTGGAAAGGTCTAATGGACTAGTATTGTCAGGAATAAAACCACGACTTGTTGAACCACTGCAAAGGTCGGCAGGATGTTGGATTGAGGAACTCCCAGCCGTATTATGGAGCCTTAGGACTACTCCGAATAGATCAACATGCTATACACCATTCTTTCTGGTATACGGGGCAGAGGCCGTGCTTCCAGCCGACATAATACATGACTCGCCAAGAGTTACTCAGTATACAACCTCAGAGGTAAACGAAATAGCTTGGCAAGATACTGTAGACCTGCTAGAAGAAGCCAGAGAACTGGCACTGTCATGATCAGCTATTTATCAGCAGAACTTGCGATGATATCACAGCAATAAAGTGAATCCAAGGGGTATTCAAAGAAAGAGATTTAGTCCTCCGACTGGTGCAACGCACGGCCGGCATGCACAAGCTCTCACCTCCATGGGAGGGACCATTCATCGTGAGCAAAGCATTACAAAACGATGCCTATTATCTAATCGACGCTCAATCCCCCGAAAGGAACAAGGCAGACAAAGCTGGCGAAGAAACGAAGCGGCCATGGAATGTAGCCTTGCTTCGTCCATTTTACTCATAGCATAGTATTTCAAGGTCAAGGACCAATGATGTGTTAAACCTCGGCATCCAGAGCAGTGACTCGGGGACTGCCATATGTCATTTCAATTTCATCTTATGTATTAAAACCTCGGCATCCAGAGCAGTGACTCGGGGACTGCCATATGTCATTTCAATTTCATCTTATGTATTAAAACCTCGGCATCCAGAGCAGTGACTCGGGGACTGCCATATGTTATTTCAATTTCATCTTATGTATTAAACCTCGGCGTCCAGAGCAGTGACTCGGGGACTGCTATATGTTATTGAAATTTCGTTTTATGTACTAAATCTCGGCATTCAAAGCAGCGACTAGAGAACTAACATATACCGCCGCAGTGTTATGTTGAACACCAAAACTTGACACCCTGAGCAGCGCCTCGGCGGTGGTCTTATATTGTTCCTGAAATTTAGTTTACACACTAGACTTCAGCGGAACAGGCAGTCACTCGGGGACTGCCATATATTGTTCCAAAGTAGCAGTCAATCTTTGATACAAAAAAGGTATCACACTTCGGCACTCAGAATAAGAACAGATCAACCCCGTATGATGTTCGAAGATCACACCCAGATTACTCGACTAAAGCATGAGAAAACAAAGACAAAGATACATCCTAACACCAAAAAATTGCAGGCTACCAAAGCAAGAATTCGGACAAACAAGACCACTTAGACAAAGTGATAACAATTACAAACATGTGTCTCAGCAGCACACGGCAAAAGAAATTCATTCCATACAGAGGACAGATGAATGTTTCACCTACATCGTACGCCCGTCATACCAGGGATAGGAAATGACTTAAACGTTTTTAGATGGAGAGGCGGCAATCTGGTCAGGGGCTGGGGACTCCGAGGTAGGAGGAACTTCGGCCGACGTTACCTCGCCCTCTGCAGACCTAGGTGCAACCTCGGCCGAAGCCTGAGGCTGCTGAGGAGCATCAATTTGCGCATTGGAATGCCCGGTACCCTTGGAGGAGGATCGCGCGTCGCCGTTGTCATCCGAGCTCGAACTGGAGTCACCAGAAGTGGCCGAGTCATCTTCATCTCCCCCTTGCTCAGCTGAATCATCATCTGATGCATCCTCACCTACGACCTCCTCGTCCGGGTTTGGAAGGAAACTCGGCCCTTCATTCCAGGTGTGCACGTCGGCATATTCGACGAGTTGAAAGGCGCGAGCTTGCCGGAGAGCGACGAAAGTGGGGTCCTTAACCCAACGAGAACCAGTGCGCAGATTTCTCAAGATATCAAGAGAGATGTCTTCGTACCATGACATAATAATAGTTAGAGCCATATCAGCGCCAGCTCGTCCGGCTGATTCCCTCCAGAGACTTAGTTGCCTCTCAGATGCCGTAAGTATTTTCACCAGTAATTCGACCTCATTGATATCAGGGGTCCCAGAAGTGTTAGGCTAGAGAACATGGTAGGCTCGGATAGCTGCCTGCACCAAGTCCCTGCCCATAATTTTCATCGGACCAATAGCAGCGCCGACAGCGACAAGGAAATCTTCCATCGAGTACTCCGAATCACCAGGGACACCTCGGCGCTTACGAGCTGCTAGAACCCTTTCGAGCTCACAGGCTTAGCTTCTGGGAAATGACCTGCACAAAACACGAATGCGTCAGGAGATAAGAAACTTACAATGAATATAATTCGGCTGTGATAAGAAACTTACAATGAATATAACTCGGCTGTGATAAGAAACTTACAATGAATATAACTCAACATTTTATGGAGGTCTTTAGCCCAGATGATCTTGCTCTTCTCAAACGAAGCAATTTCCTCGCTCATTCCCTGAGTTTTCAGTTCGGCAGCCTCGAGGAGTTCTTTATTCGTCTGCAGCTCCAAAGCCAGCCGATTCTTCTCCTCGGAGAATTCCTGATCGACCTTTTCTAGTTCAGATTTCTGAGAGAGCTTAAGGGTCTCCACCTCGGCCCATGAGCGAGCTATTTCATCATCTTTTTCTTTTAGCTGCGCCGAATGAGTAGCGCTTTGTTCTAAAAAATGCAGCATCACGTCAGGCATAGGCGTGCAATCTTGGTGAGATGCTGCGAAGGTTTGCAACTCGGCTTTGCCACAGCCAAACAAAATAAAAAGTTTAGCGCGTATTCTAAAGGGCGAAAAGGTGTAGGGTAAGAGGGAAACTAACCTTCCAAGCTCTTGACTTTCTTCTCAAGACGAATGTTGAGATTATTGATATTACCTGTTTACCAAAAAAGTGAGCCGACACCTCGCGGACAAAAGTAAGTCGAAAATGATGAAAAGGAACTATCAACTTACCAGCCTTTTTTACCACAGGAAGGACTTTCTCGTATTTCTCTTCCAGTTTGCGGTGCGAAAAAAGCAACCTTTGAAATTTGGCAGTCCGCCTGTCGTGTGCAACCTGAACAATGGAGCAAAACGATGAATAAATGTCCGAAGCTAAAACAGATCCGAGTTAAGCGAAAACTTAACCCGGATCTAGGTGGCTGGATATTCAAAGCCAAAACAGATCCGAGTTAAGCGAAAACTTAACCCGGATCTAGGTGGCTGGATATTCGAAGCTAAAACAGATCCGAGTTAAGCAAAAACTCAACTCGGATCTAGGTGGCTAGATATTCAAAGCCAAAACAGATCTGAGTTAAGCGAAAACTTAACCCGGATCTAGGTGGCTGGATATTCAAAGCCAAAACAGATCCGAGTTAAGCGAAAACTTAACCCGGATCTAGGTGGCTTGATATTCAAAGCCAAAACAGATCTGAGTTAAGCGAAAACTTAACCCAGATCTAGGTGGCTGGATGTTCAAAGCCAAAACAGATCCGAGTTAAGCGAAAACTTAACCCGGATCTAGGTGGCTGGATATTCGAAGCTAAAACAGATCCGAGTTAAGCAAAAACTCAACTCGGATCTAGGTGGCTGGATATTCAAAGCAAAAACAGATCCGAGTTAAGCGAAAACTTAACCCAGATCTAGGTGGCTGGATATTCAAAGCCAAAACAGATCCGAGTTAAGCGAAAACTTAACCCAGATCTAGGCGGCTGGATATTCAAAGCCAAAAGTAGATTCGAGTCAGGCGAAATCTTAACCCGGACCTATGTGGCTAGACATTCAAAGAATATCTAGATAAAATTTAAGCAAAGTTTAAGATAGATCTACTCGGATATAGGCTCGAACCCTAAATTAAGTCGAGTTAAGTATAGCACTATAAAAACTTCCAAGCGAATAACAAGTTACTCGTTTGCAAGTTTCGGGGACTAATGTATATATAATAACATATGGAGAATCAGTCTAAACCCCGAGAAGCAACAATTACCTCGTTCATCTTGTTGCTATGTAGAATGATCTTGGCAGCTCGATCCAAACGGCTGCTGATGTCGGAAAGTTGAAACGGCTGACTGTTTGGATTACCCTCAAGCTGATCAGCAGCATTCCAGTTATGAGCATATTCCACCAGCGAGCCGAGGCTGTTCCCACTAGCCGTCTGGGTTAAGACTTTACCTCGGACATGTTGTGCAACCATCGCACTTGAGAGGCTTGTATGAAGAGCAAGCTGGGTGCTGGCAGCCGAGGTAACGGAGGCTTTGGTAGGCGCAGTTCCTTTGCGCAGCACGTCGGCAATACTTGGCTGAGAAGAACCATCAAGACCTTTTTGGGAAGTGGAAGCCTTGGTGGCAACAGTTTTTCTTACTGTAGAGGAGGCACCAGCAGAAGCCGATACCTCGGCAATGGGAACAGTGCCTTTAGGAGCAGGAGGGATCACAGGCGCAGAGGACGCCGGGGTATTAGCGACCACGGCTGCGGCTGGGGTTACTGTAGGAGCTACCGAGGTAGAAAGAGGCTCGGTGGATATGCTCGGATTCAATGGAGGGGCAACAGGTTCGGTAGAAATCTCGGAGACACGAGTATCAGGCGCATCGTGACGAGGGTATGACAGATGCGAAGCTGGAGGATACGCAGCATGAGTAGGACTGGGAATCCTAGTATCTTCAACGGGCGGAGGAGACGGCTGCCGAATCGGGCGGCTAGTCATACTAGGACCGCCAGGCTTAACGGAAAGCGGAGCACTGCGAAAATAAAAAAGAAAAAAGGATGTCAGGATGAAAAACAGAAAGAGGGAAACAAGAAATACGAGCAAAATGAGCTTACCCGGCGACCCCAGGCATGGTCTTGCGCCTGGGAGGATTCGGAGCAGACTTCTTCATTCGTTTCTTGGGGGCCGCCTCTGAGGCACTAGCAGGAGCCCCGCGTTTCCCCGAGGTAACTGGGGGCCGGGATGCAATAGGCTCGGCGTCGTGAACCTGACCGGCCGGATTAGCTGGGAAAGCAGAGGCCGGAAATGCATAAGAAATAGGCATTGCGGCAACTACCTCAAGAACTTGGACCTCGTCCGAATCAACTTCCTCCTCATAGACCGAAGTCTTGCCACGAGCACGGGCCGGAGCGGGATCCGACTTAGGGACGAATTCTTCGGAGTCCGGCTCCCCGACGTCCGGGGTATTCCGGTCCGCACTCCACGGAAGCGACAAAACCTCGGCATCCTCGTCCTTTTGCTCTGCGAACCTCTGTGAGGCGAAAAAGGAAGGAAGGTTAGCGAAAACAGATATGAAAACAATAGAAAATCAAAGCATTAATGGTTTAACTTACTGCGGGAGGAGGATGATCGCGGGTAAACGGTTTCAATCCCCAAGTCCAATCTTCAGGCATCTCCGTCTTAAATATAGCTCGGACACGCTTGAAGACGAGGTAGTTGTCCAGCTCGACGGTCGAGACTCGGTTGGGATCAAGTGGACCACTCATGTAGCAAAGTTTGTGCGTCCTTTTCTGGAATGGGCAAATTGACTCGATGAAGGTAGCCATCAAGTCCTCGCCAGATAACCGGCCGGATCAGCTCCTTGAGCCGAGTCTCGAAAAGCTCGGCCAAGACGTGACTCCTCCTCAGATTGTAAGTCCAATTCACCTTGGAAGGCGGACCAATGGAAAAGGCAGGGAGCCGAATCTTGTCTTCCGTCCCTCTGTTCTTGACATAAAAGAAGGATTTGTGCCACTTCTTGCACGACTCTAACCCGGTGACACGAGGAAATGCGGACTTCCTCCGAGGTGTAATGGACGCCGCCCCGCACTGAGTAAGCAGTTTCTCGGAAGGGTGCAGAGACTTGTCAGGGACTACATTAGAACGAATCTGGAAGAACTTCGACCAGACGTGCACGGACGGCCATAGGCCGAAGTATCCCTCCGAGGCGGAGATGAATGCGAAAAGAAGCGATGGCATTCGCAGGAAGATGATGCGGCTGAAGGCCGAAGTAGTCGAGAAACTCTCTTGCAAAATCGCTAACAGGGAGACCAAAGCCGCGCGAGAAATGTGACATAAAGACTACATATTCGCCCTCCCTAACATCCGGAGATAACTCGTTGCCGGGTAAACGACAAGAGACCTCGGCGGGAATCCTCCGGGTTCAAATGAGCCACTCGATCTCCCGCCGGTGGCGAGGAGCCCACGAGCCTCGCTCGGGCCCAGAGCCAGCATCATCATCCTCTACCAGGGCACCGCTAAAGGAACTAGACATGGTTTCGCTGGAAAGATCGCCGGAGGAAGAACTCGCGGCGGAGGAAAACTTAGAGCTACGAGGCCCCGTCGCAATTCTCATAAAAAGCGGTGGCGAACAACGGCGAGAACATGGCGAGAACAAAGAGGAAACGAAGGGATCTAGAGGAAAGCCTAGGCGGCAAGGCCGAAAAGAACTCACCGGCGACGACGCCGGAGCAAGTGAGCGGCGACGAGGCAGACGGAGCAGCGCGGCGGAGTCCTCCTCATCGCAGAACCAGTTGAGCGCGCGGCGGCGGAACCACGAACAAGCGCAGAAGCGCGAGGAAGAAGAAGGGTGCAGGCGAACGAGAAGGGGAAAGTGAAACTCCCAGGCGCCGCGCCCCTCTTTATAACCGAGCCACCTGCGGGGTAGTGGGATAGTGGGTGTGGCGGTTCGTCGTGTAGATCGTGTGTGCCGCGCGACCACGCGTCGCTGAGCGGAGCCGCACCAAGGACCACACGATTGACCAAGGAGCTCACGATCCCCAACGAGAACGGCGCACGAGGCGTCAAGCAGCGGTAGCGACAGCTTGTAGTAATCAGTCAAGAAACTGTATAGAAACAAAAAACTAGAGAAACGATGATGAGAATGACACGTAAGACAAGGCGTGCAGTGGTAAATACGATGTTACCGCGGACGAACAGGAGATAACTCGGAAACAATGCATAATAAGTGTCATAAAACTGATACGACTCGGCCGAGATGATCGGCGGGACCATATCAGCTTCGGGGACTAATGTTGGGGAGGTAACCCCGGATAGGGTAAGGACGGGGAAAGACGAAAGGATTATTTCCCGTCCAGTTTCCGAGTTATATCCTGAGCTGGCCGAGTCTTGTAAAGGTCGGCCGAGATAGGAAAAGGCAGAACCTCAATAGTAATGGCAAGGCATTACCCGGCCGAGATATGGCGTATGTCGGCCGGGTTGGCCCGAATGATCTTAATGCAGGTGAGGGACAAGCCGAGTTACGCGAGGAAGGGCCGAATGAGACGAAGCTTGCAGGAGAAGGAGAAGCCCAAAGTCAAACCCTCGTCGCGGAATCCGAGCAGAGCCAAGAGCTAAAGACAAATAGGCAGAACGACAGAGGGGCAGAAGGAGGTCATGGAGGTGACAGTTCTAGAGCCCGAGGCACGTAGGACGGGTCCTCTGGAATCTTACGGCAGTGAGAAGGGCGACAGGGAACGAGGAGCGCCGAACTACTATATTGGGACAAGCATATTCCTCGAATATGCTTGCCACGTCAGCCCTAGAAGAACCCACGACTCTCCTTTATAAGGGGAGGCTTGGACCCTGATGAAGGTATCGACTCATTCTCAGTACCGTTAGGCTGGTAAAAATCTCTCTTTCTCCTTGTATACAGCTCAAGGAGCACTTGTAGCCCAAGGAAGGAGAAATAAAGATCTTTGCATCAGCTTTCGGTGTGTAGAATCAACTACATCTTCCCTCCCCAGATCCCACTAGCATCCATTGGCCCCAAACTTTAGCCTACCCATGGCATCTGCCGTGCCACCACCACGACAACAATGACTCTGGTGGATCCATGTGTGGTTTGTGAAAAGAACACACATGCAATGACTGTAGTTCTGGTTTTTGTATAAGAACACACATGGAATGACTCTAGTGGGTCCATATGTGGTTTGTGAAAAGAACACACATGCAATGACTCTAGTGGATCCATATGTGGTTTGTGTGGTTTGTGGAAAGAACACACATGAAATGACACTGGTGGATCCATATGTGGTTTGTGAAAAGAACACACATGCAATGACATTGGTTGATCCATATGTGGTTTGTGACAATAACACACATGCAATTACTCTAGTGGATATATATGTGGTTTGTGGAAAGAACACACATAAATGGCATTGGAGGATCCATATGTGGTTCATGACAGGAACACACATGCAATGACATTGGTTGATCCATATGTGGTTTGTGACAATAACACACATGCAATGCCATTGGCTGATCCATGTGGTTTGTGGAAAAGAACACACATGCAATGAAATTGGTGGATCCATATGTGGTTTGTGGAAATAACACACATGCAATGACATTGGTGGATCCATATGTGGTTTGTGGAAAGAACATGCATGCAATGACATTGGTTGATCCATATGTGGTTTGTGAAAATAACACACATGCAATGCCATTGGTTTATCCATGTGGTTTGTGGAAAAAACAGACATGCAATGACTCTGGTGGATCCATATGTAGTTTCTGGAAAGAACACAAATGCAATGACATTGGTTGATCCATATGTGGGTTGTGAAAAGAACAGACATGCAATGACTCTAGTGCTTGTTTTAGTATAAGAACACACATGCAATGAATCTAGTGGATTCATATGTGGTTTGTGGAAAGAACACACATGCAATGACTCTAGTGGATCCATATGTGGTTTGTGGAAAGAACACAGATGCAAGGACTCTAGTGGATCGATATGTGGTTTGTGAAAAGAAAACACATGCAATGACTCTAGTGGATTCATCTGTGGTTTTTGGAAAGAACACACATGCAATGACATAGGTGGATCCATATGTGGTTCATGGAAAGAACACACATGCAATGACATTGGTGCATCCATATGTGTTTTGTGAAAAGAACACACATGCAATGACATTTGTTGATCCATATGTGGTTTCTAGAAGAACACACATGCAATTACTCTGGTGGATACATATTTGGTTTGTGGAAAGAACACACATGCAATGGCATTGGTGGAGCCATGTGTGGTACATGACAAGAACATAAATGAAATGCCATTGGTTGATCCATGACTCTGGTGTATCCATGTGTGGTTTGTGGAAACAACACACATGCAATGACTCTGATGGATACATGTGGGGTTTGTGAAAAGAACACACATACAATGACTCTAGTGCTGGTTTTATTATAAGAACACACATGCAATGACTCTAGTGGGTCCAGATGTGGTTTGTGAAAAGAACACACATGCAATGACTCTAGTGGATCCATATGTGGTTCATGAAAAGAACTCACATGCAATGACATTGGTTGATCCATATGTGCTTTGTGAAAGGAACACACATGCAATGACTGTAGTGGATCCATATGTTGTTTGTGGAAAGAACACACATGCAATGACTCTAGTGCATCCATAGTGGTTTGTGGAAAAGAACACACATGCAATTACTCTCGTGGATCCATATGTGGTTTGTGAAGAGAACACACATGCAATGACATTGGTGGATACATATGTGGTTTGTGAATGGAACAAACATGCAATGACTCTAGTGGATCCATATGTGGTTTGTGGAAAGAACATACATGCAATTACTCTAGTGGATCCATATGTGGTTTGTGGAAAGAACACACATGCAATGACATTGGTGGATCCATAGGTGGTTTGTGAAAAGAACACACATGCAATGACATTGGTTGATCCATATGTGGTGTGTGACAATAACACAATGCAATTACTCTAGTGGATACATATGTGGTTTGTGGAAAGAAAACACATGCAATGGCATTGGTGGATCCATATGTGGTTCATGACAGGAACAGACATGCAATGACATTGTTTTACCCATATGTGGTTTGTGACAATAACACACATGCAATGCCATTGGTTAATCCATGTGGTTTGTGGAAAAGAACAAACATGCAATGACAATTGGTGGATCCATATGTGGTTTGTGGAAAGAACACACATGCAATGACATTGGTGGATCCATATGTGGTTTGTGGAAAGAACACACATGCAATGACATTGCTGGATCCATATGTGGTTTGTGAAAAGAACATACATGCAATGACATTGGTTGATCCATATGTGGTTTGTGAAAATAACACACATGCCATGCCATTGGTTTATGCATGTGGTTTGTGGAAAAAACAGACATGCAATGACTCTGGTGGATCCATATGTGGTTTCTATAAAGAACACAAATGCAGTGACATTGGTTGATCCATATGTGGGTTGTGAAAAGAGCACACATGCAATGACTCTAGTGCTGATTTAGTATAAGAACACACATGCAATGACTCTAGTGGATTCATATGTGGTTTGTGGAAAGAACACACATGCAATGACTCTAGTGATCCATATGTGGTTTGTGGAAAGAACACAAATGCAAGGACTCTAGTGGATCGATATGTGGTTTGTGAAAAGAACAGACATGCAATGACTCTAGTGGATTCATATGTGGGTTTTGGAAAGAACACACATGCAATGACATAGGTGGATTCATATGTGGTTCATGGATAGAACACACATGCAATGACATTGATGGATCCATATGTGTTTTGTGAAAAGAACACACATGCAATGACATTTGTTGATCCATATGTGGTTTGTGAAAAGAACACACATGCAATTACTCTGGTGGATACATATTTGGTTTGTGGAAAGAACACACATGCAATGGCATTGGTGGATCCATGTGTGGTTCATGACAAGAACATACATGAAATGACATTGGTTGATCCATACGTGGTTTGTGACAATAACACACATGCAATTCCATTGGTTGATCCATGTGGTTTGTGGAAAAGAAAACGCATGCAATGACTCTGGTGTATCCACGTGTGGTTTATGGAAAGAACACACATGCAATGACTCGGATGGATCCATGTGGGGTTTGTGAAAAGAACACACATACAATGACTCTAGTGCTGGTTTTATTATAAGAACACACATGCAATGACTCTAGTGGGTCCATATGTGGTTTGTGAAAAGAACACACATGCAATGGCTCTAGTGGATCCATATGTGGTTCATGAAAAGAACTCACATGCAATGACATTGGTTGATCCATATGTGGTTTGTGAAAGGAACACACATGCAATGAGTCTAGTGGATACATATGTGGTTTGTTGAAAGAACACACATGCAATGACTCTTGTGGATCCATAGTGGTTTGTGGAAAAGAACACACATGCAATTACTCTCATGGATACATATGTGGTTTGTGAAGAGAACACACATGCAATGACATTGGTTGATCCATATGTGGTTTTTGAAAGGAACAAACATGCAATGACTCTAGTGGATCCATATGTGGTTTGTGGAAAGAACATACATGCAATTTCTCTGGTGGATCCATATGTGGGTTGAGGAAAGAACACACATGCAATAACATTGGTGGATCCATATGTGGTTTGTGAAAAGATCACACATGCAATGACATTGGTTGATCCATATGTCGTTTGTGACAATAACATACATGCAATTACTCTAGTGGATACATATGTGGTTTGTGGAAAGAACACACATGCAATGGAATTGGTGGATCCATATGTGGTTCATGACAGGAACAAACATGCAATGACATTGGTTTATCCATATGTGGTTTGTGACAATAACACACATGAAATACGATTGGTTGATTCATGTGGTTTGTGGAAAAGAACACACATGCAATGACAATTGGTGGATCCATATGTGGTTTGTGGAAAGAACACACATGCAATGACATTGGTGGATTCATATGTGGTTTTTGAAAAGAACACACATGCAATGACATTGGTTGATCCATATGTGGTTTGTGACAATAACAGACATGCAATGCCCTTGGTTTTTCCATGTGGTTTGTGGAAAAAACAGACATGCAATGACTCTGGTGAATCCAAATGTTGTTTGTGAAAGAACACAAATGCAATGACATTGGTTGATCCATATGTGGGTTGTGAAAAGAACACACATGCAATGACTCTAGTGCAGGGTTTAGTATAAGAACACTCATGCAATGACTCTAGTGGATCCATATGTGGTTTGTGGAAAGAACACACATGGAATGACTCTAGTGGATCCATATGTGGTTTGTGGAAAGAACACAGATGCAAGGACTCTAGTGCATCCATAGTGGTTTGTGGAAAAGAACAGACATGCAATTACTCTCGTGGATCCATATGTGGTTTGTGAAGAGAACACACATGCAATGACATTGGTGGATACATATGTGGTTTGTGAATGGAACAAACATGCAATGACTCTAGTGGATCCATATGTGGTTTGTGGAAAGAACAAACATGCAATTACTCTAGTGGATCCATATGTGGTTTGTGGAAAGAACACACATGCAATGACATTGGTGGATCCATAGGTGGTTTGTGAAAAGAACACACATGCAATGACATTGGTTGATCCATATGTGGTTTGTGACAATAACACAATGCAATTACTCTAGTGGATACATATGTGGTTTGTGGAAAGAAAACACATGCAATGGCATTGGTGGATCCATATGTGGTTCATGACAGGAACAGACATGCAATGACATTGTTTTACCCATATGTGGTTTGTGACAATAACACACTTGCAATGCCATTGGTTAATCCATGTGGTTTGTGGAAAAGAACAAACATGCAATGACAATTGGTGGATCCATATGTGGTTTGTGGAAAGAACACACATGCAATGACATTGGTGGATCCATATGTGGTTTGTGGAAAGAACACACATGCAATGACATTGCTGGATCCATATGTGGTTTGTGAAAAGAACATACATGAATGACATTGGTTGATCCATATGTGGTTTGTGAAAATAACACACATGCAATGCCATTGGTTTATGCATGTGGTTTGTGGAAAAAACAGACATGCAATGACTCTGGTGGATCCATATGTGGTTTCTATAAAGAACACAAATGCAGTGACATTGGTTGATCCATATGTGGGTTGTGAAAAGAGCACACATGCAATGACTCTAGTGCTGGTTTAGTATAAGAACACACATGCAATGACTCTAGTGGATTCATATGTGGTTTGTGGAAAGAACACACATGCAATGACTCTAGTGATCCATATGTGGTTTGTGGAAAGAACACAAATGCAATGACTCTTGTGGATCGATATGTGGTTTGTGAAAAGAACAGACATGCAATGACTCTAGTGGATTCATATGTGGGTTTTGGAAAGAACACACATGCAATGACATAGGTGGATTCATATGTGGTTCATGGATAGAACACACATGCATTGACATTGATGGATCCATATGTGTTTTGTGAAAAGAACACACATGCAATGACATTTGTTTATCCATATGTGGTTTGTGAAAAGAACACACATGCAATTACTCTGGTGGATACATATTTGGTTTTTTGGAAAGAACACACATGCAATGGCATTGGTGGATCCATGCGTGGTTCATGACAAGAACATACATGAAATGACATTGGTTGATCCATATGTGGTTTGTGACAATAACACACATGCAATTCCATTGGTTGATCCATGTGGTTTGTGGAAAAGAAAACGCATGCAATGACTCTGGTGTATCCACGTGTGGTTTGTGGAAAGAACACACATGCAATGACTCAGATGGATCCATGTGGGGTTTGTGAAAAGAACACACATACAATGACTCTAGTGCTGGTTTTATTATAAGAACACACATGCAATGACTCTACTGGGTCCATATGTGGTTTGTGAAAAGAACACACATGCAATGGCTCTAGTGGATCCATATGTGGTTCATGAAAAGAACTCACATGCAATGACATTGGTTGATCCATATGTGGTTTGTGAAAGGAACACACATGCAATGAGTCTAGTGGATACGTATGTGGTTTGTTGAAAGAACACACATGCAATGACTCTAGTGGATCCATAGTGGTTTGTGGAAAAGAACACACATGCAATTACTCTCATGGATACATATGTGGTTTGTATAGAGAACACACATGCAATGACATTGGTTGATCCATATGTGGTTTTTGAAAGGAACAAACATGCAATGACTCTAGTGGATCCATATGTGGTTTGTGGAAAGAACATACATGCAATTTCTCTGGTGGATCCATATGTTTGTTGAGGAAAGAACACACATGCAATAACATTGGTGGATCCATATGTGGTTTGTGAAAAGATCACACATGCAATGACATTGGTTGATCCATATGTCGTTTGTGACAATAACACACATGCAATTACTCTAGTGGATACATATGTGGTTTGTGGAAAGAACACACATGCAATGGAATTGGTGGATCCATATGTGGTTCATGACAGGAACAAACATGCAATGACATTGGTTTATCCATATGTGGTTTGTTACAATAACACACATGAAATACCATTGGTTGATCCATGTGGTTTGTGGAAAAGAACACACATGCAATGACAATTGGTGGATCCATATGTGGTTTGTGGAAAGAACACACATGCAATGACATTGGTGGATTCATATGTGGTTTTTGAAAAGAACACACATGCAATGACATTGGTTGATCCATATGTGGTTTGTGACAATAACAGACATGCAATTCCCTTGGTTTTTCCATTTGGTTTGTGGAAAAAACAGACATGCAATGACTCTGGTGAATCCAAATGTGGTTTGTGAAAGAACACAAATGCAATGACATTGGTTGATCCATATGTGGGTTGTGAAAAGAACACACATGCAATGACTCTAGTGCAGGTTTTAGTATAAGAACACTCATGCAATGACTCTAGTGGATCCATATGTGGTTTGTGGAAAGAACACACATGGAATGACTCTAGTGGATCCATATGTGGTTTGTGGAAAGAACACAGATGCAAGGACTCTAGTGGATAGATATGTGGTTTGTGAAAAGAACACACATGTAATGACTCTAGTGGATTCATATGTGGTTTTTGGAAAGAACACACATGCAATGACATTGGTGGATCCATATGTGGTTCATGGAAAGAACACACATGCAATGACATTGGTGGATCCATATGTGTTTTGTGAAAATAAAACAAATGCAATGACATTTGTTGATCCATATGTGGTTTGTGGAAATAACTCACATGCAATGGCATTGCTGGATCCATGTGTGGTTCATGACAAGAACATACATGGAATTACATTGGTTTATCCATATCTGGTTTATGACAATAAAACACATGCAATGCCATTGGTTGATCCATGTGGTTTGTGGAAAAGAACACACATGCAATGACTCTAGTGGATCCATGTGTGGTTTGTGGAAGGAACACACATGCAATGACTCTGGTGGATCCATTTGTGGTTTGTGAAAAGAACACACATGCAATGACTCTAGTGGGTCCATATGTGGTTTGTGAATAGAACACACATGCAATGACTCTAGTGGATCCATATGTGGTTCATGAAAAGAATACACATGCAATGACATTGGTTGATCCATATGTGGTTTGTGAAAGGAACACACATGCAATGACTCTAGTGGATCCATATGTGGTTTGTGGAAAGAACACCCATGCAATGACTCTAGTGGATCCATATCTGGTTTGTGGAAAAGAACACACATGATATTACTCTAGTGAGTACATATGTGGTTTGTGGAAAGGACACACATGGAATGGCATTGGTGCATCCATATGTGGTTCATGACAGGAACACACGTTTAATGACATTGGTTGATCCATATGTGGTTTGTGACAATAACACACATTCAATGCCATTGGTTTATCCATGTGCTTTGTGGAAGAGAACACACATGCAATGACATTGGTGGATCCATATGTGGTTTGTGGAAAGAACACACATGAAATGACATTGGTTGATCCATATGTGGGTTGTAAAAAGAACACACATGCAATTACTCTAGTGGATACGTATGTGGTTTGTGGAAAACACACATGCAATAAACACTGGTGGATCCATATGTGGTTCATGACAGGAACACACATGCAATGACATTGGTCGATCCATATGTGGTTTGTGACAATAACACACATGCAATGCCATTGGTTGATCCATGTGGTTTATGGAAAAGAACAAACATGCAATGACCTCTAGTGGATCTATCTTGGCATAATTTGATGTATGCCATGATGTATTTCATTGTAAAAGGTACTCACTTTCCATTTTTATAGTACTCAGCTTTGCCCTTGGTTTTTTGATACTACTCAGTTTTGCCCCCTCTCTCTCTTTCGTAGAAGCCCAAACTTGTGCCCAGTCTGTCTGCTACGCCCTGATTGGCTGTCACAGTTGTCACGCGGATCGTGCACACCAACCTTTGATCCCGTGTGATCCAACGAGGCTCATTGCACACGTCGTGCCTTTCACAGGACAGCATGAGACAACACAGACGTCTCCCTCAACAAGACTTCTACAAGAAGGAACACGATGCTGTCCATGGAAAAAGTCGTCGAGTGGTCATGTCACGTTTAATCTAGTATGCAAAGGCTACAAGCCTACTACACGGCAACTGCTCATCCACGGCCCACGGGCTATACCATTTTTACTACGCAGCACGCCTCCACTCTCACTTCTGACAGGCCCCCACCACACGAACCTTCCACGTGGCAGTTGTAGCCAGAAGAGCTGCCTACCAGGGCCCTCGAGGAGGCCTAAACGTCCCCGCATTAAAAACCCAGCCTATCAGGTCCTCCATTCGCACTCATCCACTCCTCTCTCTTCCGAATCTAGCAAAACCCCTCAATCTTGAACGTACAAGCACGAACCTTCTCCATGAAACCAGTGCGTGGGGGTGAGTGTGCGGGCATTGCCGCTGGGGTGGTGATTCACGCGGCAGATCTGGAGGAGCATCACGCAGCACAAGGCGAGGAGGACGTGCAGTTCAACCCCTTAGGGGACCATGTGCTCGTCGGTGCTGACGACTTCGGAGGCCACGATGAGGGCGTGAATTTTGGCGAACACGCTCTGCTGGTGTACCCGGAGGTACATCTATTTCTACATGTTTCATATTTTCTGCTCGAGCTTAATCTATCCTGGATTCATAAAAAATCTAGTCTGAATGATTAGATGCAACGTACGAACCGATACATGGAGAGATCTTGTCTGTTCGGAATGAATACACATTATTTATTTATTAATAAGTTATCAAGAACACAAACCACATTAATTTGGGAGCGAGCTGGGGAGATGGCCGTAATGAACTGCTGAACCTGTATAGACATGTCATTGCATCGAAAGTAACTCGGAATGGTGGAAGGAATATATATTTATTATTTTTCTCATTTCGGTTTGCATTTCATACATTACAGGTAGATTCAAGTGAGATGGACTCTGACAAGGAGAAGAGGGACAACAAGAGCTGCCATGTCATGAAGAAGCTCAAGAGCGGGATAATCACTTTCCGCACTCGACTTGGGGAGCTCAGGTGCCCTTTATGTAAGAAAGGAGTCAACCCGAGGATTGCCAGCTTGATTCCGCATGAAGTTGTCATCGGTAAAAGCTCGACTAGTAAACACAAGTCGACAACCAAGGCTAAGCACGCTTCTTATGGCAAATTCCCGAGGGAGTATGTCAAGACCGGCCTAGTGTCCCCTTACTTAGGAATCAAGAACTTCTAGCCGACCAACCCGTCACTGTGCTGGCCCGACCACTAATAATATTTAGTTATCTTACCGTTTCTAGACCCTTAACCTATGGGGATTTCTATTTTCGTACCCTTCAAATTATATTGAAGTTCATCTTTTTATGGAGTTAAAGTTCCAGTGGCATACTCGTTATTTTGCTTGGATAGAAGGGTGCCCCCGACAGACATAAGGATTATCATGTCTGCTAGATCATAGAGGATCAACGGTTGGTGGGCACGATCCGTGTCACAACTGTCTCGACCAATCAGAGCGTATTAGCGAAGATGAGCACAGGTGCGAGAGATGGATACAAAGAGAGGGGAAAACCGAGTAGCACATAAGAACCAAGGGCAAAACTAAGTAGAACTTAAAAACCAAGGGCAAAACTGAGTTGAACTTAAAATCCAAGGGCAAGACTGGCAAAGGGATTCAAATAGAAAATAGAAAATGATTTAAAAAATGGAACCAAACTACCAGTGTTACGCTCGAGGGAAAAACTGAGTACAACTGAATCGCCAGGGTTAGACACGAGGGAAAAAACGTGACTCACGGTACGCGTGTGCGGTGCAGGCGATGCAGAAGGACACGTGTGGCTGCATAGCATAACGATGGCGTACGGTGCACGGTAGTGCAACGAAACGTCGCTTCCCTTCTCCTTTAATAGAGGCCTCCCTACTCTAACTCATCACTCACTCGCTCACTCAATCGTCTCCACTATCACATCACCTTCTACAAACCCCCAAGAAAACCCCAACCACCCTGGCGATGGAGAAGAACGGCGCGGTGGCCATCGGCGCCTCCAAGGCTGCCGGCGAGGAGGCCCCGTCCCCGTCCCCGTCCCCGCATCCGCCAGCGAGGAGGCCCCCACCTGTCTCGGACAGATCCCACTCGGCTGGGACCCCTACGAGGAGGTTGTCTACATAAGGCCGGAGAACCCCTATGACACCAGCATCACCGACTCATGGTCGGAGGTAACCAGGGTTTTCTGCCCTTCCCTTGTTCTTCGCCCATTCCCATTGTTGGATGTTAGATCGTATGTTATTAGAGCTCGGCTGTTCGTATTTTTACAGTAGCTAATCCTCTTGTGTTAGATCTCAATTTTCGATGAATCCCCTGTTCGTAGTTGGGATCAGTATTGGATTTGATTTGAGATTTGGGGAATAATCGAGAGATCTCAATCAGTTAATTTATGCAAATAATCAATCCCGATAATCAAAGTATCTCAATCATGTCCTTATTGCACTCTACTATTTTTTTCCAATAGGAGGATAGCAGCGATGTCCACATCGACGACGAGTCCAAGGACACCAAGACTCTTCATGTGCTGAGGAGGCTAAAGTTCGGCCAGTACAACAACTTGTTCGCCGGCGATGTGTACAGGTGCCCCCTCTGCCCCACCAGGAGGCTCCACGCCACGGACTTCAACTCCCTCGTGAAGCATGCCGAGGACGCGAGGACCTGCGGCGAGTCCGTGAACGTCCATGGCTTCATAGCCAAGCACCAGGCGCTCGGTCTTCACCTCCTCAACCTCCAGAAGGTGGCTATCAAGGAGGGTCGCATGCCCCTGAACAAACCCAAGGCGCCCAAGGTCAAGGGAGTAGGAAGCAAGAAGTGGAGGAGGCGCCAGAGGGAGGAGGCGGAGGCCCTCTTGGAATAGGCCACGAGGACCACTATTCAGCTGCTGATGCTGCTGCTGTAAAGCAGCTTCTTTTGTCTTGTCTGTGTTGAACCTATCAGCTGCTGCTGCTGAGCAGCCTAATTTTTGAACCTCGTTAAGTACCGGACTATATAACCTATATTAGCTGCTTTATCTTCCTCTCCTCTGTTTACTGAATTTATTTATGGTGCTGGTTGGTTTTGCTGCTCTAGATTTGCTACTAGATTGGGGAAAAATGAGGGCAAAAGGAACAATGAATGAAGCGAGAAGCAGCTCTAGATTCGCTACCTTTTTGGGCAAAAAAACACAACTATTAGCGAGAGAGGGGGGAAGGCACTCTTAAAAAGGCCAAATAACAAAAAAAACTTCCAATTTAGGCGTCAGGGCGCACGTAACAGCCAAGCCTTTGACCATACGACACCCCCCTCCGAGCGCATGTGAGGGCTTTGGAAAGGAGGGAGGGAAAAAGTGAGGACAAACGAGCCACAATGTTGCTATAGCTAAATCTGACAAAAAGCTGAATTTGGCTTTACCATGCAATTTGGCTAGAGCTCCAAAATGTAGCTATTCTAAATTCCTGCACCACGCGGTCCCACCGCTGACAAGAATAGCCTTATTTTTTGTCTAAAGATATGAGAGCAGAGGACACATGTGACACACAAGTTGGCTAATCAATTTGGAACCACATTTGGCATCGGAGCACCCTCCTGCTCCAGTTCCCTCTTTTGCTCAATTTGGAACCATCTCCATAGTGTAGGGAACTAGTTCCAAAAGCCAAAAAGTAATACCACTTTTGTTGGGGAAAATAGAAATCCCTAAACTATGTGGTGCATTGAAACCTCATGCTTTTCCACCGACACGTGTATTGCAAAGTTGCTTGATCGTGCATGCTTACACAAGTGGCCTACATAGAAACTTATAGAAGCATGGGAAAACAAGCTTCAATTTGGTAAATTCTGGACAAAATCACCAAATTAAAGAAAGGAAATTGCAAGCTCTGCGCAATCGGCAGGCCTGAGTGGCAGGGCGGCTGCCCCGGGGTGCATGGATGCTAGGTCCCTGTCTATGCTTATACTTCTTAAACTTGTACACTTCCTTCTGTCCTATCATGTTACATCATGTCACCACCGCGCACCCGCTGCAAATCGGCAACGGGACGGTGGTCTACGTGACCGGTCTCTCCCACGCTAAAGCCACGTCGCACACCCGTCCCATCGCCTACCAAGACGGTCGCCGAATTTAATCGCTAGGATTGGAAACCAACGATGCTCGCCCGGTCAAACTTGCTTGGGTATGACCGGAATATTGGTAAATGCAATTTAAGCATCGCCTTTTGTCTCCACAGCACATCACTATGCAAAAATCCCCAACTCCTTCCCGTCGCTGCTGTAGCCACCGCAAGAACCATCGATGCTGCCGCAGGCACCGCCTTCGCCGGGCCATACCACCGCAACAGATCACTCCATCGCCCCGCCCAGTCCCAGCCACCGCTACTGACCCTAGCCCACCGCCGCTGCATTAGCTGCTGCCATCGATGCAGAGTACGGCGTGTTCGGCGACGGGAGTGACTTCACCGATGAGTACACCGTCACCGCCCATGGCACCACCAAGCTGATGGTCGTCCACACAAATGCGTCAGCGGAGGTCGCCAAGGTCATCGCAATGTACGAGTGGTGGCTACAGGAGCCGATGGACAGGTACAAGATCGTTGGCCTTGACCTTGAGTATACCGGAGATAGGTAAAAGGCGGCGCTTTTGCAGCTATCCATGCGCAACCACTAGCTCCAATACCACATTTGTAGGGCCAAATATGTATGCCTGGAGCTTCGTGAGTTCCTACACAGGAGGGAGATCTACTTCTCCAATGTCGACATCAAGAACGACACTCCGATGCTAGAGCGGGATCTCCTCGTTCAGGTCATCAATCACGTTGATCTCCAACGTTTGTGGAGGTACCCGGATGGCGATATGGGGAAAGCCGGCATGGCTAGACTCGATGCCGACATCATCGACCGCGAGTACACTGGCATGAAAGTCGAGTTCCCGAAGCACCTACACGAGCGATGGGAGTGGAGGCACCTGAATTACGATGCGATCAAGTACGCAGCCAGGGATACGTATGTCTGCTACGAGATGCTCAACAGGATCTGGCAGTGGGTGAGTGTGTTGTTTACCACTACTAGTTTCGCATTTTGTTCCTAATTTTATCTCGCTTGTATTTTATCTCGCATGTATTTTATAAGCATTCTGTGTGCAAGAACCGAGCTCATATGATCCCTGTGCTATTAGGTAGTTAACCTGTATGAATTACATTTCCCCCTTTTGTATGCTCAACCTTCATACTTACAAATTCTGTCTGTGACATTTGCATGTGGCAGAATCTAGGACTAACATGCATAAGGTGTGATAAGTCATAAATCATAACCAAACCCAGATTATAGCGAAGGATACAGTCATAAACAAACCCAGATTATAGTTCGACAAAGGTAATACACAACAGTTCGTAATTTCTCACATAGTGTACTTCTGAAATAACATGTTTTCATAAACATAACAAACCCCATACAAACACAACAATCATGCACTAAAAGTCTACATCCCAGCCTGTTCGAGAAGGCAACCGATCCCATGATGCCTTCGGTCGTTTGCCCTGGCTTGTAGATACATCTACACTCCGACATCTGGGGCAAACAACCTGCCTTGGTTGTGGTTCAATGATGCGATGCCTAGAACGAGATTTTACAATCTGGCGGTACAACTCATGGCTAACATACCCATTAATTTCAGCGTACTTCAGATTAGGTTCAATAAGTGGCTTATCCTCCCAGTAATCGTTCCCTAAACGCCTCCACGAACATCTCGGCAATTTGCCCTTCATGTCAGTGTACCACGGGTCGATGAGTTTGGAGGCAAGATCGGCCATCCCGGTCCTGCCGCCCTTCGTCCCTAGAATCTAGTAAATTTTCAGGATGTCCACTCTGCACTCCTTTGGGATTTTAATGTTGACAGTCGGGCTTTCAAGCAATTTAGTGTCATTCGTGATGTCAACACTAGTAAATGTTATGTGCTGGTTCACGAGAAAGTCATGAAACAGATCCCTATCCTTTCGCCCCCACCTACATGAAAATGAATTCAGACAAATAATATAGCAATAACTTTTGCAAACAGACGGTTCAGGAACAAAAAGACAATAAAGTCTACCAGATCATGATAGCCCCCATCTCGCAAAAAGGCTAGTATACGAGGACGTGCCCTTCATGGAGAGTTGCACCACGGTGATCCTATGGTGATCGTGGCTGTACTCGAGGTCGAGACCTACGAACCTGTTTTCTTCGAACCGCAGCTAACTCGTGTAATTATTCAAAGTGTTCCTCATCATCCGAGGCTCGGTGCTGTAGACGACATTGATCTTCTTCCTGCCATGTACTTGTATGTCGAAGTACGCAGTCACTTGCCTGCCGTCGTTTCGGACATCCGAAAAGTACATGACTAGAGGCAAGAGGGAAAGGATAAGGAGGAAGAGGGTGATGTCGTGGCAGAGGAAATGGATGAGGCCGTGGAGGAGAAAGACAATGCGGCCGTGGAGGAGGAAATGATACGGATAAGTGAAAGATTGGAACTGCCCTTAATGATATCTGGAATGGTGCACGACTGTTTGTAGTACGGTGAAGGTGGAGAAAAATGACGGTTCTACACGTCGACGCTAGTGCTTCCTAAAATTTGTTCTACGCCACTTGCATGCGGTGGAATCGAGGTCTGCCATGCACGCTCCAAGTCAAACGTAGTCATGTTTGCGCGTGCCGACCTTCACTCACTAACAGGCGGGTCACACATTTCTCTCTCTTACAGTTTATTTTTTCACTTCCTCTAGATGGTTCCGATGCACGCCCTCAATAATTACGCCCCCTTCCTTCTCTTCCACGCGGATGAGAACCGGCGGCGGCAGCAGTTCCTCACTTGGTCACTCCCTACTTGAACAACTGCCCCCATCCCCTCTCGAATCCACCCACCTCCTTATCACAATGCCTCCATTAATCTATCGGATTCCAGACTCCATTTGCCACTATGGTTAGAGCTTGGGGTAGCAGCAGGCTGAAGCGAAAGGCATGCGACGACGACGCGGATGGCTAGGGCGACCGCCACCGCGAGGATTGTGGATGGCTGAACTACAGTGCCCCGAACATGCACATGATCACCACGGGGTTGGACATCATCTCTGCCAGCCGCTTTGCTTGCTGCATCCCTGGCTACCGCTTCACGATGCTAGACATGGACGAACAACCGTTCGGCACGCCAGCCCTTCTCTACCCCGATACCAGCAAATTCCCAAACGACCGCGATGGCCACGTAAGTTCTAGTATCTTTCTTATTGGTTCAGTCATATTGTTGATTCATATGTGCTGAACTCTCATCAGAATCCTATGTTCCTTCCATCGAACGTGTTGTGTGCACGCGCGGTTTGAACAAATTGAACCATTTAAGACTATTCTGTACAGTGGAAGCTCTGCTCATACCTGATATTCTAGTATTTTTGTAGTGACACAGCCTTACTTTAGGTGATAGACGAGTTGTCAATTTTGATTTGCAATGGAATGCCTGCTAGCTGATATTCTGTTTCCTAAAATAAAAACAAACAGATTAGACGATTTAAGGCTGTTATGCCCCGAGCTGTTTATGATCATCGTCAGGAGTTTGTTGTGGGGGGCTCTGCTGCTACTCCATATATTAGGTATCTTCGTAGTGACACAGGCACAATTTAGGCGATATCTGAGGAGACACTCGTATTTAGGCGATATTTTGGGTACTTTAATCTGAAGGTTCAGTTGTCAAATTGTATTTGCAATGGAATCCATGCTAGGTGATTGTACCAAATGACAACAAACTCTGCAGAATATTCATGCAAAACTAATTGTTGGGGGATACCCCTGGGTAGGGTAACACCGGGGTATAAAGGCCGAGTTAGCCGATGTATGACACGGTCAAAGCAAGTGCTGGTCGGGTCACCTCAAGGCAGGCCAACCTATGGAGTAACCTGGCCCGTGGATTATCTCCCTAGCCTTAACCCGTCTGGCATAAAATATATGCCAGCCATGTTTGTCTATCTATTACGCAAGTATCCTCGTAGCCAGGTTAGCCGTATGCTAGCCGGACTACTACTTGGCTTCCAAGAGAAGTAAGGAATCTCTCGCTGGTCAAAAGGTGGGTTTTGATAGCTGTAACGTGAGCGAAGCAAAGAAGAGGGAAGGACCAGCGGGACAGGGGCGACCAAGATGACGCGGGCGATGTCGGCTGACATAACCTATGTCTGGTGACGCTTAAAGGCAAGGATTACTCTATGGGTTACTTCCAAAGTCTAGACGAACCGTTAAAGGGAATAAAGAAGCATCTAACTTTAACCAAGGGGCATATTCGGGGAATATGCTGCCACGTGTGTCCTAACTTTGTAACCCGGGCTCCCCTATATAAGGAGCACCAAGGCCTCCATAGAGGGGGATCGATCATTTTCTCTATCGAAGGTAGAACTCTAGAGCTAGGTTGTGGGGAGTAAGAGACATTGTCTCCTTCTCACAAACAGCTCAAGGAGTACTTATATCCACCATTGATAGAGGAAATATAACAACATCTATGCGTGGAATCACCATGTTTTCCCTCCCTGGATTCCCCTAGCACTCATTGGCCCCATCTTTAGCCTATCCATGGCATCTGCCATGCCACCACCACGACAGTTGGTGCCCACCGTGGGGCAAGAGGTGCTAGTAGGGGTGAAAATCCGGACGGGAAGCATCTCCGACACCGGTGAGCGCGTCATTTCTGGCTTGGTTCAGAGTTTTGGAACGCTGGACTATGTCAGCGACAACGCAGGGAGCTTCAGCAGGCGTCCTCCTCCGTGCAACGGCCTCTTCATCAAGCTTGGAACGGAAAAGATCTACGTCTGCGTGGATGAGTCCTGCGTCCATCCACAACATGTCGTCGAGGGAGGTGAACCACCTCTCAGCGTAGCTCGCGGTGTGCGTATCACTCACCCCGCTAGCAACGTTGAGGTCCTGATGTCCGCGCCGGACGCGGGAGCAAGCAAGGACCCGGCGCTAGAGCTGGAAGTCATGCCAAAACAGGCAAGATCTAGGTTTCCTCCACTAGAGAGGCTAGAGAATGTACTCTAGCAAGCAATAGATAGCCTAGCAATGCCAATAGCTCATGTGGTAGATCCGGCTAAGGCGCAAGCTGAGTTGGAAGAAACTAGGCAGAAGATGTTAGCTAGCGCAAAGAAAGTAGCAGAGTTACAGCAATCCTTGAACATCACTTTGATGGAATATGCAAAGGCAAACCGCATAGATGGGGTGAAAATCTGAGGTAGAAACCTGATTACTGAGATCGACAAGGAATACGATCTTAGGCCGGGTCAGACAGCCACGATAGTAACAGGAGGACTGGAGAGGTATAGTACCCCGGCAAAGAACCTCATGGCGGCAAACACAGCTACATCCGAGTTAGAAGGCCTAACTGGAGAGGCCCGGGAAAGTCAATAAGAGAGGGTGAACCACTTGCTGAGGGTCGCTTGCCAGCAAAATGAAGAAATGAACAAAGCAAACCTGGCACCACCGGGAGCATCACACGTGGTTTCTTCGTCTAGAAATAACCCAGCAAGATCTGGCGGAGCCGCATCATCTCCAGGTCATAACCCTAGGAGGGAAGAAGTGGTAAACTCCAGGAGAAGAGACAAATAGATGGTCCCCTACGACTCGGTAAGAGCTGGAAAGGGCAAAGTAGTGCAAATGGACGAAGATCGGCATAGTACTAGCCGAGGTGAAGCTGGCCGAGGTAGTCGCGACCAAGGCAATGCCGGTCAAAGGAATGCTGCCAACAGCAATGCCGGACAGAGTGATCCGGCGGGAACAGGACAAAACGTAGCTCGGCAGCAGCAGTAGCAGCAACATGCACCTCGGCAGGAGAGAAGTATAGGTCAAGCAGCACAACAGCAGAATGCTTGCCCGGATCAGGAAAGATACAATGATGGTTATTCGGCAATGATCAACGATGGATACCCCAGTCCGGAGAACCATGTAATTGGCTCGAGGCAGGGAAGCGGAAACTTGTAGCCGAATGATGCAAGGCTGAAACTGGACAGAATTTATAGGTCAGAGTTGATCGACGTACAGGGTCCTCTTGGTCCGGCATGCTTTGGGCCTGGATCATGAAGGAGCTGCCAGTGCTGAACTTTCAATTGGCCGGAGGAACAAGGACCTACGATTGTAGTGCCAGACCGGAGGATTGTCTTATTGATTATGCAACAGCGGTCAAGATTGCGACTAGAAATCTGAGATGGGTAGTGAGATATGTACCTCAAATGTTAGAGGGACCAGCGAGACTTTAGCTAAACAACTTGCCACCAGGAAGTGTTAACTGCTGGCTGGACTTCGAGGAGTTATTCGTTAGCAATTTCTCAAGCACTTACAAGAGGCCCAATAGACCACAAACTCTAGCGTTATGCCAGCAAAGACCGAATGAGCCAGACCGAGATTTCCTGACTTGGTGGTGCAACATGCGCAATTCATGCAAGGGGGTAATTGAATCACAAGCAATCACGTGGCTCACACAAGGTTGTAGATATGGAAGTATGTTGTGGCAAAGGCTGCAGCGAGATATGCCAACCACTTTGGCTGAGACGATCCAGATCGCGGATTCGTACGCTTTGGGAGACCCAACTCAACCCCAGCTAATGTCAAGCGAGGCAAACGAGGAGTATTACAACCGAGATGGGTCCGGGTCATCAAGGAGAAACGATTTTCAAGGAAAGAGAAGGGACGAGCATCTAGATTACAGGTATAGCTCACAGCAGGTGGTAGAGGTGGACCGAGATCAACCCAAGGCTGGTGCCAGCCAGCGCCACAAAACTGGACGGCAGAACTGGCAGCAGAAGAGTGAGGGGAAGAATCCTTGGACCCCGGAACAGAAAAAGCAATGGCAGGAGCGAAAAGATCGACCGAGGTATATGTTCGAGTCTATGCTAAATCAACCTTGCAAGTTTCATATGCCAAGTCTGAATAGCCCAGCGAATCATACACCCCGACAGTGTGAATGGATGAGGAAATTAGAACAGGGTAGTTCAGGGAATGCTCAGCACCTCGGAACGAAGCACCCCAGAATGAAGCGCATCGACAGCCATTACTAACAGGGGGAAATGGACCGCAACTAATGCTGTCTCCACCTCCGCCGAGATATGAAAATCAGGAAAGAAGGGATGTTGTGCAGCAAGTAAACAATAACTAGCAGCAGGACCAAGGTTATCACGCAAATGAGGGACATAACGAATATAGGGAGCATCATCAAAGCAACTGTGTGTTTACGACGAAAGAAACTGACTGGAAAAGCTTGTAGCACCGACATATGGAGGTAAATGTGGTAATTCCGGCAGTGGTGAGATACATGCCTTGGTCAGACCAGGAGATTACGTGGAGTATCAAGGATCACTCGAAGCTCATGCCTAGTCCAGGTACCTACGCACTGGTCCTGGATCCGACGTTCATCGGGCCAAATCTTAATGTGAGGTTTTCCAAGGTGCTGATTAACAATGGTAGTAGCATTAACATCATGTATAAGGATACCATGCACAAGTTGGGGATATCAGAGAATATGCTGCAAGCCACAAGGACCACCTTTCACGGCATTGTGATAGTTATCTCCTATGAGCCAATTGGCAAGGTCTGGGTTGATATGTTGTTCGGTACAAGGGATAATTGCCATACTGAAAATTTGGAGTTCGAAGTGGTGAATCTGGAGAGCACCTATAACGCATTGCTCAGCAAGCCCGTGCTGAACAAATTCATGGCAAGTAATCACATCAGTTACTTGAAGATGAAGTTGCCCGGACCTAGGGGAGTGATAACCGTGTCAGGGGACTTCAGGCGTTCGATTGAGTGCGCTTCTGCCGGATCTAACTTAGCCGAGTCACTCGTCATAGCTCAGGAAAAGAGGAGGACACATGAAGTGGCAGCATTGGCTCAATCCGCGCAGCAACATATGCCGGCTCTGACCAACCCGCATGGAAGTGTGTCATTGCAAGCAACCAAAGATACAAAGAAAGTGCCAATCGATGATCAGTTCCCAGAGCGCACCGTAACCATTGGTGTCGGGTTAAGCAGCAAATAGGAAATCTTGCTCATCAACATCCTCCGTTAGAATCGGGATATCTTTGCTTGGTCCACACAGGATCTGCAAGGTGTGCCGAGGGAGTGGGCCGAGCACTCTTTGAACGTGAGACCCGGTGCTAAGCCGGTGAGGCAACCTCTCAGATGTTTCTCGAAGGACAAATGAAAAGTCATTGGGGATGAGATATCTAGGCTCCTTGTAGCCGGGTTTATCATGGAAGTACTCTATCCGGATTGGCTCTCTAATCTGATGCTTGTGGAAAAGAAGAAAGATGATCCAAACATGGCCGTGGTATGGCGCATGTGCATTGATTACACGAACTTGAATAAGGCGTGTCCTAAAGATCGATTCCCACTCCCTAGAATAGATCAAGTCATAGACTCAACTACCGGATGTGAACTGTTTTCATTCATTGATCCATATTCTGGTTTCCACCAGATGCCCCTAAACCCGGATGATCAAATAAAGATTGCGTTTATTACCCCGTATGGGGCTTATTGCTATAGCACTATGCCGTCTGGATTACGTAATGCTGGAGCAACGTACCAATGATGCATGCAAAAATGTTTACACAACCAAATAGGTCGAAATGTGCAAGTTTATGTGGATGATGTGGTGATAAAAACTAAGGAAAGCGATACGCTCCTTGATGACATCCGACAGACATTCACGAATTTGAGACTGTTCCAAATGAAGCTTAACCTAGAAAAATGCACTTTTGGTGTGCCTGCAGGGAAATTACTCGGTTTTCTGGTGTCCAGTCAAAAATCTGGGCTATAGAGAGAATGGAATTTCCCAAATGCCTTAACGATGTGCAGACGTTCACTGGTTGCCTGGCATTGTTAAGCCGGTTTGTATGTCGGCTGGGAGAGAAGGCCTTGCCCCTCTACTAGTTAATGAAAAAGGCAGACAAATTTAAATGGATGCTGCAAGCGGACATCGCATTTCGAAAATTAAAAAACATGATGTCTACTGCACCAATCCTGGCCGCACCACTACCCAAGGAGCCAATGTTGCTCTATGTAGCCGTGAACAACCGAGTCGTAAGTGCAGTAATTGTAGTGGAACACGAAGAAGAAGGAAAGTCGGTGCAAAGGCCAGTGTATTAGATGAGTGAAGTGTTATCAGCTTCAAAACAGAACTACCCTCACTATCAAAAGATGGCGTACGGCGTATATATGTCAGCCAAGAAGCTCAAGCATTACTTTGAGGAACATCCCATCAAGGTGATATGGGAGGCTCCCATATCAAAGATTATGAGTAACAAAGATGCTAGTGGCTAGATAACAAAATGGGCAATTGAGCTAGCCCCATATGCACCACAGTTTGACAGAAGAGATGCAATCAAATCGCAAGTTTTGGCGGATTTCTTTTTGGACTGGGCCGAAATGCAATACGGACCACCTCTGCTGGACTCCAATTACTGGCGTATGCACTTTGACGGATCAAAACCGAAAGAAGGGCTAGGCACCGGATTAGTTCTTACCTCGCCTAAGAAAGATCAACTAAAATATCTCTTCCAAATCCACTTCAGCGCCTCGAATAATGTCACAGAATATGAAGCGCTGACCAGGGTGGCCCACTTTGGGTTAGAGATTTGCTTCACGGGCGGCCCAGTTAGGGAAAAGAGACGGAGTCCAGTCCGTCTACGGGAAGGCCTAGAAGACTTACGGACATAGGCCCATAGTGTTACTTGTAATTCAAGATGTACTCTATAACCGACTCTTAGTCGTAGCCAGATAGATCTCTCCTGTAAACCCTAGGCCGGATATCTATATAAGCCTTCCTAGGGCGAGCCTTTAGGGCACCCTCATAATAGTCCACAATCTCAACTCGCATAGGCGAAACCCTTGTAACCCATATTCCGGTTCTACCGTATTACTGGATTGCTAGCAAGAGTAGGATCCGCCCAAAGCCGGCGGATTCGAACCTGTGTAAACTTGTGTGCTCACCGTCCCGGAACACCGTACGTCTCACACCCCTCTCTTCCACATGCCTCGAGGACCCCCTCATGGCGTACTTGTCATCAATCTAACGACAGTTGGCACCCACCATGGGGCAAGTGAGCTTCGGATATGCGTTCCGAGCGGAATCTGCAAGAATCGGAATCGGTGAGGCTATCACCGTCGGTCGCGTCCTCTATGCCAGTGACGTCCCTCTCATCGTTCTCGACGAGACCTAGATTTCAGCTAGGGAGGCCGTGACTGCCTACACCATCATGTCTTTCGGCGAGATCGATGTGCACACCGAATTTGCTGAACCTGCCCCACCCACCCAGAGGTGATGATAGAGGCAGAAGAAATTTCTGTATCCCCTTTGTCCGTGGAGGCGGCAGAGTTCCGGATCTCAAAAAACCCTAACCCCACCCAGCCCGCACCCGTTGCAGAGATAGTGGAGAAATCCGAACCTGAAGCAGACCTTGCGGTTCAAGTCGAATCTAGAGTGGATCTCCCTAGCGAGGCCGAATCCCGGATCGATCCACCCACTGAACTCGAAATCCAGGAGGATCACAACAACAACCTTGGTTTCAGACCTGCTAGCGCCAGAACAGATCAACTGTTCCTGAGGCACACGTTGAGGCGCATGATGATGCAAGACGCAAATGTGGATGAGGTTCTGGAAACTATCAGGATCTTTGAGGAAGCCCACGAGGAAAGCCGCAACTACCTCAGGACTCACACGTTGCACTTTGTCGGATACGTTGGATCTGGATCCGGCTCTGCTGATGCTGGAGAAAACACTGACTCAGTGCTGGAGGCGATCGGAACAAACACCGACTTACCCGCATCCTCGGATGACTCGAAGACGTCGACGGATTTCTGAAAGTTCTTCGTGGAGTATGAAGAGGAGTACAACTCCAAAGCTGCAGAGGAAGGAGAAGCCATGGATGAAGGATCTGGGGAGAACTCTCCCAAAACACAGAATGATATGGAGATTGGAGATAATCCCGAGCTCCAAATGTCCGACAGTACCGATCAGAGCTTGACTCCGGGAAACGGACCCAAAGCTGTCTTTGCTACCAGCACTGCCAAGAAGGCAAAGAAGAAGAACAAGACCCCGGCAAAAGATCTTCCAACAGAGGAGGTGATTGCGGAGGAATACGAGGAAGACTTGGATGGAGCACTTATTCTAGAAGATCCCAAAGAAGAACTGGTGGATGGACACGTGGTCACTGCAGGTGTGCGTAAACTGACCGATGTTGCACTAACGACACCTATCATTACAGCTGCAGAACTTACTGCTGAAGAGCTAGATGAAAGGGCCCAGGCCCTGGAAGTGCGTCGCCCAGTACTCCTTGATGAAGCCAAAAACATCGAGGAAGAAAAGAAACGCATGGCAACTACAGAGAAGTACATCTCTCGACAGCATCAGAAGTCCCGGAAATGTCACACTCTTGATGATCAATTCCCGGAAATTCACAAAGTCCTCTTTGGAGGAGACCATGAGATGCCTCGACTCGACAGCAAGGGAGACTGGGTGTATCCAACACCAGTGCAAAACACTGTTGTGGCTCGAGAAATCCTAGCAAATAATCTAGGCCTAGAGCAGATTCGATTGGGCATTAAGCTACCCAACAAGGGTCTGGAGCAATAGAAGGCCGCCCTGTACGGAAGCGGAAAACTGGTCTCCAAATCCGACCAATGCCGCACGGATCCGTCTTGGAATGACGTAAGACCCCAACGTGCTCTGGAACAGCATCACCATTCCGACCGTCGGGAAGACAACTACTCAAGAACCGGATCTTCAGGATAACATCACAGAGCTGCATGTGACTAGTGCAATGTTACCCCAGCTGTGGAGCAAGAGGCAATTGCTGCACTGAATTCGAAGAATCCTCCCCGGCGAGAGTCGAACGATCGCAGGGAAGAAGACAAAGAGAAACAGCGGGAGGAGGACCGTCAAAGAATGACACCTCCTAGACATACAAGCCATCCGGCTGATGGACGAAGGAACGACAGACACCGTGTTGAGTCAAGATGGCAGGGGGCTCGTCGTAATGAATATCCTCCCTGGAACCGGAATAATGACGCTTCAGACGGAGGCCGGCGATCAGCTGGAAACAATCCAGCTGCTCCACCCTCTCCACCAAGTAGCCATCACAACGGCTCCCAAGGAGGCCAAGGAGGGCGTGGTGGCGGTGGAGGTGGTGGCAGAAGCCGAAGTCCGGCTCCAAGGCACCGCAACCATAGCCGTCAATCAGGGCGATCTTTATCCCCAAGTGACACAAGGCACACAATTAACTCCAACATAGAGGCACATCGCTACAAAAAGGATGATATATACGTGGGCCCAAAGTGCTTCAGACCACGCATAAGAGCTACAAAATTCTCGGAAGTATTTGCTATCTCAAGACACATTCAAGCCTACGACGGTATGGCTCGGCCAGATACTTGGCTCCAGGATTTTTTCCAGGCTTGCTATATCGCCAAAGGCGGAAACAGCCTGGTCGCGACCCGATATCTCCCACTCATGTTGCGGAAGATGACACGATCATGGCTCAATGAACTTCCAAAGAACACCATCCACAACTGGTATGAAATGCAAAGTGTGTTCTTTCGGAATTTCGAAGGCACATATCGGAGGCCCTGTACGGTAGGAGACCTACAGCGTTGCAGCCAGAAAGCCAGAGAAACTTGCCGGGATTATCTCGGACGATGAATCGACACCAAGAACTCCTACGAAGGAGTAAATGACCAAACTGCGATTGAAGCTTTCATTGCAGGACTCCCAATTGGTTTACTACGTCATCGCTTGAAGTGTGACAAGGTCACTGATTTGGGAGAGATGATAGAAACATCGAGCAAGTATGCAGATGCTGACGATGATGTAGAGGGATTACTTAACGCCCTAGATGTGCCACAGTCGGCAAAACAACCAAAGCAGCAAGCTCAGAAGCGCAAGAGCACCTCAGAAGAAAAGCCCAACACAGAAACGGTAGTAGTCACTGCTACTTTCGGGTATGGAGGATGAGGAGGGCACGGTGGTGTCCATGGACGTGGTCGTGGGACATCAAGAGTCCAGGGAAGAGGAGACCAACAACCTAGCAAAACCTACTCTTGGGCCGACATTGCCAATAACCCATGTGTGCATCACTTAGACGCCAATGGGGGCTCGTCCCACACAAACATCGAGTGTCGTTTTTATGACGACATCAAGAAAGACAATACTGCTGGCTACAGGGCTAAGCGGAAGAAGGGAAAGAAGAATCCTGAAAATGATAAAGAGACGAAGGATGATTCCGACATGGAGGAAGCCGATGCTTCAAATCCCAAGCCGAAAGGGAAAAATAATTTCCTAACAAAGAAAGACACTTACGTCACCTTCCTCGGATCTCAACCAGCTAAGGTCAAGAAAGCAGTTCTACATGAGCTGAGCGCAACAGTTCCGACTGTCCCTCAGTTCCTGGACTGGTCGGAAGTGGCAATCACCTTTGACCGTGCTGATCATCTGCCTAAGTTGCACAGGTGAGGAAAATACGCCTTAGTCGTCAATCCACTTATTGACAGCTATGGTTTCTCCAAGACTCTCATGGATGGCCGCATCAGCATTAACATTTTGTATGTCAAAACGCTACGCCGGATGAAGATCTCGGAGACCCAGCTGAACTATAGCTCTGTGCTCTTTCACGGAGTTGTCCCAGGAAGACAAGCAAATTCCCTAGGAGAAATCACTCTAGATGTGAGCTTTGGAACTCCAAAGAACTAACGGATAGAAGCACTTTCCTTCGAAGTGGTCCCGTTCAAGAGCGCGTACCACGCTATATTCGGACGCCTGGCTTACTAGGATTTTATGGCTCGTCCGTGTTACATTTACAATATGATGAAAATTCTAGGTCCCAACAGCGTGATCACCATCAGGGGAGACCTGAAGAAAGTGTGAGAGTGCGAGGATGGAAAATGCCTTTGCTGAAGCCATGCTGCACGCCCAGGAATACCAGGAGATCAAGAAGACCATAGATCCATCCGAGATGCCCGCGACAAAGAAGGAGGTGACAAAGCCGAATCCGGAGTTCAAGGCATCAGAAGAGACGAAGAAAACGCCATTGAAGGATGATGACCCCTCCAAGGTGACCTAGATAGGCGTAGGCCTAAATAGCACATACGAAAGCGCGCTCGTCAAGTTCCTCCAAGAAAATCAAGATATCTTCGCATGGTAGCCATCTGACATGACCGGAGTACCTAAGGAACTTGCCGAGAACTCTTTAAATGTACACCCAAACGCTAAACCCGTCAAACAGTCCCTACAATGTTTTGGTGATGAAAAGTGTAAGGCAATAGCTAAGGAACTAGCCCGGCTCGAGTTAGACGGATTCATAGAAGAGGTCATCCATACTGAGTGGTTGGCCAATCCTGTAATGGTCCCTAAAAAGGACACCACTGATTTAAGGATGTGTGTTGATTATACTGCCTTGAACAAGGCTTGTCCCAAAGATCCGTTTGCTCTGCCTAGGATTGATCAAGTTATCGATTTCTATGCCAGGCTCGGAACTCCTATATTTTCTCGACGCATATTCCGGTTATCACCAAATCCAGATGAAGGAATCTGACAAAGTCAAAACTTCATTCATAACCCCCGTCAGAACCTTCTGTTTCGTTATGATGCACTTTGGTCTCAAGAATGCAGGAGCTACGTACCAGCGCACTATGCAGCGTTGCCTCCACGATCAAATCAGACGCAATGTACATGCATACGTGGACAATATTATGGTGATATCCAAAAAGAAGGAAACCTTGATTTCCGACTTGGAGGAAACGTTCGCCAATCTATGAAAATACAACATAATGCTTACCCCGAAGAAATGCTTCTTTGGAATCCCAGCCGGAAAATTGTTTGGTTTTATCGTGTCTCAAAGAGGCATAGAGGTAAACCGAGACAAAATCAAGGCTATACTCCATATTTCCAGGCCGACTCGCCTTAAGGACATTCAAAGACTAACTGGTTGCATTTCTGCAGTCAGTCGGTTTGTAAGCCAGCTCGGTGAAAGAGCCGCACCACTATACAAGCTCCTGAAAAGACCAAGAAATTCGTTTGGACCGACGAAGCTGAAGCTGCACTACAAGACCTAAAAGCAGTACTCTCATCTACTCCCATCCTCGTAGCACCGGAACCATAGAAACCAATGTTTCTCTATCTTGCTGCGACAAACAAGGTCGTCAGTATCGTCATGCTGGTGGAGAGACCAGAGGAAAATCAGGAACACCTGGTGCAGTGTCTGACTTGTTATCTCAACGAGGTCTTAACTGAATCAAAACATCGGTATCCGCATTATCAAAATCTGGCTTACGGTGTGTTCTTACCATCTCGTAAGTTACGACATTATTTTCAGGAACATCCAATTACCATGGTGAGCACTGCTCCGATGAGCGATATAATCAACAATAGTGACGCCACAAGATGCGTCGCCAAATAGGGCATAGAGCTTTCGGCTTTCGACATTGAGTACAATCCTCGTACAGCAATCAAATCCCAGATCCTCGCTGACTTTGTCACTGATTGGATAGAGAGAACGGAGAATATGACCCTGCCAGAGTCGGAATACTGGACCTTGCATTCTGATAGGTCTAAAGTTCTCGGGGGCTCGGGGGATGGCGTGGTGCTCAAGTCACCCCAAGGAGATAAACTTTTCTATGTATTGCAGATACACTTCACAGCAACAAACAACATTGCCGAGTATGAAGAATTACTGCATGGAATCTAGATTACTAAGGACATCGGCATCCGATGTTTAATGTGTTATGGATATTCGGATCTTGTTGCCCAACAAGTGTCGGATATCTGTAAGGCAAACAAGCACATGGGAGCATATAGGGCTATCATGGATGAATTATCTAAATCATTTGAAGGGTTTGAAGTTCAACACATCCCTCAAACAGAAAATGAGGAAACAGATGCACTATCTCGAATAGGCTCTTCCCGGAAAAAGGTCCCGGATGGCGCTTTTTTAGAGCACCTCAAAGTTCCCTCTATAAAGGGAGTGGCCGAGGAATATCCGACCAAATCCGACTCACCTTTAGTAGCAGTTCTGGCTGTGATTCGCATCTGGACTTAACCCTACCTTGATTTCTTCGTAGACGGAAAATAACCCAAAGACGAAGTTCTGAGCCGGCAGATCGTCTGATGAGCAAAAGCCTATACTATAATTAGTGGTGAGCTCTATAAGCTGAGTGCATCTAGGGTATTTTAGCACTGTGTATCTCCGGAAGAAGGAGTGAAAATATTGTGAGAAATCCACGAAGGCGAGTGTGGTCACCACGCTGCAGCCAAATCTTTAGTGGCAAAAGCTTTCCGACACGGTTTTTCTGGCTTACAGCCAAGGCAGATGCCGAACGGCTAGTCAAGACGTGCAAAGGCTGCCAAAAGTACACCAAACAAGCTCACGTTCCGGCTGATCAGCTACGAACAATACCTATAACATGGCCTTTCGTGGTCTGGGGGCTTGACATGGTAGGACCGTTTAAACGGGCTCCAAGTGGATTTACTCACCGCTCAGTGATGGTGGATAAGTTCGCCAAATGGATTGAAGCTAAAACCGTCACTAGTTGTGATGGATCAAGAGCCAGAACATTTGTCGAGGATGTTATAATCCGATACGGTTATCCGCAAAGCATTATCACGGACAACGGGAGTAACTTTTCTATGGGAGTGCTTGCGGAATTTTGGAATGAATAGAATATCCGGCTTGACATTGCGTTAGTCGCACATCCACAAGCTAATTGAAGAGTCAA
Source organism: Avena insularis (assembly GCA_023614405.1). Classification (NCBI taxonomy): domain Eukaryota; kingdom Viridiplantae; phylum Streptophyta; class Magnoliopsida; order Poales; family Poaceae; genus Avena; species Avena insularis. Next base: position 97,944 of record JAJUPC010000361.1, on the reverse strand, counting down.
AAGAGAAAATGGTTTAATCCTACAAGTCCTAAACAAAGACTCGAAGCACCACTACGACGTGCTGTGGGGGCTTGGGCAGAGGAATTACCTTCTGTAATATGGAGTTTACGAACAACTCCAAACAGGTCAACCGGATACACACCTTTCTTCTTGGTCTATGGCGTAGAAGCAGTTCTTCCTAGTGATTTGGTTCACACTTCTCCTAGAGTGGCCACGTATATTGAAGTTCGCGTTGTTGCTGAGATAAGATCAACAGCCTATCAGCAGAAGTTACGCAACTATCATAGCTAGAGAATCAGAAACCGGTCTTTCAATAAGGGTGATTTGGTTCTCCAGCTTGTGCAGCAAAGAAAGCACAAACTTTCCCCAATATGGGAACGGCCATTTTTAGTTATTTGAGTATTCCACAATGGATCATACTACCTAACGGATATGCGGCCAGTCAAGAAAGACCTGCTACTAAGAAGAGAAAGAGAGCTAGAGGCATTACAAATCCGGATGAGTTAGACAGACCATGGAATATTGCTCAGCTACGTCCCTTTTATTCTTAGTTTATTTTTCCTTGTAATCATATATGTGTACATGTTCAATGACAAATAAAAGTATTGGTTGCCTCAAAATCTTTCTGAGAAGTTCTTACCATCTTATTTCCGAATGATCATGTCACAATCGAAAATCCCAGAATACTTGAGAGTACTTTATGCTCATGTTTTTTCTTGTTTAGATTTCTGATTCTAAAATTGCTACCTTCGGGTATAAATCTAAATTTTCTAGTCTATACTTTGGTTATTTGTCTGATTGCTGGATGCGGACATTTTCCGAGTAGTGAATTGTTGGTACTGGAAGCCGGTTTTGTTTCCAAGTTTGAACTGGTTTAGCAATTGAGCTCCGTTGCTCGGCAAAGTTTCCGTGCTAAAAGTTGGACGGCTCACGAAAGGGACGAGGCGGAAAGCCAGATAAACGATAATGCAGACAAATACTACAAGTGCGTATGCAGACATTTCAGGCACATAATATAAAAGCCAAAAGTGTTGAATAGATAAAATAAAGCTTAGCACTAGCAAAAATATTATACTACTTATTTACAGACCCAAATTGTTTTTAGATTAACACATTGTTCTTTCTGATACTCTATGATGCAGTGGGAGAGGTAGGAGGTGCCGCCTCACTGGATACATTGGCCTTGTTTTGATAATGTTCTAAGATGTTCAAATCCGATATGGTTTGATCATCGTCAGAAACTTCAGCTGTTTCTTCAGAAGGCGGAGGCGGCGTGTCCACGCGGGTGAAGAAGGGAGTGTCATAGCTGGTCAAATCAGCTACGTGGCACCCATATCCGACGCAGGAGTACATGATAGCCTTGATGTTTTGCTCCTGTCCGTCTTCGTCCACTTTGCAATACACTCTAGTTACTTGCCAAATTTCCATGTTTCCATGGTGGCTCATAACCATTGTGAGAGCGTTTTGCACTGCGGTTCGCGCGTAGGACATGTTCTAGTCCTAAACAAGCTACGTCATATCCTTGGCCTTATCTCGCACCTCAAAACCCGACATGCTATGCATGTCCGGAACCTTGAGAACTTCGCCAATATCTTCGAGGCATTGGCGGAAGTCATGCAGCAAGTCACTGACTTGGGTAAGCCGGTTGGTGCAAGATTCGGCAGAGGCTGTGTCCATCAAGTTGAGAGGACCTGCGCATATAATGCAAAGGGTAAGTCAAGTAAGCCCGGTCTCCAAAGAGTTGGAAGATGCAGATCAGTCAGAAAAAGGGAAACATACCAAAGATGACATCATCGACTTTGGCCTTCTCTTCCCGAAGACTCTGGAGTTCAGCATGGAGTGCCTCGGAAATGTCCTTTTCTCTGAACAGCTCATTGTTGAGATCTGAGGTTTTCTTATCTTGAAGCGTAATATTATGATCATGCTCCTCGGTGGCCATGGAGGTGGATTCGAGAATTTGAGCAATGCTCTTCTCATGATCCGCCTTAAGCTTATCCAGCTCTTTGCGAAGTTCTTTGTTTTCCACCACCAGGGTCTTAATATTCTCGGCCTCTTCAATCATAGTGCAGGACTACTTTACCAGTGCTGTAAGTCAAAAGAACAACAGTTCAACAAAAATTCGACTATAAAATACAAGACAAGGTTTGAGTTTCAAAATGTTTACCTTCGGCCTCATCCCTAGAAACTTTTAATTGTGCATTTTCAAGCCGGAGAGCTCTGATTTCTTTCCGCTTGTTGCAAACATTCTTCAACACATCCTGGTTATAGGAATATACTTTCAGTAAGTCAGAATACCTAGAGTCAGAAGTCTACTAAAGACTCGGGCTAATATTTTTACTAATATCAGCACGAGCCTTGGGGGCTACACTAGTTCATTCTTTGGCATCCTAAGGAAGCATAAAACCGGATTTGATTTTCCAGATTCATGCTTGGGGGCTAGATGATATGATATGAAATAAGAAAAAATGGGAGTTGGAATTCTGACTTACATATTGTTCACGAATGAGTTTGTCTAAACTCGTATTCACTTCGGTGGCAACCTTTTCGGCGAAGGTTAGGGGGATCACTGGCATAGTTGGAAGCTCGCCGGATCTCAACTTCTCATCACAAAGACGAAATTGTTCAAGAAGATCAGAGTGCTTGATATCCTCTACTTCTTGCGCTCCTTCTTTGGCAGAGATAGTCCGGCTCTCCAGACATTGCTGGGCTAGCCGTTGAATCTCCTCCACAGACTTCCGAGATAAGCCAAGTTTGGCAAGTCCCGGATTATCCAGGAGATTTTTGGCGAAGGTCTCTACCAAGGGATCATTACTGTAACACCCCGTCCACTCCTGGGCCCGGGGGGTGTCACTCCTGGCAGCTTAATAGGATATCTAGACTGGCCCCACAGACCAACACTAGTCTTTTCTGCGGACTTTGTCCTCACTCGTGCGCACCCGGTTACCCACTTCCCGGTCGGTCACCCATCCTAGAATTGCTCTAGGCCAAGCACGCTTAACCTTAGAGTTCGTTTGGAATGAGCTTCCGGAAAAGAAGTTGCAACTTGTTTATATGGGTATCCTATCAATCCTATTAAGCCATGTGCCTGGATCTCACAATTACCCGAAGAGGGTTCACCCTTATCAAAACCTGAGTCACCCATGGTGACGTTAGTTTGTGATTCAAGGATCGCTGGCTCTGCTGGTTGAGACGGATCTTATACAACGATCGGAGATCGAGTAATCTCCGGCGCTGCAGAAGGCTGAGGGGTTGGAGTCGGAGGAGCCACGGCAGGAGAAGCCAATTTGAGCTTTGACTAACGCATGGGTTTCGAGGCATCTCCCTTCCCCTTGCCCTTGATGAACTGTTTAGCTCTGAGAAGGTAATAGAACAAATAACATTACATCTCAGAAAGAATTACAAGCAAAGAACAAAGACCTTGTGAGGAAAGATTACCTCTTCACAATGGGCACTTCTTTTGTGCCAATGGCCAATGTCGAAGCCTTGTGTTTCCGAGGAACGTCGTCCAACATTGGGACCAATTCACCCTCGTCCTGAGAAAACTTAGGAGGATATCCCTCGATAGGAACGAACTCCGACTAGGGGAGATCAGCAAGCTGAAAAGGAGAAGTATCTCAGTATTGCAAAAATAACATAAACATGAGCACATGAAAAGAGTTTCTGCTGAAGCTTACCGGCACAACGGTATCTTTCGTTGTATGCATGTCCAGGGACATCTCCAGAATCTTCCTCTCAACCCGCTCCCTTATCAGCCATCTGATTTAGCTTACATAATCTTTTGGCTTTATGGTTTTGGGGCTGATGTGGAGGGAATACTTCTTCGACGACGTGATGGAATGCATCAATCGATCTCCATGATGTTGAAGGGGTTGGATCCGGCATGCCACCCAGCATTGAACCAAGTCGGACCCTTTCAGGCCCTTGTGCTTCATCAGATATTCGATCTGCCTCTTAGCGAGGAGCAGATCGTTGCTAAGAGCCGGAGGAAGTTCGTCCTAGGACTCTTGGAGCATAGCGGCACCGTCGACAATAGCCGACAAAACATGGTCTTTGCCGGGAGCAGGAATATCCTTGAGATAGAAAAAAGTGGACGGCCAGTGTTTGACTGACTCACTTGCCATGATGCGAGGATAGACGCGCTCTCACCTAACCGAAAAACTAATAGTACCGGTAATATAAGGATTACCGACGGTAATGGAATTTCTCCGGACATGAAAGTAGTACCGGAAGAGAGTAAGGCTCAGCCTAATGCCTAGATACCCCTCACACAAAGAAGCATACACACTCATCTCTAAGATGGAGTTCGGGGGGAGATGGTGTAGATTAACTCTGTAATGACCTATCACCTAGGAAAAGAAATCTGAGGGAGGAAAACTCAGACCTTTGTCAAGGTGAGTGCCGAAGTGCACTCGCTCGTCATCGCGGGGGTTGGGGATGGTTTTGCCGAAGCCGCTCCGCCAGTCGCCGGCGCGGAGGAGCCCTTCATCTTCAATGACATGGAGCTTGGGATCGTCGAGGACGCACGTGATCCAAACCTCGTGGTAGCTCTCCTTCTCCGCCACCGCCGCCACCGCTGTTGTCGCTGCTGAGCCGGAGGATGATGTAGAAGCCATTTTTCCGGTGCGCAAGTGATGTCGGATGGGCGGCGCTGGATGTTTTCTAGGGAGCAGTGGAGCTATAAGTTCATGGGAGGAGTAGAGGAGAAGGAAATGGTGCAACAAACTGGTGAAGGAGATGGGGAAAAGAATCCACACCACGTATATCTGCTAGCCGCGTCAAGATTCATGTATATGCTACAGTGAACATGCCACGCGTCGTGAAAAGGACTGGGAACCCCCCCCCCCCCCCCCCCCGTGATGATTACGCCACCTCAATCTCCACGCACACATTGAAACGGCGCCTCGGTTCCGCGAAAGGCGGACCCACCAACGGTCGTGCTGACAGGAAATCTCTGTCAGTGACGTGACTTGACCATGACTGTTGTCAGGTTACGTCAGAGACCAAGTTCCGGCTTAGTTTAAATTTCGAGCTGGAAACACAAATAACGTATTTATAGGTCTGACTCATTTTTTGAGACCCGGATCGTATCTTTTGTTTTGAAGTTTCAGGAATCCTTCAAGATTCTGTAAGACGCAGATCAAGCTAGATGATGATGAATCCGACTTTGGATATTGGAGGCTTCCGGGGGTTGCTGTTGGGATATACTTTCTAGGTATCCTCACAGTATCTCACTGACTAGGGTGGCCCACTTCGGGTTAGAGCTTTGCTTCACGGGCGGCCCAGTCAGGGAAAAGAAACAGAGTCCAGTTCGGCTACGGGAAGGCCCAGAAGACTTACCGACATAGGCCCATAGTGTTACTTGTAGTTCAAGATGTACTCTGTAACCGACTCTTAGTCGTAGCCGGATGGATCTCTCCTGTAAACCCTAGGCCAGATATCTATATAAGCCGTCCTAGGGAGAGCCTTTAGGGCACCCTCACAATAGTCTACAACCTCAACTCGCATAGGTGAAACCCTTGTAACCCATATTCCGGCTATGCCGTATTACTGGATTGCTAGCAGGAGTAGGATCCGCCCAAAGCCGGCGGATTCGAACCTGGGTAAACTTTTGTGCTCACCGTCTCGAAACACCGTACGTCTCACACCCCTCTCTTCCACACGCCTCGAGGACCCCCTCATGGCGTACTTGTCATCAATCCGATGACAACACCAATGGAAATAGATTGGGGAGGCACCTCAGCAAACCCGGGCAATGCTTCGGCAAACCCGGGGACTGCCTCAGCAAACCCGGGGACTATTTAGCTAAAACCGGCAGGAGTTATGTCGGTGAATGCTATGGAAATTGACGAGGAACCTTTTCCCGTCTGAACTATGCCCGCATGGGCCAAGCCAATATTCGACTTCCTGAAAGAAGAAATCTTGCCGGATGATGAGGTACTCTCAAGGAAGATCCAGAGAAGAGAAAAGGCCTATACCATTATCAATGCCGAACTATACAAAAGAAGTGTAACCACAGTGCTGCAGCGATGCGTTGACCCGGAGGAAGGATTTGACATACTCTTGGATATCCACCAAGGAGAATGTGGCCGCCATGCATCTTCAAGAGCATTAGTGGCAAAGGCTTTCCGACATGGATTTTATTGGCCAAGTGCTTTGGAGAAAGTAGAATATTTGGTGAGAAAATGCAATGGCTGTCAGGAATACGCCACAAAAACCCACCTGCCAATGTCAGAACTCAAAACTATCCCCATTACTTGGCCATTTGTTGTATGGTTCCTAGATATGGTAGGGCCATTTAAGCCGGCTAAAGGAGGGATGACCCATATCCTAGTTATGTTGGACAAGTTTACTAAATGGATCGAAGTGAAGCCAATCAGGAAATGTTATGGGGAAACAGCAGTGAAGTTCCTCAAGGATATAATCCTGAGATATGGCTACCCCCACAGTATAATAAGTGATAATGGCACCAATTTCATTGAAGGTGCATTTGCGAGGTTCTGCCAAGAAAAGAAGATCCGGTTAGATGTAGCCTCAGTGGCCCACTCCGCATCAAACGGACAAGTGAAAAGATCCAACAGACTGGTGTTGTCCGGGATAAAACCCCGACTCATAGAGACGCTACAAAGATCAGCGGGGTACTGGATAGAAGAGCTACCCCCGGTACTGTGGAGTTTAGGAACAATTCCAAATTGATCAACAGGCTATACGGATTTTTTTCTGGTATATGGGGTAGAAGATGTATTACCAGCCGACATAGAGCATGATTCGCCAAGGGTCACCCAATACACAAAAGCCGAAGTGCGCGAAGCCCGGCAAAATGATGTTGATCTTCTGGAAGAAGCGAGAGAACTAGCCTTGTCCAGATCTGCCATATATCAGCAAAATCTCCGACGCTACCATAGCCGGGAAGAATCCCCCGTGTTTTCTGGGAAGGTGATTTAGTACTCCGGTTGGTGTAGCGCACTGCTGGCATGCATAAGTTATCCCCTCCACGGGAACGACCTTTCATTGTAAGAAAAGCTTTGCACAATGATTCCTACTATATTATCGATGCATAGCCATAGGAGAAGAACAAGGCAGACATGTCCGGAGAGGAATCTAAGCGACCATGGAATGTAGTACTAATTCGTCCCTTTTACACCTAGCAAAGAGGTGAATGTATCCGAGCCACTCGTATGTCAGTATGTATGTCGGCAATGAGTTTATCAATGAAAGTTTAGCACCCCAAGCAGAAACTCGGGGACTACCATAATAATTGTTGTTCTTTCTTTCATATTTTTATATGTCGGTTGGGTTAATTCGCTTATATCTTAGACGGGTTAGTAATGTGTGGGCACCAAAAACCCAACTCTTCGACTTTGCTATTGTCCAAAAAGAATTGGCTTTATGGCAAGCAGGAGAACAAGTTTGGAATTGCAAAGCACATGAAAAACGACTAAGGAAAAGAACATAAACGAGCTAACGTTTGTTATTTGGCCTAACACTGTGTTTACTTTATTCAACTATCGCTAGATAATTTTGAGCTAATCTCAAAGTTTCAAGTATTGTTAAGTCAATTTTTTGAACCTCGGACTCATAAGTCGAAAAAACCGAATCAAGTTAGACACGAGCCGAGTCAAAAATTGGGGGAACAAGAAAAGGAATCTCGGGGAGTTCGCCCACAATAATCTGATGTTAAAAACTTAGTGGCAAACAACACAAATTGTAGCAAAACCAAAACAAGGTACTTAAATACATTTTCACCTGGCATTCCGGGGATCTGACAAATACTTAAATACATTTTCACCTGGCATTCCGGGGATCTGACAAATACGGTTAAGCTTTTCAAGGAGCAGGGGAAGAAGCCGAATCATCGGCCGAAGGAGGAGGTACTTCGGAGTTTGTGGGCGAGGCGCTAGCCGCGGCCTCATCTTCGGGGTTGGCCTCTCCATCCTCGGGATCTTCAGCTTCGTCACCAAGTTCGGAGGCCTCGCCCTTGCTTCCCTTGTCTTCTTCACACTCAGAAGCAACTTCATCATCAAATACATCAAGGTAGCTCGGCCCCTCCTTCCAAGCATGGCAGAAGGAGTACTAGATAAGCTTGTTGGCGCAGGCTTTGCGACGAGCAACGCACTCCGGATCTTTGGACCACTTAGATCCGGTGCGCATGCAGGTGAGCAGCCCCAAGTCTATTCTTTCATACCATGACAGGACGAACTGCAGCTCGATATCAGCCCCGGCTCGTGCAGCTGATTCTCGCCACAAATGCACCTGGGTATCGCACTCCATCAATTTGGTTATGAGGGCCACATTTCCTTTGGGAGTGGGCTCAGTGGGCCAAAGGGAGTTGAGCATCCGCATTGCTGCCGGCATAATATCTGCGCCGTAATTCTTCACTAGCTCCATGCGAGTGGCAAGGCTCGCCAGCAGATCCTCTGTGTCGTAAGGGATTGGCTCAGCAGCAGGACCTGTGGGAATACCATGTTGCTCACGAGACCGAGCTACAGCAGCAAAAGCAAGCGTGTCACCTTATGGAAATTTGCCTGAGAACAGAACAGAGGAAACAATGAGAAAAAGCACTAAGTCTGGAGAAACGAAAGTTGAGCAAGGGAAAGGAACTCACGGGCAATCTGAAAGAGGAGACGCTAAAGCTCGGCATGGACATTGGTGTTGTGGGCCTGGAGTTTCTCGTATTTCGAGGTCACCGACATAAGTTTTACGTCGGCTTCCTACAATAAATCCTTGTCCTTGGAAATTTGCGTCGCCAGGCGCTCTTTTTCCTCGGCAAACTCCTGGTCAGCCTTATCCAGTTTGGATTTATGGAGGCCCTTAAGCCTCTAGATTTCGGCATTTAGCTAAGTAATTTCCGAGTCCTTGAGGCGCAACCGAGCTATCTTGTCGTCCTTCTTCTTCAGTTCAGCTTGATGCTTTCCTGCTTGTTCGAGAAAATGTGTCATCATATCAGGAATAGGTACGCTGTCTTCAAGGGCAACTGCAACAGTGGGTTCATCCGGTGGAGCCGAAGTATAAATATCTACCAAGTCAAGAAAAGAGCGCATATTGATCTGCAGGACAAGACAAAATACCTTGGATTTGAGCCAGGTTTTTCGCATAATAATGTTCTCAGCCTCAACCTCGGCTGCATAGTTCGAATAAAGAGTTAGTACGGATCATGAATAACTAGAATGAACGCAAGTAAAAAAGAAAAAATCTCGAGTAAGGAAAATTACCCTCCTTCTGGTGCTCCTCCAAGAGCTTGCCATAACGCGCGCGAACATCTTTGTAGGAGTCCAACAGGCACTGGAACTCCGTAGTTCGGCGATTAGTGGTAATCTGAAAAAGGAAGACATTGTTAGTTGACAGGCAAAGTGAAAATAATTCGAAGTCTACAAGATCTGGGCCAAGTGGAACTTAACCCGGCTCTAGGTGTGTGGATATTCGAAGTCTACAAGATCCGAGCCAAGTGGAACTTAACCCGGCTCTAGGTGTGTGGATATTCGAGGTCTACAAGATCCGGGCCTAGGGGAACTTACCCGGCTCTAACTTTATCACTATTTGAAATTGCTAAGGACGTAAACTAAATTCTCTAGGAGCATCCGACCGAGTAACAAGTTACTCTCTCGGAGGCTCGAGGACTAGGGGATATATCTATAAGTATTCATGCATATAAAGTACCACAACAGAAGAAAAGGGTTACCTCCATCATCCGGCTAGCCAAAGAGGTGGCCTTGGTGGCGGAGTACATCTGGGCGCTGAACTCTGCTGGGTCGAACTTCTCCGGCAGATTATCCCTTGGATCAATGAATTCAACGTTATTCCAGTTATTCACGTACTCTAGGAGCACTGGGCTGTAACTTTTGCCGCTTGGAGAATTACTCGCCACCAAGCCTTTGATATGGCTCTCGCCTCGCGGATTGGGCAGCAGCAGGAGTAGTATGCAGGACTAGTTGCCTACTGCCGTCTGATCCTGCAGCTGGAGACCTGGAAGTGGTGCCCTTGGCTGGCCCAGTAGCTTTCTTGAGCTTGCCGAATGACGCGGGGCGCGGCAGAAGATCAGAGGCTGTTGATCCGGTTGGCACATCAGAAGCTGGCTGAAAGATGTCCACAATGGACACCGTAGATCCGGAGGTAGCTGATGGAGCTTTCCTCTTTGGAGGCTTGGTGGAGGCTATTGCTGCTGCTGGCTTTGGCATCGAGGTTGGTGCTGGAGTTGATGCTGCTGGTGCTGATGCTGGTACTAGTGCTGCTGGTATCTCTAGTAATGCTGGTGCTAGTGCTGCTGGGACTGGTACTGCTGGTTCGGAAAAAACTGGAGTCGGAGAACTTGGTTGGGGCGGTGCCAATGAGACTGGCACCTCATAGCTAGGCGCTGGAGCCGAAGAGGAGGAGCTAGGATTATCCGGCATAGCTGTATCCTGGGCTTCCCCACTATCCCTCGCGCTGACATTGCCCTCCTCTTGACGAGAAGGGTTCCGATCAGGCGTAGCCACGGAGTCCTCTTAAATAGGACTGAACGGACGAACGTCATCGTCGCAGGGGGGAGAAGGACTGCTCTGGATCGGAGAGGCAATGCTAGAGCCTCTCTGGGGAATGACCCTAGGAGATCTGGAAAAATAAAAGAGTAGCAGTCAGAAAGAGAAAGAAATATCAAACAAGAGGCAAAGGTAAAGGAAGAAATGGAACAGCCAAGAGTAGACGTAGAAAGACTTACTCATCCGAGGTTGGAGGGGCCCGAGGTTTGGGTGCCCTCTAGACCGTGCTCTTGACCGCTGGCTTGGCCGAGGCTTTCACCCCGGACTTCTTCTGCCTCTTCTTGGGCGGCTGAACCTCCGAAGCTGCGGATGAGGTAGCCGCACGCTTTTGGGAGGAAGCAGGGACCAAACCACTTGTGGCAAGGGGGGAACCTCGTGGACCTGACCGGCCTGGTTAGCTGAAGATTCACACATAACCGGGAAAGCATCCAAGTCATCATCATCCAGCCAATCCCTTAAAGAAGAGGACTTACCAGAGGTGCATTTGATGGTGTCCGGAGTGGGCAGAAAAGTCTCCGGATTAGGATCCAACTCGTCCGGCTTGGCACGATCCGGCACCCACTTCCTCACCAGCTCCTAGGGGCTGTTCGTCTGCGATACCAAAGTTCCCAGGCCAGTGCACCGTGGTACCTAAGTTGCCTGAAATTGCCACGTTTCGAAATATTGGGCCGCCACTACCGTGAGGGGCCATTTTAATGCAAACTCATCTCACCCCTACCAAATCCAAACATTTCGTGAAACTGCCCCGTGAAGTAGACGGTCGGGACACTCATGCCAGTAATATTTCCGTGACGCGAGCGCCAACACGGCAACCATGTAGGCGAAACGAGAGACTAAAGGAGCATGGTGCATTGACCAAACTCACAAATCTAGTCCCTCCCTCCTTTCGTATGAACCCTAGCACCGGTGGCATCGAAATCCTCTCTCCAACCAGAATGATCTCTTCGGGAATTTGACTTCCGACGCCAAGTTGTTACGCCTACTCTCTATTACCGAGCTCTAATGCCGAATGTCGTGCCAGCCATTGCGACGAACTAGCCCGCCTCTACCGCCGACGAGCTGAGCAGCGCGAAGGATGGCAGATCCAATTGCCGAGGAAGAAGTACTTCTGGCTAATTGCGGGTGAGCTACTCTTCTCTTTGCTATTCACAGTACCTATAACTGCTAGCTGGCTATTGGCATGACAGAGATATATCGAACATAGAATTGTTTGCTAGCACGACGCTGACAAACAATTCTTATCTTTTGTCTCCAATTTTCTGTCAAGTAGGATCTCCGCTGAACCCAAATACACGGTTCTGGTCACCATCTGCGGCTACCACATTAAATTAGCAGATGGGTAGAGCACGTGGAATCAAGCTCACAATCTGAAGATGGATGTAGCGCCTGTGCAGTTATGCATTATCCCTAGTTTGGTTGCTGCTGTGCGTGAACTTGCTGAAATGAGGTCGGAGCAGACTGCACGGTTCAGCATCCTTGATGAACGAGGCTTCAAGGTTCCTATAGCGTGTGACAGTCAGCTAATTGGGTTGATGAAACAACATGCTGGGCTTCACGTAGTTATGCTGATTTGTAACATACTGGATGAGGAGGCTTCTGCTACTGGGAGTCGCCCAGCTATTATTGGACAGAGAGGTCTAACTCGAACCCCTGCTGTTGTTCAGCAAAATGTGGTTCCTCGTCCGTGACATGCTTCTGTCAGGCAACCTCCTCGTAGGAGTCTCTGTATTGCCGTTGTACAAAACTCTGCTCTGGAATCTGCTGGTACTGGTCTTCCCCGTGGTGTTGTTGCTCCGGCTGCTGCTGACCCAATCCATGCTGTTGTTGAGCAAACTAAGGCTTCCGGAGGCTGCCCCGCTATTGTTGCCAAGACCGTTGCCTTGTGTGCTACTCCTCCTCGAAACCGTCCTCAAGTTGTGCAAACCCATGCTCTAGAATCTGCTGGTACTGGTTGTCCTCGTGTTGTTGTTGATCTGGCCGCTGGTGACCCAATCCCTGCCGCTGTTGAACAAACTAAGACATCCGGAGGTTTCCCCACTGTTGTTGCAAAGACTGATGCCTTGTGTCCTCCTCGAACCCGTGCTCAGGTTCAACGAGCTGCTGGTCTGGAGCTAGCTCATGGTCTGGACTCTGCTAGCACTTGAAACACTGCTGTTGTGGGAACTTCTCCTGATCGTCGATGTGGCATGGCAGCAGCTGATCCTATTGTCGCTGCTATTAGAAGGGGCCTTGCCTGTCCACCATGTAATGTAGCTCCCGCTTCTAAGGGCCCTCGCCTTGCTCCTAGTCCTGGTACTTCCACCGAGGTTGATCCAGCTAACGATGACGCTGGTGATGGCGATGGTGGCATTGGGGCTGGGTCTGATGGTGCCACTCCACCTCTCGAACCTCTCAGAGGTTTCTATCCTGAAGAACCCGATGATGGAAAAGTAATCATTTGTATCGGTGTCGCGGATTATACTGCAAAATTAGATGATGGCACAAAAAAATTCTATGATGAGTTTGATGTAATCCTTGGCATATAGGATCTTCAAGTGCTAGACTTAACTGACATGATGGCATCGTTAGGTGTGAAGGTGCTATGGGGGTCCTCCCAGGAAGCACGTTTTTTATATTTTGGTTACAGGAGCAAAAAGGCTATCGAAGTGAAAGAGACCAGTGATTTAGTCGTACGATTTACAAGGAAACATTATAGGGGTGAAGTGTACTTCCACTTGATAGTGCAAATGGTTGGAGAGGAATTGGAACTTGACAATAGAGATGATGGACTTTTAGAAGGCATGTGTGACCTGATCCATGGCATCACTGGGGCTGGTGCGACTGAGGGTAGCTTCGAACAGAGCAGAGTCATAAATAGGAGCAGGAAGAGCATCGCCAGAAAGGGCACCCCGAAGAAGAAAGTCACCAAGGAGACCATGCCAGAGAAGAGGACGCCCAATAGTCGCACGAAAAAAGGCACCACGCTTCAAAGTACACCCCTGAGATCCAGACAAAATGCCACACCGAACGGTAGAAGCAAAAATGCTAAGAGGGCTAGCACGATGGTTAACACTCCTAGGAGTGGTAGCAAAGAGGTGAAGATGGCCAGCACGGAGGCTACCACACCTAGTGGGAGCAGAAAAAAATACTAATTTGGAGCGGAACACGCTGCTGTCAGGGAATAATGCCAGCACGAAGGAGAGAATGCCCAATAGTAGAAGCAAAAGGGCTAATTTGGAGTGGAACACGCCACTGAGGTCAGGCAATGTTGCCAGCATGAAGCAGAACACGCCCAATAGTAGCAGCAAAAGGGCTAATTCGAAGAAGAACACGCCGCTGAGGTCAGGCAATAATGCCAGCACCCTGGAGCCAACACCCGTGAGGGGAGGCAGTAAGGAGATCACATGCAAGAGCGGCAGCAAAAAGCCTAGTTCGATGGGGAATGGAACGCAGATGTCAAGCCCTACTGATACCATCAGGAAAGATTACATCAGGAAGGAGGATGTACACAGGAAGAGCAAGAGGGTTCTGTACAGTCAAGATGAAATTGATTCTGACTGTTGTTTGTCCACTGAAGTACCTAGGATGCATGCAAATGTAAGACCACCCCATGTGGTTGCAGTAGAACCAAGCGAGTGTCTTGGAGAAAACAGAGTTACCGGTGAGGTGGATTGGGGCAATGTTCCGGTCCATCCGGGTGGAGACGATGATGCAACCCCACCCATGGGAGTCAATATGATGTGTGTAGTACTAGGCATTAGAGACGATGGCAAGGATTCTGAATCAGATGAAGAAGAAAACACTGTAGAGGATCAAGAATCTGGTGATGATGAAATAGACGGGGAACTTAACAATGAGGCTGGTATTCCAGTCGATGATTTGGGTGTTGAAGTAGAAGAAATGAAACATGACCACGAGTATCCTATAATTTCGGTCAGCACCGAGTTCAGGAGCATGCATGAGTTCAGGATGTTGTTTCGGCATTTTTGTATCAAGGGGAAGTTCGACGTTTATCGACTAAAGAACACTTCCTAGAGGTATGAGGTCGTTTGCAAGTTAACATGGATGAATGGACGGGCCGAGGTACATTGTCCATGCAGGATCATAGCAAGAGCCTTACCTGCATCGAAGGCAATTAGGGTACTGGGGCAATGAATGCAGCAAACCATTAGAACTCTCTCTCTCTCTTTTCACTCTATAACTATAATTGATGTGCGATATCTTTCTAGAAACTAGTCGACTCCGCTTATCTTTTAAATGAATCTGTGTTGCAGGTGAACAAAATGGGCCCTCCACACATGTGTCAGACAGGCAGCAAACTGAAATCTTCAATGGCTGATACGGAGTGGGTGGCTATGCAATCTATGTCCATACTAAAGGATAACCCTAAGGAGACCGCGAAGAATATTCAGACTAGCCTCGTTTCTAAATACAACATTGTCCTACCGTATTACACGGTTTGGAAAGGTAAAGAGAAAGCTCTGGGGGTCTTGCACGGGGATTGGACCAATAGCTTTAGGATGCTGTCCAACTTCAAGGCAGAGGTACAAGCGAGGTGTCTAGGGAGTGTTGTGGAGATTGACACCGAATCAGTACGTGGTAAAATATATTTCAAAAGATTTTTCATGGTGCTTAAACCCTGCATCCAGGGATTCAAGGATGGATGTAGGCCGTATCTGAGTGTAGATAGCACTGTCCTAACTGGCAAATGGAAAGGTTGTCTGCCATCTGCCACAGCATTTGTTGGTCACAACTGGATGTTCCTAGTGGCATTCAGGCTGTTTGAAACAGAAACGGAGGAAAACTAGGTCTGGTCTATGAGGCAGCTCAGGAGATCAATAGGCCACATGGATCCATTGGCTATATCCATGGATGCATGCAAAGGGCTGACGAATGCAGTGAAGAAGGTGTTCCCACGAGCTGAAGGTAGAGAATGCCATGCCCATATGATGCTCAACTTGTACTCACACTATGCAGGCAGTGTATTTTGTTACATGTTTCTTGCTGCTAGAGTTTACAAACCTAGTAGTAGCGAATATTTCATCAGCAAGATTTTTGCGGAAGCCCCTGAACTTCCAGAGTACTTAGCCATCCATCATTCGCAGCTATGGAAGAGGAGTCAATTCAACCCTGACATCAAAGTTGATTACATAAACAACAACCTTGCAGAATGCCTAAATAACTAGGTGAAGGACATAAAAGTGCATCTTATTCATATCTTGATGGACATCATACGTGGTATGATCATGAAGCTATTAAATATAAGGAGAGAGATCGGTCGGAGACTTAGAGGACATATGCTACTGCCAGTTGTATAGCAACTAGACAAGAGAAGCCGAAGACTTGCTCAACTTACGGTTCTCCCGTCAACCAGCAGTAGCTGTGAGGTGGTCGATATGTCCAAGAGTGGCAAAAGGGATGTTGTGAACATCCAGCTGCGAGAATGCACCTACTTAGAGTGACAGCATACTGGGAAACCTTGCGACCACGCCTTGGCCTTCTTGGTGAAGAAAAGAACTCTACCACATTTGGATCAGTATTTGTGAGACTACTACTCTATGAAAAAGTTTAGAGTTGCGTACGCTGGATCCATTGAGCCATGTACAGACCCATCTCAGTGGCCTCAAGTCCAACTATCTTTTGAGCTTTGCCAGCCAATTACAAGAAGGGGTAGAGGAAGACCTCAGGTGAATAGGTTTAAGAATTTTCTCGAGAAGAAGGGTTCGGCTTTCTGTGCTACCAAGAAGGGAAAAACAGATGCAAGGCCTACCATCTTATAGGCCATAGAGCAGCGGGTTGTCCCCTTAATACTCCCAAACCTAGGTATGAGATAGTACATTCACACAAAAAATTGTTTATAGTCTGTAGATATAAGGTAGTAATCCATGTACTGTTTTTTATAGGAAGCGCAAGGTAAGAAAGAAGACAACCGACTCAATGATTTTATTGTGGGAAGAAAACCAAAACAAGTGGAGTGATGATGCTGGACAAGATTCTGGTGCTGATTGGCTGACTTCCCTCGACCCGGAGATGCAAGGTACATGAAGGTAAGAAAATTGGCACCGAGGAAGAGGAAGAAGGCAGGAGATGAAGAAGCCAATGGACGTGAAGGCAAGAGGAAGAAAGTTGGCACCCAAGCAGAGAAAGAAGGCTAGTAGTGTAGAAGCCTAATGATGTATTAAACTTGAACCTATATATGTAGTTCGGTTAAACTCTAGAGTTGTGTGTGTGGAACTGGTCAGCCGAAACAATCTGCCTCCCATACTCGGAGTAAAATGTATCGCGACTTTAGGATTGGATATGGCCGAGGTCACTAGTTGAATACAAAATTGTGACTATGCCACTAATATCTGAACAATCACGATAGCTGAGCGGTTAAGAGGTCTCCAAAATCGATTGGTGTTAGTGGCACAGACATGAATTATTTATAGACGCTTAATAAATCCCTGCTATTGGCATTACAGTTATGATAAGTTTTTGGGCTGAAAAACAATTTCTAAGGTGGCTGCTACACTCCACGAAGCAGCAACTTATTTCAGCTGCTAGACAACGACATGGGAACATAAACTGCAAATGCAACAGATAATGCCCAGATAATGAGGAAATTTTTTCCACTATCTGGCCTAATCTTGAGCCCGTCTGACGAGGGTTTAACTCATCAATGCCCATTGTTATGGACTTGGGTTTTGGAGAAGGAGGGAGCGCTGGAGACATCTATCGGCTAGCAAACAAGCACACAAGGGACAAATATTTACCCAGGTTCAGGCCTCGTCGAGGTCCCTACTCCTGCTTGTCTGCTCGTGGAATTATCGAAGGAATCGAAGATTACAATGGTGCGCAGATACAATCTGGCGAGGGTTGTGGAAACTAGGGTTGTGTGTGTCCTCCTTGCCGTCCCCTCCTAGCCCTTATATAGATAGGCTAGGTCTCGGGTAGCAGGTCGAGTCGGTTACAAGTTAGGGTTTTCCCCTTCAAACTTTCTATCTTTAGTTTCTTCTTGTTCTTCAAGCAATCGAGAGTCCATAGGTTACTCGAGTCCTTCATTTTGGGCCTTGGCGACACCGTGGGCCTATACGTATTTAGACCGTATATACCAAGCTCGAGTACCTGTAGGGTATACCCGTGTCAGTAGCCCCCGAGTGTCCAGTGGAATCGCAAATTCGACTTGGGACTTTTGAAGTCTTTCGAGTGCATGAATGAGTACATTTCGACTGCTTTATTTGTGTCATAGGGATTGTTGATGTACGTGCCTGATATAACCGAAATATCGGTATCAGTTAACCACCTTAGGGTGAAACAACACAATCTACTCGAACTCGAGTCCCTGGACTCGAATCCGGAAAAGTGCTAGTGTAATTCGACTCAAGCCGCGGAGGTCTTACAGGAGTCGAATTCCAGTTATATGGGTGTGAGCACTCGACGCGTCCGTCAACGCATGTTCATCGTACCTGTAGGTATGGATACATTTCTGATAGTGCGCAGTTAATGCGTTGCCAGGCCTTATTGAGGTCTTACCTTCACGCTGTAAGCGCGGCATCTGAATTTTATCATCGCGGAGACGATTCGGGTGACCCAGGAGACACAGTCTCTTTGTAGGGAAAATTTATGAGGCGGTCTCGCCATGAGTTTCGACTGTGGACGTTATCAACACACAGTTTTTTGTATAAATAATCTTAGGGTGCGCGACCAGCGCTCCCTATGGGAGTAGCCCCCGGGTGCTTGCTGGAGTCGAAGACTCTATCAAGGACTAAAGTAGTCGAAGTCTTCCGTTGCGTAGCTTTGATGATCGATCTTGTTGTTCATGACCTCGATTGCCAGCGTGCGGTAGTATGATGGGACGTGACGAGTAGTGGGTCCTACTTTCTGACTTTGACTTGACTGGGCGTGCATAATCTTTGTTTTAACTGCTCCTCCTTGATTTCCGCGTGTAATCGGAGTAGTGGAGGGACGGTTCGCGCTTCCACTCCTCCACGTGTCAATCACGATGTTTGCCACGCATCCAATAGGGTTTTTCTGAGCCGTTGGATTGCATTTTCCAGGGGTTAAGTAGCGGCGCTTTGACGGTAATTTTCTCATCTACTCTCATTCATCCTTTGCTTCCGTCGCCATTGCCTCTGCTCCTCTGCTTTTCTCTGCGCCCGTTTCTTTCGCAACGCTGGACCAGCTCCGCTCGTTTCCGAGATACTTTCTTCGCTCGCATCACCGCCGTGCAATGGGGAAGAAGAAAGGAGGCGCTGCGGCTGATTCCACGGCCACCGCTGCTGCGGCAAGGAAGAAAGGCGGCTCCGCCGTTACGGGCACCAGCACCTCCGCCGGCGGGAAGAAGAAGGCCACAGGCACCCGCATCACGAATGGTGTGTGGCGCCCTTCCATCATCAAGTCATGTGATCTCCGTCTTCTTCGCCAAGACGGAGTACTGTTCGCTGCAGTCGCTGACGCGCGCGTCCCCGGCAGTGAGACGATTCCTGCTCCTCTTGCTGGTTTTCAAGTGATGTTTTTAGCATTCATCATTCGTGGTCTCTCCTTGCCTCTTCACCCCTTTTTTAGGGGCCTCCTTTGTTTGTACGGGCTTCAGCTCCATCAGCTATCCCCGAACTCTATCCTCCATATATCTTGCTTCATCACTCTCTGCGAGTGCTGGCTCGGAATCGAGCCGCACTTCGGCCTCTTCAGGCGCCTCTTCAAATTGAAGCGCCAATCTGCATCTGGCTCTTTAGTCTATGATGTAGGTGGTTGCAGAATCCACGTTGACCCATCCACCACCTACTTCGACATCAAGCTGACGGCGTCCGTCCAAGGGTGGAGGGACAAATGGTTCTACATCCGCGATGAGAAGGCTAACGGTGAGCACTTAGGACTCGCACCCTTCGATCCCGCGAAGCCGTGCAAGAGGATGCGCTCCTGGAAGAATGTAGTCATGCTTGGCGAGTCCACGGAGACAGATGTGCTGTACCAGCGTGCCTGCGACCTCGAGAGTTGCATAGGCAAAGAGGAGGGAGGCTGCGCCCTCATTCGCACTTGGCTGCGCCATGCGTCCAGCCCTTGCAGGCAGAGTCCACCCCATGTTTCAGTGGGCTAGCACTGATGATGCCACTCGCGTATCTGCCAATGGCATGTCTGCGAGTGAGGTGGACAAGAGGGTTCGACTGGTCACCAAGTACACCGTCAAGGATGTGCTCCCCAGTGAGCCAGTTGTTCCTCCGTTCGATGCTGCTAACCCTCCTCCTGAGGTATATTTGTGCTACGACGTAGCTTAATTTGTCGATTGCTTTTCTGCTGTTTGTTTGTTTTTTGCTGAACTTGTTGTTTGCATGCAGGATTGGGCGGTGTCGCCTTGTATGCCCCTCTTTCTGAGGGGATTATTCCTCGCGAAGCCTTGGAGGAGGACGAGTTGGAGTCGACCATCCCTTCTGATGTGGAGAAGGAAGCCCCCGAGTCCGGTAGTCCGGATACTCGCAAGTGTTCGGGCAGCAAGGATTCTGATGTGTCGTCTCCTTCGACTCCGGAAGGCACAGGTGTTGGTGCGAAGTCGCCGATATCTGCTATTCCTGTGAGCATCGTGGTACTATCTTCTCGCAAGAAGATGTGATTGCCCAAGGAGTCCTCGTTAGAGTCGAAGGAGGCCACTTTTGACTTTGACAAATTTGATTGGTAAGTTTTCTAATTCGTTTTACTCTTCTCTGGATTTGCCCTTGTTTGGCTCATCTCTGTGTTTATCCTTGTTTGATGTGGATTTTGTTTTGCAGCCAAGAGGCATTGTCATCTTCTGGCGACGTTCAATTCTTGAAAGAATCAGGAGTCGCGACCTCAAGGGCCAAGAAAGAGGTCGAGCGCTCTCCTTCCGCTCCATTAGCGGCCCACTCCGGGCACAACTCTTCCAGTTCTCCTCATGCAGGGGAGCATCGAATGGTTGCCCGGATGACGGTACAGCAGACATCTTCGGAGTCATTGGAGGACCATGTAAGTGTAGTTTTTTCTCCTTTTTATTGTTGCAGTCGATGTTGTCTATTGCCTCTGCTGATTCCTTGTTGTATGATAGCTCCTTGTGAAGGAAGCCGCACACTTGGTGGAGCAAGTGCTTGCAATGGGCCGCCAGCTTGCGATGCTGGAGAC
Organism: Avena insularis; assembly: GCA_023614405.1. NCBI lineage: Eukaryota > Viridiplantae > Streptophyta > Magnoliopsida > Poales > Poaceae > Avena > Avena insularis. Next base: position 77,341 of record JAJUPC010000361.1, on the reverse strand, counting down.
ACGTCATCGCGTGGTTGAAAGTGAGTGTCCTGCACTTCTTCTTCTTCCTCGTCTCCTTTTGATATGGTCGACTGATAGTCAACCCCTTTCTGTTTGTAGCTGAACATAACGCCCTCCTGCGCAATGCTGCCACCATGGAGAAAAACCTCGCCGCGGCTGTGAAGGGTCGCAATGAGGCAATCGCGGCGCATGACGAGGCGCAAAGGCAAGAAGAGGAGTTGCATGCCTCCTTTGCAGCCAGGGAGAAGTTGTTCGAGAGACAGCTTTTCTCAATCGCCAAGGTCCTCTTAGGTATTTTTCTTTGGATATCGTTGTCCTTCTCTACTGGACTTTTTGCCGTTGGCACTGGTGTTTTGTCCATGTGTGGATTTACGCGCAGATGCTGGCGACTTGAATTTCGACACGTAGGCCCTTTGTCGTGATGATGCTCTCGCGGGTGCACTGTCGGCAGTCGAGGACCGTAGCGCCGCCGTCCAGGATACGCTCTCCAAGGCCAAGGGCGTCCTCAGTCACCTCCGGGAGGAGCTGATGCCCAAGGCGGAGTTAATCGAGAATATAGACGAGCTGGTGGAGTCACTCGCCGGGGGTGTGCCTTATAGCTACAAGAACTCACTCCGCGCGGCTGGCGCGTCCATGTCGCTTGCCATGGTGCAGGCCCATGGAGTCGAGGTTGATCCTGTCGCGGTGTCGAAGGCGATGCCTGTTAGTGCGAACGGCCAGCAGGTAGTCTTTGCTCCTTTCGCGACTGCCTGTGGCAAGTATGGGCCTCAGTTGATAAATATTGTTGCAAAGTATTCCGAGGATCTGCCATGGACTCGATGAAGCGCCCGAAGCCGTCGAAGTCGAAGAAGCCAGTTGCTCCTTGGTTAGCTTTTGTAATAGTTAATTTGTTTATGTCCTTTTGTTTAAGAACATGTCTGCTGGCAAGTGTATCTGCTGATACTTTTGCTAGTCTTGAATGCATTTCAATCCTTTGTCTTAGTGTTGATTTGGTCGTCTTATCTGCTTCTATCTTGACTTGTGGTAGGGTACATCAAGTGATCCTTTGAGGGAAAATCAGGATTCGCCGACTCTTGATGATACCGTGGTACCACCGTGCTCCAGGGTAGATGAGATGTCGCTGCTTTCGCGACTGCGTGACCACGTGAAGCAGCTGGAGCGTGAGTTGCCCGTGCTCCGCGGTAACGCGGATGTATGGAAATCGAAGGCAGAGAAAGCCGCCGCCCGAGAGCAGTATATGCTTGGCGAGGTGACGCAGCTGGGCGACCAATTCAAGTGTTAATTTGCTTGCTCTCATCTTTTCCTTGTAGCCACTCGCAATGGTACGTTGTACTTATGCTGCTATTGCTGCTTCGTGTAGTTATCAGCATGCGTCATCCGCAGGAGGAGAAGGATATAATTGCCATTCGCATGCATGATCTTACCCAGGAACAACTTCAAGAGAGTGGATACTTACGGGATCATGATGATCGTGCTCTTATTTGGCGACCCTACAGGATCGTGCGTCGCGAGTGCTGCACTTTCTGAAGAAGTCGCAGTCATGCTTGAAGAACATTTATCGGGCGATGTTTCTGCTGGATGATACTCCATCAAGCTTGCTGGCCCTCCTTACCAAGTTTCAAGACCTGACCGTGGTTCGCGAGTGCGTAAAGGAAACAGTTGGTGGCTGGTGCCAAGGCTGCGCTATCAATGGTGCGACTGCACAGGCCTAACGTAGATGTTCTGCCTGGAATATGGTCCTGTACTACCAGGCGGTGGATCGCCTAGCAGAAGAGATCGTCGATTCCTTTGAGGAACAAACCAATGTTCTCCTGCTGCAGTAGTAGCCTAGTTTGTATCCTGCACATAAGTGTACTTGTGTTGTAAAGTTCGTATAAATGTTGTGCATAAGTTATTGTATAAAGAGCTTTGTTAGCATGAAGTGCGTTGCACTATGCGAGTCTATTTCGTTAGCCTGGTCATGCTTTTAGCTCAGTCCCTTGTCAACCTGTCAGGTGCATTGCAGCTGGGTTGATGTTTGTGTCAATGGTTTGGATTGATGTGCCAGCTACTCAGGATATCGCGTTTTTGTTCGTAGAACAGATGTATATAGGGTGGCGCAGCCCCTGAGTAAATAAAATTGGAGAAGTAAAGGAAAAACACAGAGTTTTGGGGCACTTAGCTTTATTTATTCGAAGAATAGTTCGAGGTACAATGTGTGGCTAAGTAGCCTTATTTGCAATGTAAAAAGTAAAAAGCGACTAGGGGTAGAAGCGTCACAGCTGTGCGACGTTCTAGGGGTTGGAGTATGCGACTCCTGTCTCTAAGTCTTGAAGGCGATACGCGCCACCTGGGATTACTTCTGTAATCACGTATGGTCCTTCCCAGGGGGACTCGAGCTTGAGATGCCCCTGCTGTTTCAGTCACAGGACCAGGTCACCTTCGACGAAGGATCTAGGGCGTAGCCTCCTGCTGTGGTAGTTGCGCAGGTTCTGCTAGTAGATCGTTGATCTTTCCGCGACGATTTCTCGTGCCTCGTCAAGGAGGTCGACGGAGTCTTCGAGTGCGAGGGATGACTCTTGTTCGCTGTAAGCGACCACACGCGGCGCCTTGTATCGTACCTCGGTGGGCAGCACTGCTTCTGCTCCGTGCATCATAAAGAATGGCGTGTAGCCCGTGGTGCTGTTTGGAGTTGTGCGTAGGCTCCAGAGTACAGATTGCAGTTTGTCCGGCCAGCAACCCGCGGCTTATTCGAGTGGCCAGAGGAGTCGCTTCTTGATGCCGCCGCAGACAAGCCTGTTTGCTTTTTCCACCTGACCGTTGGTCTGTGGATGCGCTACCGAGGTGTAGCTGATGTTGATACCCAGGTTCTCGCAGAATTCTTGGAACTCCTTAGATGTGAAGTTCGTCCCATTGTCGGTGATGATGCTGTGCGGTACGCCGAAGCGGTAGATGATGGATTCGAAGAACTTGACTACGTTATGTCCTGATTGGTTGGTCATTGGCATGGCCTCAATCCACTTGGTGAATTTATCGACTGCCAGCAAGAGGTAGATGTATCCTCCTCGTGAGGACCTAGGGAGCTTGCCGACCATGTTGATTCCCCATTGTGTGAAGGGCCAGGCCAACAGAATTGGCCGGAGTTCTGCGCCAGGTGCGTGCGGCTTGTCCGCAAATCGTTGGCATGCGTTGCACTTCTGGACGATGTCCTTGGCGTCGCGCATGGCCGTAGGCCAGTAGAACCCAGCTCGCAGAGCTTTGTCCATGAGGGCGCGATTGCCGGCGTGGTGCCCGCAGGTCCCCTCATGGATGTCGAGGAGAACAGCTCTTCCGTCGGCCATGGAGACGCATCGTTGTAGTACTCCTATGATGCTGCATTTATAAAGTTCGTCGTTGATAACAGCGAATGCCTTGGATCGCAACGCGATGTGCCATGCATCAGTCGGATCATCCGATAGCCTTTTGCTGAGCAGATACGTGATGTACGGTTGTTTTGTCCAGGATTGCTCAATCATCATGATGCTCATTGGTCCCTCGAATCCTGTGTCCAGCTCCAAGTCATCGAGTGTCATTGGCTCATTGGGCGGCGTAACCCCCGAGTCCATTGATGCGCTTGTTTTCTTCTCTGCGGCCTTTGGCTTGATAGAGCATTCGCAGATGCTCTCGAGAAATACCCTAGGTGGTATTGGGGCGCAGGTAGAGCATATGTTGGCGAGTATGTCCGCCTCCTCGTTGCTTTCGTGACCTACGTGCCACAACTCGCAACCGTCGAAGTCTCCTCCGAGTGTGTCGTAGAGGTCACGATACGCGATCATGTTGTCGTTCAGTGCGTCGCACTCATGCATTGTTTGGTTGATGACCATCTTGGAGTCGCCGTAGATGATGAGACTCTTGGCGCCGGAGGCTTTTTCCATCCTCATCCCGTGTAATAGGGCCTCATATTCAGCCTCATTGTTGGAGGTTGTGAACTGCATTCGTAGGATATACTTCAACTTGTCCCCTTGAGGTGTTGTCAGTATGACACCTGCGCCTGCTCCGTCCTTCCGCTTGGACCCATCGAAGTGCATTGTCCAGAGGTAGGACATATCTGGTTTGTCTGGGAGCTGGTTCTCCATCCAGTGCACGAGGAAGTCAGGGAGAACTTGCGACTTGATTGTGTCACGCTTTTTGTATGTGATGTCTCGTGGAGACAATTCTATTCCTCAAAGCGCGAATCGTCCCATGGCATCGGGGTTATTGAGAATATGCCCCAACGAGGCGTCATTGACCACCATGATTGGATGTTCCTGGAAGTAATGGCGCAGTCGCCAGGAAGTCATGAGGACACCATACGCCAGCTTCTGGTAGTGCGGGTACCACTGTTTTGTTGGTGTGAGGACCTCGCTGAGGTAGTATACTGGGCGTTGTACCCCATGGACCTTGTTTTCCTCAGCTCCCTCGACAATGAGCACTGTGCTGACCACCTGGTTGGTGGCGGAGATATACAGCAACAGTGGTTCTCTTTCCCGTGGGGTCACGAGTACTGGCGAGGTGGATATAAGGCGCTTGAGGTCTTCGAATGCTTCCTGCGCTTCGTTGGTCCACTCGAACTTTTTGGCTTTGCGGAGGAGTTGGTAGAAGGGCAGCGCCTTTTCACCCAGCCGACTGATGAATCGACTGAGGGCTGTGATTCGCCCAGTCAGCTGTTGAACGCCTCGTATGTTTTTCGGCTTCTCCATGGCCAGTATGGCTTTTATTTTCTTCGAGTTTGCCTCGATTCCCCTCGGGGAGATGAGGTACCCGAGTAATTGCCCATATGGCACGCCAAAGGCGCATTTGTCTAGATTGAGCTTAATCCAGTAGCGGTCAAGGTTGGCGAAGGTTTCGCGCAGATCGTCGATTAACGAGGCTTCCTCCTTGGTCTTGATTACTATGTCGTCGACATAGACTTGGATATTGCGACCCAATTGTTCCTTGAGGCAAGCCTGCATGCACCGCTGGTAGGTAGCTCCCGCGTTCTTTAGCCCGAAGGGCATTGTGTTGTAGCAGAACACACCAAAGGGCGTTGTAAACGCTGTTTTTTCTTGATCTTCCTCCTTCATTCGAATATGATTATAGCCTGAGTAGGCGTCGAGGAAGCAGAGGCGCTCGCATCCCGCAATGGAGTCGATGATCTGGTCAATGCGTGGCAACGGAAAGTGATCCTTTGGGCAATGCTTATTCAGAGAGGTGAAGTCCATGCACATCCGCAGGATATCCGTGTCCTTTTTTGGTACCAGCACTGTGTTGTCAAGCCAAGTGCTTTCCTTGATCTCACGTATAAATTTGGCGTCGAGGAGTCTGTTGATCTCCATGCCGACCGCCTGCGCTCGTGGCTTGGACAATCGCCGAATTGTTTTCTTGACTGGCCTTGCGTCAGGGTTGACGTTGAGTGCGTGCTCGGCGAATTCCCTGGGAACTCTTGGCATGTCCGCAGGACACCAGGCAAAAATTTCCCAGTGCTCACGGAGGAATTCTATGAGCGCGAGTTCCTATGCGGGACTCAAGTTGGTGATGAGAGCCGTCTTGGCGGGATCCGATGGGTGGACCTGCACTTTCTTTGTGTGCACCGATGAGTCGAAAGAGAGATCAGGTGAGCTTGGTCGGCTCAGCGGAGACAAACTGTTGTCTGTCGACTCCTTTAGTCTCACGAGTTCTTCCTGCATGCCGAAGGATTGGGAAATTGTGTTGACTTCCCTGTCGCAACTGTCAGATCTTTCGAAGCTCCCGTTTATCATGATGATGCCATTGGGGCCTGGCATTTTCATCTGCAGGTAGGCATAGTGGGGTACTTCCATGAACCTAGCGAATGCGACGCGCCCGAGGATGCAGTGATACTGTGAGGGCCAGTCGACGACCTCAAAGTCGATGCGCTCGCGCCGGAAGTTCTTCGGCGTGCCGAAGATGACGTTGAGGTTGATTTTGCCCAGGGGGTATACGCCTTTCCCTAGGACGATGTCGTGGAACGTTGTGTCCGAGGCCTCCAGGCAGGTTAGCGGGATTCTCACTGCTCGCAAGGTACTCACGAATATAAGGTTGATGCCGCTCCCACCGTCCATGAAGACACGGCTCATGTCGAAACCTCTGATTTGCGCCTCGAGTACGAGGGGGAAATGGCCTGGACGGGGTACCTGAGGCGGATGGTCGCGTTTGTCAATGGTGATGCATGACTCGCTTCCGCTGAGGTACTCAGTGGTAGATGGTGGCGAGTGTGTGGCCAAGTTGACTTGGCGAGTGATGGCCTTCTGCACCCGATTGGAGGGGCGTCCCTTTTGGATCATCATGGTGCCCATGGCTCGTGGGTACGGTTCACCTCCATGGTGCTGGTCTGGTGCAGCTGTATTCGGGGGTGGCCCAGGTGGTGGTGGCGGAGCGCCATGTGCCACGGCGCCTGGGGCGGCGCCGTAACCTCTTTCGACTGTGTTACGGTTCATCCGAGCTAATCCCTCATGTAGTTTGAGGAACTCGCGGCAGTCCTTGAGGAGGTGGCTGGACTTCTTCTTCCCATCGTGCTTGTCAATGTAGAAGTGCACTGTGCATGGCTCGGACAGTTTGTCTTCAATGGTTGTTGCGGGTGCTTCATCGCGATCGCGGCGTTGCCACACTTGTGTGGTCTTCCGGGAGTCGCGATATCCACCGTTACGGTATCCGCTGTTGCGGTTGTCGTCACGTCTGTCGGCGTAGCCGGCTGCGACCATGTTGACATCGTCACGGTCATCGGAGATGCGCATACGGTGCTTTCTTCGGCGGTCGCGTCTACGCTCGAGTTCCGCCTCCTCGTTGGAATGGACGCGATTCTTCACCGAATCTTCTCCATCGGCCCACCGATTCGCGATCTCCATTAGGTGGTCGATGGTCTTGGGCTTTGAGCGGCCCAGCTCCTCCCTGAGTTCTAGGCGGCGGACGCCACCGTTGAATGCATCGTGCTCACGATCCTCCGAGATGTTCTCTACGGAGTTCTTGATGATGGACCACCTTTGGATGTAGGAACGTAGCGATTCGCCCGATCGTTGCTGGTAGCATCTTAGCTCTTTGATTGATGCAGGCCGCTTGTACGTGCCCTTGAAATTGCGCACGAAGCTGTAAACCAGCTCGTCCCAACTGCGAATGGATCCGCGTGGGAGGTTGTTGAGCCATGCTCGAGCGGCGCCCTACAGCTATAGCTGCAAGCATTGCATGGCCGTGCTTCGACTGCCCCCGTGGAGCCTGACGGAGGAGATGTGGTCCTCCAGCCAGATTTTTGGGTTCTGTAGACCGTCGAACTTCGGGTTCTCCGACAGGAGTTTGAACCCCTTTGGCATTCATTTCTGTCTGATGGACCTAATGAAGCATCTGGCGCCGCAAAGCTCCACGTCTTCCTCTTCTGAGTCAGTCGACCGAGCACATCGTGCCCTCGATTTGTCGATCTTGCGCTGCATGATGTCATCACGCGCATCGTAGTCATGGTCGTGTCGACGTGAGCGGCGACGTCGAGACAGGTCGTGACTGTCATCACTAGATGAGGGCGAGGAGTAACGCTTTGCTAGCGCTTTGCCCTTCTTTGGTTCCGGTGTTGGCTCTTTGTCGAGGGCTTCCTCGATTAATCCTAAGCCCGCGATCGTGGATTGGTGCATGGCGGCTCGGGGATCTCCAGCCGGTGGCTGGTTGTTGAGGAGGTACATGGTGGCCGCTGTCACTGCAGCCTGCGGCGTCTTGGGGACCACGTTGCCCCTAGTGTCGACTGTCATAGAGCCGAAGTCGAGGACCTTTGCAGCTTCTATGCGTTCTTGCTCGATGAGGTGGGCCATCCGAGATTGCCTCTTTTTGGCGAGTTGCTCGTTGCCCTTTGAGGAGGATCCTCCATAGGAGGAGAGCCCAGCACAACTAAGGCTCGATTCGTCTACCGCCTTTTTGCGCGCCTCGAGTTGCGCGATTGTTTGTACTTGGCGCTCGAATTCTTCCTTCAGGAGCCAATGGTATCCCACTAGCAGTTCTTGCGGACATCCGAAGGGTAGAGGAGTGCCTCGTAGGGCCTCGCGGCAGCGAGCCCATTCTTGCTCGTTGAGCCTGATCACGACGCGTTCGCCGGTTTGCTCGTTTGCTATGGTTGGAGGTTCGACTGCTTCTCCGTTGTTGGCGTTGGTGCGATCACCACCGTTGCCGCCGTTGCCGCCATTAGGCGGGTCAGTTCCGTTGCTGCGATTGCCACCATTGTCACGGTTGGCAGAGGTATCGCCTGTGTTGATGACGGCGCACATGAAATGATTGGGGAAGTTGCTGTTTCCACAACTCTCAGATCCGGAACCGTAGGTCCCATCTTCAATGGCCAGATCGCTCATATCGGAGTCACGACTGCTGTCGCTGACCGTGTTCTCGACTGTTGTTGGGGCGTTGGGCTCACTGAGGGTGCCGATCGATGGAGGGAACCATGATGCTGGGGCAATCGATGGTGTCGTCAGCTGATCAGGCATGCGAAGCGTGCCCATCTGACCGACTTGGAAGCGGACGCTTCCTATCGCCAGGTTGATTCCGTCGCCGGACTCGAAGGCCGGGCGAGTGGCCGGCGTGTGGACGGTGAAGTCGAACGCGCCAAAGAGATGGCGGATCTCTGCTATCGCGGAGTTGTAGATCGCGGTTGATGGGACCGAAGAAGCCGCAACATCAGCACTCCCAATTCCCACAAACGGCGCCAATTGACGAGGGTTTAACTCATCAATTCCCATTGTTATGGACTTGGGTTTTGGAGAAGGAGTGAGCGCTAGAGACATCTATCGGCTAGCAAACAAGCACAGAGGGGACAAAGATTTACCCAGGTTCAGGCCTCGTAGAGGTCCCTACTCCTGCTTGTCTTCTCGTGGAATTATCGACGAATCGAAGATTACAATGGTGCGCAGATGCAATCTGGCGAGGGTTGTGGAAACTAGGGTTGCGTGTGTCCTCCTCGCTGCCCCCTCCTAGCCCTTATATAGATAGGCTAGGTCTCGGGTAGTAGGTCGAGTCGGTTACAAGTTAGGGTTTTCCCCTTCAAACTTTCTATCTTTAGTTTCTTCTTGTTCTTCAAGTAATCGAGAGTCCGTAGGTTACTCGAGTCCTTCATTTTGGGCCTTGGCGACACCGTGGGCCTGCATGTATTTAGACCGTATATACCAAGCTCGAGTACCTGTAGGGTATACCCATGTCACCGTCTGTCTCACCACCTCCCTGCCCCTTCCTCCCCTGCACGTGGCGAAGCTCCCGGATCTCTCTCTCCATAACACGAATCTCCTCTTTCTTGTCCCACACAGCATCACGTAGATCCTGAACAAGCTCTTTGTGAAAACCTGTCAGTGGCTTTTCGATCCACACAAACTTGTCACAACCAGTCTCCCTCCCTTCCTGCGAAGTAGATCGAAGGAAACAAATAAAAGAATTACATTACGCTTTCCGGATCCGGGTTACCATTGTACCTACAGTACGAACTTACCGCTCTGATGCTGCTATTGCTCAATTTTCCTGCAGTATTTTTGTCAGTCCACGAAATCTATCTCGGCATCTTCTCACCGCACAAACACAACATATCAGGGTAGTAATCGTAGGCGCCCTCCGGTACCTAATGGGGGCACCCGCCTGACGGTGTTGAATCGACCCTGATTCCGCCCGAGACGAACTGCATGAGTTGCAAGCCATGAGCGAGGGGAGCGAGGGCAGAGAAAAGAGGATCCTTTGGATGTCAGGGTAGTGGTGAAGCGTGATTTATCCCCACTTAATAACTCGGGCAGAATCTTACCGTCCACCTTCGGCTGACAGGTGGGGGACGTAGTGTGTGGACTTGTCAACCAAACCTTGCGCCTTCGTGGTTCAAAAGCCCTCTCGCGTGCATTGGCCAAATTTTTTTGGCACCTTGCCCGCGTACATATCACTGGGAGGCCTTTCTCAGGAAACAGAACGCCTGGCCCACAATCTTACTCCCTCCTAGGAACTTGTCATGGCTTGTGCCGACAGATCCATCCGCTCCACCGCGGCGGATCCACCCCAAGATCCTACCATCACAGTATCAAATGGCCATGGTTTCTTGAGAGGAGCAACGATGGTACGTATCCGAGCTCGGCCCCTCCTACCTGTAGAAGGAGTGATGCGGCGTCGAGCTCGAGCAGGAGCCGCCAGGCGCGACGGTGCTCGGTCCATGCCAACCCCGTCACCTTCGTCATTGTCGATTCCGATGTGGAGGATAACAGGGACGAAGCTGTGCAGAACGCCATTGTTGCCTCCTTAGCGAAGGGCAAGCCACGGGCAGGAGTGGATGTCGCTAGGAAGGGCATGGTGGTATCACCAATCGAGGTGGACTCGGATGACAGCGGTGTGATGTGGGTTTAGATGTTGTTTAGGATGTTGCAATTTTGGTTGTGTTTAGTGCGAGTACAGTTATTGTAATGGGTTTGTCGAGCTATATTGATAAATATGTGCAATAGCAGCGTGTGAGTGCTTCCACTTTAGAAATTGTGTCTGTGCCATTTGCATGTTGCATTATCAATGTAGATTACATGTAAACAATCCAACGAAAATCAGATTACAACCATCAGACGGGAGTAGCAGGATGGAAGAGAAGTTGGGACAGTGGCTTCGAGGGGAAGGAAGATAAGGGGGCGTGACACTTGCAGGTGGGACCTCGGAACACGTGACTGGCATGTGGGGGCGGGAGCACAGGGTATTGCTAGTCTTTCCAGAGCAAGCGGACTTTGCAACGTGACAACAGCAAGCTGATTGGACCAATAACTCTTCGAATTATTAAGGAGTACTAAAAACTACAACTGGGGTACATTCGCACAACATGTATGCTCTACGCACCATAGAAGCATCGCTTAAGTCTCACAGTAACGATAGCATAACTACTACATTTCCCTGTCGGTCTTCTCGATACAAATATAGAAATGCATATGCCTGTTCGGTCCAGCACCGACAAGGTACTCAGATGGCACACATAGGATCGACCTTAGGTCCGCATACTCCACCTCCCGTAGCGTCGGGCAGATCGGCACCACGGCTAGCACAAGAATGCTATCGGACGACGGCGGCTGGGCGTTCGCCCACATGCACACTGTGTATACGGGCCAGGCGCACGAGACCGACCTGATGCATACGGCACACACGACGGTGGGCCCGGCTCTGGTTCCTGGAACATCAGCGGTGATGGTCAGGACGAAAACAGAGCCATCCCCCCTGTAAAATTAGCCGGCGGCATGCCGAGTCAGTGAACGACACCTGCTCTTAGAGAAGTTGGGCTTGCCCGTACGAGATCCTAATCACTTCGACCAAGTGCTCCTCTGCAAGGTGGACGACGAGATCTGCCAGAGGGTTGGTGTAGTTGCAGCCCGGCTCTGTGCAGGAGCACGCGTCGTGCGAGCACGCGAGCTCGTGGAGCGGGAGCTCGTGGTAGGAGTAACGGCGAAAGCATCCTGGGTGGGAGCAGACGAGCGGGAACGTCACCGTGAAGTTGCGCGCGAGGATCTACAGATTCTTGGGCTGCAGCATCTGCCACCTCTGAAGTTTGTCAAGAAATCGCAAAAAAGATTAGCAGTTAGATTGGCGAATAGCAGGAATATGTAGGATAAGTTAAAAAGCTTGTAAAATGATTTCTTAGCATGAAGGTAGCGACCCAAGAATTGGCAGATGTCGTCCGGGCACGGTGCACAAAAGCCGGATGGCGTTGTTCGGGCACAGTGACGCGTAGTGGATAAGGGGAGAGGGGCTGCGAAGTAGACGTGCTCACTCGTGAGCTCTATGATATTACTAGTAGGCTATAGGGGAGTGGAAATAATAGTAATATAAGTGAAAATGTAAGCGCGGCCAATCATGTTGTGAATCAGCCTACTTGCAGATCGCTCTTACGAAGAACCATCTTCTTCGTCCACGTTCCCCAATCGAACGGTCTACAACAATCAGATCGGACAACTACTTCAGGAGGGGGGGCTTATAGAAGACGCGATCTTATGTGGTTTGTAGAAAGAACACACATGCAATGACATTGGTTGATCCATGTGTGGTTTGTGAAAATAACATACATGCAATGAACACTGGTGGATCCATATGTGGTTCATGACAGGAACGCACATGCAATGTCTTTGGTTAATCCATATGTGTATTGTGACAATAACACACATGCAAGGCCATTGGTTAATCCATGTGTGGTTTGTGTAAAGAACACACATGCAATGACTCAAGTGGATCCATATGTGGTTTGTGAAAAGAACACACATGCAATGACTCTGGTGGATCCATATGTGGGTGGTACAAAGAACACACATGCAATGACTCAAGTGGGTCCATGTGTGGTTTGTGAAAAGAACAAACATGCAATGACTCTGGTTGATCCATGTGTGGTTTGTGGAAAGAACACACATGCAATGACATTGGTGGATCCATGTGTGGTTTGTGGAAAAGAACACACATGCAATGACTCTGGTGGATCCATATGTGGTTTGTGACAGGAACACATATGCAATGACACTGCTGGATCCATATGTGGGTTGTTAAAAGAACAAACATTTAATGACTCTAGTGCTGGTTTTAGTATAAGAACACACATGCAATAACTCTAGTGGTTCCATATGTGGTTTGTGAAAAGAACACACATGCAGTGACTCTAATGGATCCATATGTGGTTTGTGGAAAGAACACACATACAATGACCACTAGTTGATCCATATATGGCTTGTGGAAAGAACACACATGCAATTCCATTGGTCGATCCATGTGTGGTTCGTGAAAAGAACACACATGCAATTACTCAAGTGGGTCCATGTGTGGTTTGTGGAAAGCACACACATGCAATGACATTGGTTGATCCATGTGTGGTTTGTGGAAAAGAACACACATGCAATTACTCTGGTGGATCCATGTGTGGTTTATGGAAAGAACACACATGCAATGACTCTGGTGGATCCATATGTGGTTTGTGGAAAGAACACACATGCAATGACTCTAGTGCTGGTTTTAGTATAAGAACACACATGCAATGACTCTAGTGCTGGTTTTAGCATAAGAACACACATGCAATGACTCTAGTGGGTCCATATGTGGTTTGTGAAAAGAACACACATGCAATGACTCTAGTGGATCCATATGTGGTTTGAGGAAAGAACACACATGCAATGACCACTAGTTGATCCATATGTGGTTTGTGGATAGAACACACATGCAACGACTCTCGTGGATCCATGTGTGGTTTGTGAAAAGAACACACATGCAATGAACACTAGTGGATCCATATGTGGTTCATGACAGGAACACACATGCAATGACATTGGTTGATCCATATGTGGTTTGTGACAATAACAGACGTGCAATGCCATTGGTTAATCCATGTGTGGTTTGTGGAAAGAACACACATGCAATGACTCAAGTGGGTCCATATGTGGTTCATGATAGGAACACACATGCAATGACATTGGTTGATCCATATGTGGTTTGTGACAATAACACACGAGTAATGCCATTGGTTAATCCATGTGTGGTTTGTGGAAAGAACACACATGCAATGAATCAAGTGGGTCCATATGTGGTTTGAAAAAGAACACACATGCAATGCCATTGGTTAATCCATGTGTGGTTTGTGGAAAGAACACACATGCAATGATTCAAGTGGGTCCATATGTGGTTTGTGAAAAGAACACACATGCAATGACTCTAGTGAATCCATATGTGGTTTGTAGAAAGAACACACATGCAATGAACACTGGTGGATTCATATGTGGTTCATGATAGGAACACACATGCAATGACATTGGTTGATCCATATGTGGTCTGTGACAATAACACACATGCAATGACATTGGTTGATCCATGTGTGGTTATGGAAAGAACACACATGCAATGACTCAAGTGGGTCCATGTGTGGTTTGTGGAAAGAACACACATGCAATGACTCTGGTTGATCCATGTGTGGTTTGTGGAAACAACACACATGCAATGACATTGGTGGATCCATGTGTGGTTTGTGGAAAGAACACACATGGAATGACTCTAGTGAATCCATATGTGGTTTGTAGAAAGAACACACATGCAATGAACACTGGTGAATTCATATGTGGTTCATGACAGGAACACACATGCAATGACATTGGTTGATCCATATGTGGTTGTGGAAATAAGACACATGCAATGACATTGGTTGATCCATGTGTGGTTGTGGAAAGAACACACATGCAATGACTCAAGTGGGTCCATGTGTGGTTTGTGAAAAGAACACACATGCAATGACTCTGGTTGATCCATGCGTGGTTTGTGGAAAGAACACACATGCAATGACATTGGTGGATCCATCTGTGGTTTGTGGAAAGAACACACGTACAATGGCTCTAGTGGATCCATATGTGGTTTGTGATAGGAACACACATGCAATGACACTGGTGGATCCATATGTGAGTTGTTAAAAAGAACACACATTTAATGCCATTGGTTAATCCATGTGTGGTTGGTGAAAATAACACACATGCAATGACTCTAGTGGATCCATGTGTGGTTTGTGGAAAGAACACACATGCAATGACATTCGTTGATCCACATGTTGTTTGTGGAAAAGAACACACATGCAATTACTCTGGTCGATCCATGTGTGGTTTATGGAAAGAACACACATGCAATGACACTGGTGGATCCATATGTGGTTTGTGAAAAGAACACACATGCAATGCCATTGGTTGATCCATGTGTGGTTTTTGAAAAGAACACACATGCAATTACTCAAGTGGGTCCATGTGTGGTTTGTGGAAAGAACACACATGCAATAACATTGGTTGATCCATGTGTGGTTTGTGGAAAAGAACACACATGCAATTACTCTGGTGGATCCATGTGTGGTTTGTGGAAAGAACACACATGCAATGACTCTGGTGGATCCATATGTGGTTTGTGGAAATAACACACATGCAATGACTCTAGTGCTGATTTTAGTATAAGAACACACATGCAATGACTCTAGTGTTGGTTTTAGTATAAGAACACACATGCAATGACTCTAGTGTGTCCTTATGTGGTTTGTGAAAAGAACACACATGCAATGACTCTAGTGGATCCATATGTGGTTTGTGGAAAGAACACACATGCAATGACCACTGGTTGATCTATATGTGGTTTGTGGAAAGAACACACATGCAATGACTCTGGTGAATCCATGTGTGGTTTGTGAAAAGAACACACATGCAATGAACACTAGTGGATCCATATGTGGTTCATGACAGGAACACACATGCAATGACATTGGTTGATCCATATGTGGTTTGTGACAATAACACACGTGCAATGCCATTGGTTAATCCATGTGTGGTTTCTAGAAAGAACACACATGCAATCACTGAAGTGGGTCTATATATGGTTTGTGAAAAGAACACACATGCAATTCCAATTGTTAATCCATGTGTGGTTTGTGGAAAGAACACACATGCAATGACTCAAGTTGTTCCATATGTGGTTTGTGAAAAGAACACACATGCAATGACTCTAGTGATCCATATGTGGTTTGTGACAGGAACACACATGCAATGACACTGGTGGATCCATATGTGAGTTGTTAAAAAGAAAGCACATTTAATGCCATTGGTTAATCCATGTATTGTTGGTGAAAAGAACACACATGCAATGACTCTCGTGGATCCATGTGTGCTTTGTGGAAAGAACACACATGCAATGACATTTGTTGATCCATATGTTGTTTGTGGAAAAGAACACACATGCAATTACTCTGGTCGATCCATGTGTGGTTTGTGGAAAGAACACACATGCAATGACACTGGTGGATCCATATGTGGTTTGTGAAAAGAACACACATGCAATGCCATTGGATGATCCATGTGTGGTTTTTGAAAAGAACACACATGCAATTACTCAAGTGGGTCCATGTGTGGTTTGTGGAAAGAACACACATGCAATGGCATTGGTTGATCCAACTGTGGTTTGTGGAAAAGAACACACATGCAATTACTCTGGTGGATCCATGTGTGGTTTTTGGAAGGAACACACATGCAATGACTCTGGTGGATCCATATGTGGTTTGTGGAAATAACACACATGCAATGACTCTAGTGCTGGTTTTTGTATAAGAACACACATGCAATGACTCTAGTGTTGGTTTTAGTATAAGAACACACATGCAATGACTCTAGTGGGTCCATATGTGGTGTGTGAAAAGAACACACATGCAATGACTCTAGTGGATCCATATGTGGTTTGTGGAAAGAACACACATGCAATGACCACTGGTTGATCTATATGTGGTCTGTGGAAAGAACACACATGCAATGACTCTAGTGGATCCATGTGTGGTTTGTGAAAAGAACACACATGCAATGAACACTACTGGATCCATATGTGGTTCATGACAGTAACACACATGCAATGAGATTGGTTTATCCATATGTGGTTTGTGACAATAACACACGTGCAATGCCATTGGTTAATCCATGTGTGGTTTGTGTAAAGAACACACATGCAATGACTCAAACGGGTCCATGTGTGGTTCATGACAGGAACACACATGCAATAACATTAGTTGATCCATGTGTGGTTTGTGGAAAGAACACACATGCTATGACATTGGTGGATCCATGTGTGGTTTGTGCTAGTGAATCCATATGTGGTTTGTAGAAAGAACACACATGCAATGAACACTGGTGAATTCATATGTGGTCCATGACAGGAACACACATGCAATGACATTGGTTGATCCATATGTGGTTGTGGAAATAAGACACATGCAATGACATTGGTTGATCCATGTGTGGTTGTGGAAAGAACACAATTGCAATGACTCAAGTGGGTCCATGTGTGGTTTGTGAAAAGAACACACATGCAATGACTCTGGTTGATCCATGTGTGGTTGTGGAAAGAAGACACATGCAATGACATTGGTGGATCCACGTGTGGTTTGTGGAAAGAACACACATACAATGACTCTAGTGCATCCATATGTGGTTTGTGATAGGAACACACATGCAATGACACTGGTGGATCCATATGTGAGTTGTTAAAAAGAACACACATTTAATGCCATTGGTTAATCCATGTGTGGTTGGTGAAAAGAACACACATGCAATGACTCTAGTGGATCCATGTGTGGTTTGTGGAAAGAACACACATGCAATGACATTTGTTGATCCATATGTTGTTTGTGGAAAAGAACACACATGCAATTACTCTGGTCGATCCATGTGTGGTTTATGGAAAGAACACACATGCAATGACACTAGTGGATCCATATGTGGTTTGTGAAAAGAACACACATGCAATGCCATTGTTTCATCCATGTGTGGTTTTTGAATAGAACACACATGCAATTACTCAAGTGGGTACATGTGTCGTTTGTGGAAAGAACACACATGCAATGGCATTGGTTGATCCATGTGTGGTTTGTGGAAAAGAACACACATGCAATTACTCTGGTGGATCCATGTGTGTTTTGTGGAAAGAACACACATGCAATGACTCTGGTGGATCCATATGTGGTTTGTGGAAATAACACACATGCAATGACTCTAGTGCTGGTTTTAGTATAAGAACACACATGCAATGACTCTAGTGTTGGATTTAGTATTAGAACACACATGCAATGACTCTAGTGGGTCCATATGTGGTCTGTGAAAAGAACACACATCCAATGACTCTAGTGGATCCATATGTGGTTTGTGGAAAGAACACACATGCAATGACCACTGGTTGATCTATATGTAGTTTGTGGAAAGAACACACATGCAATGACTCTGGTGGATCCATGTGTGGTTTGTGAAAAGAACACACATGCAATGAACACTAGTGGATCCATATGTGGTTTGTGACAGGAACACACATGCAATGACACTGGTGGATCCATATGTGAGTTGTTAAAAAGAAAGCACATTTAATGCCATTGGTTAATCCATGTATTGTTGGTGAAAAGAACACACATGCAATGACTCTAGTGGATCCATGTGTGCTTTGTAGAAAGAACACACATGCAATGACATTTGTTGATCCATATGTTGTTTGTGGAAAAGAACACACATGCAATTACTCTGGTCGATCCATGTGTGGTTTGCGGAAAGAACACACATGCAATGACACTGGTGGATCCATATGTGGTTTGTGAAAAGAACACACATGCAATGCCATTGGATGATCCATGTGTGGTTTTTGAAAACAACACACATGCAATTACTCAAGTGGGCCCATGTGTGGTTTGTGGAAAGAACACACATGCAATGGCATTGGTTGATCCATCTGTGGTTTGTGGAAAAGAACACACATGCAATTACTCTGGTGGATCCATGTGTGGTTTTTGGAAGGAACACACATGCAATGACTCTGGTGGATCCATATGTGGTTTGTGGAAATAACACACATGCAATGACTCTAGTGCTGGTTTTAGTATAAGAACACACATGAAATGACTCTAGTGTTGGTTTTAGTATAAGAACACACATGCAATGACTCTAGTGGGTCCATATGTGGTGTGTGAAAAGAACACACATGCAATGACTAGTGGATCCATATGTGGTTTGTGGAAAGAACACACATGCAATGACCACTAGTTGATCTATATGTGGTCTGTGGAAAGAACACACATGCAATGACTCTAGTGGATCCATGTGTGGTTTGTGAAAAGAACACACATGCAATGAACACTACTGGATCCATATGTGGTTCATGACAGGAACACACATGCAATGAGATTGGTTTATCCATATGTGGTTTGTGACAATAACACATGTGCAATGCCATTGGTTAATCCATGTGTGGTTTGTGGAAAGAACACAGATGCAATGACTCAAACGGGTCCATGTGTGGTTCATGACAGGAACACACATGCAATAACATTAGTTGATCCATGTGTGGTTTGTGGAAAGAACACACATGCTATGACATTGGTGGATCCATGTGTGGTTTGTGCTAGTGAATCCATATGTGGTTTGTAGAAAGAACACACATGCAATGAACACTGGTGAATTCATATGTGGTCCATGACAGGAACACACATGCAATGACATTGGTTGATCCATAGGTGGTTGTGGAAATAAGACACATGCAATGACATTGGTTGATCCATGTGTGGTTGTGGAAAGAACACAATTGCAATGACTCAAGTGGGTCCATGTGTGGTTTGTGAAAAGAACACACATGCAATGACTCTGGTTGATCCATGTGTGGTTGTGGAAAGAACACACATGCAATGACATTGGTGGATCCACGTGTGGTTTGTGGAAAGAACACACATACAATGACTCTAGTGCATCCATATGTGGTTTGTGATAGGAACACACATGCAATGACACTGGTGGATCCATATGTGAGTTGTTAAAAAGAACACACATTTAATGCCATTGGTTAATCCATGTGTGGTTGGTGAAAAGAACACACATGCAATGACTCTAGTGGATCCATGTGTGGTTTGTGGAAAGAACACACATGCAATGACATTTGTTGATCCATATGTTGTTTGTGGAAAAGAACACACATGCAATTACTCTGGTCGATCCATGTGTGGTTTATGGAAAGAACACACATGCAATGACACTAGTGGATCCATATGTGGTTTGTGAAAAGAACACACATGCAATGCCATTGTTTCATCCATGTGTGGTTTTTGAATAGAACACACATGCAATTACTCAAGTGGGTCCATGTGTCGTTTGTGGAAAGAACACACATGCAATGGCATTGGTTGATCCATGTGTGGTTTGTGGAAAAGAACACACATGCAATTACACTGGTGGATCCACGTGTGTTTTGTGGAAAGAACACACATGCAATGACTCTGGTGGATCCATATGTGGTTTGTGGAAATAACACACATGCAATGACTCTAGTGCTGGTTTTAGTATAAGAACACACATGCAATGACTCTAGTGTTGGATTTAGTATTAGAACACACATGCAATGACTCTAGTGGGTCCATATGTGGTCTGTGAAAAGAACACACATCCAATGACTCTAGTGGATCCATATGTGGTTTGTGGAAAGAACACACATGCAATGACCACTGGTTGATCTATATGTAGTTTGTGGAAAGAACACACATGCAATGACTCTGGTGGATCCATGTGTGGTTTGTGAAAAGAACACACATGCAATGAACACTAGTGGATCCATATGTGGTTTGTGACAGGAACACACATGCAATGACACTGGTGGATCCATATGTGAGTTGTTAAAAAGAAAGCACATTTAATGCCATTGGTTAATCCATGTATTGTTGGTGAAAAGAACACACATGCAATGACTCTAGTGGATCCATGTGTGCTTTGTAGAAAGAACACACATGCAATGACATTTGTTGATCCATATGTTGTTTGTGGAAAAGAACACACATGCAATTACTCTGGTCGATCCATGTGTGGTTTGCGGAAAGAACACACATGCAATGACACTGGTGGATCCATATGTGGTTTGTGAAAAGAACACACATGCAATGCCATTGGATGATCCATGTGTGGTTTTTGAAAACAACACACATGCAATTACTCAAGTGGGCCCATGTGTGGTTTGTGGAAAGAACACACATGCAATGGCATTGGTTGATCCATCTGTGGTTTGTGGAAAAGAACACACATGCAATTACTCTGGTGGATCCATGTGTGGTTTTTGGAAGGAACACACATGCAATGACTCTGGTGGATCCATATGTGGTTTGTGGAAATAACACACATGCAATGACTCTAGTGCTGGTTTTAGTATAAGAACACACATGAAATGACTCTAGTGTTGGTTTTAGTATAAGAACACACATGCAATGACTCTAGTGGGTCCATATGTGGTGTGTGAAAAGAACACACATGCAATGACTAGTGGATCCATATGTGGTTTGTGGAAAGAACACACATGCAATGACCACTAGTTGATCTATATGTGGTCTGTGGAAAGAACACACATGCAATGACTCTAGTGGATCCATGTGTGGTTTGTGAAAAGAACACACATGCAATGAACACTACTGGATCCATATGTGGTTCATGACAGGAACACACATGCAATGAGATTGGTTTATCCATATGTGGTTTGTGACAATAACACACGTGCAATGCCATTGGTTAATCCATGTGTGGTTTGTGGAAAGAACACAGATGCAATGACTCAAACGGGTCCATGTGTGGTTCATGACAGGAACACACATGCAATAACATTAGTTGATCCATGTGTAGTTTGTGGAAAGAACACACATGCTATGACATTGGTGGATCCATGTGTGGTTTGTGCTAGTGAATCCATATGTGGTTTGTAGAAAGAACACACATGCAATGAACACTGGTGAATTCATATGTGGTCCATGACAGGAACACACATGCAATGACATTGGTTGATCCATATGTGGTTGTGGAAATAAGACACATGCAATGACATTGGTTGATCCATGTGTGGTTGTGGAAAGAACACAAATGCAATGACTCAAGTGGGTCCATGTGTGGTTTGTGAAAAGAACACACATGCAATGACTCTGGTTGATCCATGTGTGGTTGTGGAAAGAACACACATGCAATGACATTGGTGGATCCACGTGTGGTTTGTGGAAAGAACACACATACAATGACTCTAGTGCATCCATATGTGGTTTGTGATAGGAACACACATGCAATGACACTGGTGGATCCATATGTGAGTTGTTAAAAAGAACACACATTTAATGCCATTGGTTAATCCATGTGTGGTTGGTGAAAAGAACACACATGCAATGACTCTAGTGGATCCATGTGTGGTTTGTGGAAAGAACACACATGCAATGACATTCGTTGATCCACATGTTGTTTGTCGAAAAGAACACACATGCAATTACTCTGGTCGATCCATGTGTGGTTTATGGAAAGAACACACATGCAATGACACTAGTGGATCCATATGTGGTTTGTGAAAAGAACACACATGCAATGCCATTGGTTGATCCATGTGTGGTTTTTCAAAAGAACACACATGCAATTACTCAAGTGGGTCCACGTGTGGTTTGTGGAAAGAACACACATGCAATAACATTTGTTGATCCATGTGTGGTTTGTGGAAAAGAACACACATGCAATTACTCTTGTGGATCCATGTGTGGTTTGTGGAAAGAACACACATGCAATTACTCTGGTGGATCCATATGTGGTTTGTGGAAATAACACACATGCAATGACTCTAGTGCTGATTTTAGTATAAGAACACACATGCAATGACTCTAGTGTTGGTTTTAGTATAAGAACACACATGCAATGACTCTAGTGTGTCCATATGTGGTTTGTGAAAAGAACACACATGCAATGACTCTAGTGGATCCATATGTGGTTTGTGGAAAGAACACACATGCAATGACCACTGGTTGATCTATATGTGGTTTGTGGAAAGAACACACATGCAATGACTCTTGTGGATCCATGTGTGCTTTGTGAAAAGAACACACATGCAATGAACACTATTGGATCCATATGTGGTTCATGACAGGAACACACATGCAATGACATTGGTTGATCCATATGTGGTTTGTGACAATAACACACGTGCAATGCCATTGGTTCATCCATGTGTGGTTTGTGGAAGGAACAGACATGCAATGACTCAAGCGTGTCCATATGTGGTTCATGACAGGAACACACATGCAATGCCATTGGTTGATCCATATGTGGTTTGTGACAATAACACACGTGCAATGCCATTGGTTAATCCATGTGTAGTTTCTATAAAGAACACACATGCAATCACTAAAGTGGGTCCATATATGGTTTGTGAAAAGAATACACATGCAATTCCATTGGTTAATCCATGTGTGGTTTGTGGAAAGAACACACATCTAATGACTCAAGTGGTTCCATATGTGGTTTGTGAAAAGAACACACATGCAATGACTCTAGTGGATCCATATGTGGGTTGTGACAGGAACACACATGCAATGACACTGGTGGATCCATATGTGAGTTGTTAAAAAGAACACACATTTAATGACATTGGTTAATCCATGTGTGGTTGGTGAAAAGAACACACATGCAATGACTCTAGTGGATCCATGTGTGGTTTGTGGAAAGAACACACATGCAATGACATTTGTTGATCCATATGTTGTTTGTGGAAAAGAACACACATGCAATTACTCTGGTCGATCCATGTGTGGTTTGTGGACAGAACACACATGCAATGACACTGGTGGATCCATATGTGGTTTGTGAAAAGAACACACATGCAATGCCATTGGTTCATCCATGTGTGGTTTTTGAATAGAACACACATGCAATTACTCAAGTGGGTCCATGTGTGGTTTGTGGAAAGAACACACATGCAATGGCATTGGTTGATCCATGTGTGGTTTGTGGAAAAGAACACACATGCAATTACTCTGGTGGATCCATGTGTGGTTTGTGGAAAGAACACACATGCAATGACTCTAGTGCTGGTTTTAGTATAAGAACACACATGCAATGACTCTAGTGTTGGATTTAATATTAGAACACACATGCAATGACTCTAGTGGGTCCATATGTGGTCTGTGAAAAGAACACACATGCAATGACTCTAGTGGATCCATATGTGGTTTGTGGAAAGAACACACATGCAATGACCACTTGTTGATCTATATGTGGTTTATGGAAAGAACACACATGCAATGACTCTGGTGGATCCATGTGTGGTTTGTGAAAAGAACACACATGCAATGAACACTAGTGGATCCATATGTGGTTCATGACAGGAACACACATGCAATGACATTGGTTGATCCATATGTGGTTTGTGGCAATAACACACGTGCAATGCCATTGGTTAATCCATGTGTGGTTTGTGGAAAGAACACACATGCAGTGACTCAAACGCGTCCATGTGTGGTTCATGACAGGAACACACATGGAAAGACATTGGTTGATCCATGTGTGGTTTGTGGAAAGAACACACATGCAATGACATTGGTGGATCCATGTGTGGTTTGTGCAAAGAACACACATGCAATGACTCTACTGAATCCATATGTGGTTTGTAGAAAGAACACACATGCAATGAACACTGGTGAACACACATGCACTGACTCAAACGCGTCCATGTGTGGTTCATGACAGGAACACACATGGAAAGACATTGGTTGATCCATGTGTGGTTTGTGGAAAGAACACACATGCAATGGCATTGGTTGATCCATGTGTGGTTTGTGGAAAAGAACACACATGCAATTACTCTGGTGGATCCATGTGTGGTTTGTGGAAAGAACACACATGCAATGACTCTGGTGGATCCATATGTGGTTTGTGGAAATAACACACATGCAATGACTCTAGTGCTGGTTTTAGTATAAGAACACACATGCAATGACTCTAGTGTTGGATTTAGTATTAGAACACACATGCAATGACTCTAGTGGGTCCATATGTGGTCTGTGAAAAGAACACACATCCAATGACTCTAGTGGATCCATATGTGGTTTGTGGAAAGAACACACATGTAATGACCACTGGTTGATCTATATGTGGTTTGTGGAAAGAACACACATGCAATGACTCTGGTGGATCCATGTGTGGTTTGTGAAAAGAACAAACATGCAATGAACACTAGTGGATCCATATGTGGTTCATGACAGGAACACACATGCAATGACATTGGTTGATCCATATGTGGTTTGTGACAATAACACACGTGCAATGCCATTGGTTAATCCATGTGTGGTTTTTCGAAAGAACACACATGCAATGACTCAAACAGATCCATGTGTGGTTCATGACAGGAACACACATGCAATGACATTGGTTGATCCATATGTGGTTTGTGACAATAACACACGTGCAATGCCATTGGTTAATATATGTGTGGTTCTAGAAAGAACACACATGCAATCACTCAAGTGGGTCCATATATGGTTTGTGAAAAGAACACACATGCAATGCCATTGGTTAATCTATGTGTGGTTTGTGGAAAGAACACACATGCAATGAATCAAGTTGTTCCATATGTGGTTTGTGAAAAGAACACACATACAATGACTCTACTGAATCCATATGTGGTTTGTAGAAAGAACACACATGCAATGAACACTGGTGGATTCATATGTGGTTCATGACAGAAACACACATGCAATGACATTGGTTGATCCATATGTGGTTTGTGACAATAACACACATGCAACGACATTGGTTGATCCATGTGTGGTTGTGGAAAGAACACACATGCAATGACTCAAGTGGCTCCATGTGTGGTTTGTGAAAATAACACACATGCAATGACTCTGGTTGATCCATGTGTGGTTTGTGGAAAGAACACACATGCAATGACATTGGTGGATCCATGTGTGGTTTGTGGAAAGAACACACATGCAATGACTCTAGTGGATACATATGTGGTTTGTGACAGGAACACACATGCAATGACACTGGTGGATCCATATGTGGGTTGTTAAAAGAACACACATTTAATGCCGTTTGGTTAATCCATGTGTGGTTTGTGAAAATAACACACATGCAATGACTCTACTGGATCCATGTGTGGTTTGTGGAAAGAACAAACATACAATGACATTTGTTGATCCATATGTGGTTTGTGGAAAAGAACACACATGCAATTACTCTGGTGGATCCATGTGTGATTGGTGGAAAGAACACACATGCAATGACTCTGGATCTATATGTGGTTTGTGAAAAGAACACATATGCAATGACTCTAGTGCTGGTTTTAGTATAAGAACACACATGTAATGCCTCTGGTGGATCCATGTGTAGTTTGTGAAAAGAACACACATGCAATGCCATTGGTTGATCCATGTGTCGTTTGTGAAAAGAACACACATGAAATGCCATTGGTTGATCCATGTGTGGTTTGCGGAAAGAACACACATGCAATGCCATTGGTTGATGCATGTGGTTTGTGGAAAAGAACACACATGCAATGAACACTGGTGGATCCATAAGTGGTTTGTGGAAAGAACACACATGCAGTGAACACTGGTGAATCCATATGTGGTTTGTGAAAAGAACACACATGCAATGCCATTGGTTGATCCATATGTGGTTTGTGAAAAGAACACACATGCAATGACCACTAGTTGATCCTTGTGTGGTTCATGATAGGAACACACATGCAATGACATTGGTTGATGCATATGTGGTTTGTGAAAATAACACACATGCAATGCCATTGGTTAATCCATGTGTGGTTTGTGGAAAGAACACACATGCAATGACTCAAGTTGGTCCATATGTGGTTTGTGAAAAGAACACACATGCAATGACTCTAGTGGATCCATGTGTGGTTTGTGGAAAGAACACACATGCAATGAACACTGGTGGATCCATGTGTGGTTCATGACAGGAACACACATGCAATGACATTGGTTGATCCATATGTGGTTTGTGATAATAACACACATGCAATGACTCTGGTGTATCCATGTGTGGTTGTGGAAAGAACACACAAGCAATGACTCAAGTGGGTCCATGTGTGGTTTGTGAAAAGAACACACATGTAATGACTCTGGTTAATCCATGTGTGGTTTGTGGAAAGAACACACATGCAATGACATTGGTTGATCCATGTGTGGTTTGTGGAAAAGACCACACATGCAATAAATCTGGTGGATACATGTGTGGTTTGTGGAAAGAACACACACGCAGTGAACACTGGTGGATCAATATGTGGTTTGTGGAAAGAACACACATGCAATGACTCTAGTGCTGGTTTTAGTATAAGAACACACATGCAATGACTCTAGTGGGTCCATATGTGGTTTGTGAAAAGAACACACATGCAATGACTCTAGTGGATCCATATGTGGTTTGTGGAAAGAACACAGATGAAATGACCACTGTTTGATCCATATGTGGTTCGTGGAAAGAACACACATGCAATGACACTGGTTTATCCATATGTGGTTTGTGGAAAGAACACATATGCAATGACTCTGGTGGATCCATATGTGGTTTCTGAAAAGAACACACATGCAATGCCATTGGTTGATCCATGTGTAGTTTGTGAAAAGAACCCACATGCAATGCCATTGGTTCATCCATGTGTGGTTTGTGGAAAGAACACACATGCAATGACATTGGTTGATGCATGTGGTTTGTGGAAAAGAACACACATGCAATGAACACTGGTGGATCCATAAGTGGTTCGTGGAAAGAACACACATGCAGTGAACACTGGTGGATCCATATGTGGTTTGTGAAAACAACACACATGAAATGCCATTGGTTGATCCATATGTGGTTTATGAAAAGAAGACACATGCAATGACTCTAGTGGATCCATATGTGGTTAGTGGAAAGAACACACATGCAATGACCACTGGTTGATCCATGTGTGGTTCATGATAGGAACACACATGCAATGACATTGGTTGATACATATGTGGTTTGTGACAAAAACACACATGCAATGCCATTGGTTAATCCATGTGTGGTTTATGGAAAGAACACACATGAAATGACTCAAGTGGGTCCATATGTGGTTTGTGAAAAGAACACACATGCAATGACTCTAGTGGATCCATGTGTGGTTTGTGGAAACAACACACATGCAATGAACACTGGTGGATCCATGTGTAGTTCATGACAGGAACACACATGCAATGACACTAGTTGATCCATGTGTGGTTTGGAAAGAACACACATGCAATGACATTGGTTGGTACATGTGTGGTTTGTGGAAAAGAACACACATGCAATTACTATGGTGGATCCATGTGTGGTTTGTGGAAAGAACACACATGCAATGACTCTGGTGGATCCATATGTGGTTTGTGGAAAGAAACACATGCAATGAATTTAGTGCTGGTTTTAGTATAAGAACACACATGCAATGACTCTAGTGCTGGTTTTAGTATAAGAACACACATGCAATGACTCTTGTGGGTTCATATGTAGTTTGTGAAAAGAACACACATGCAATGACTCTAGTGGATCCATATGTGGTTTGTGGAAAGAACACACATGCAATGACCACTAGTTTATCCATATGTGGTTTATGGAAAGAACACACGTGCAATGACAGTGGTTGATCCATATGTGGTTTGCGGAAACAACACACATGCAATGACTCTGGTGGATCCATGTGGGGTTTGTGAAAAGAACACACATGCAATGCCACTGGTTGATCCATGTGTGGTTTGTGAGAAGAACACACATGCAATGCCATCGGTTGATCCATGTGTGGTTTTTGGAAAGAACACACATGCAATGCCATTGGTTGATCCATATGCGGTTTGTGAAAAGAACACACATCCAATGACTCTAGTGGATCCATATGTGGTTTGTGGAAAGAACACACATGCAATGACCATTGGTTGATCCAAGTGTGGTTCATGATAGGAACACACATGCAATGACATTGCTTGATCCATATGTGGTTTGTGACAAGAACACACATGCAATGCCATTGGTTAATCCATGTGTGGTTTGTGGAAAGAACACACATGCAATGACTCAAGTGGGTCCATATGTGGTTTGTGAAAAGAACACACATGCAATGGCTCTAGTGAATCCATGTGTGGTTCGTGGAAAGAACACACATGCAATGAACGCTGGTGGATCCATGTGTGGTTCATGACAAGAACACACATGCAATAACATTGGTTGATCCATGTGTGGTTTCTGAAAGAACACACATGTAATGACTCAAGTGGGTCCATGTGTGGTTTGTGAAAATAACACACATGCAATGACTCTAGTTGATCCATGTGTGGTTTGTGGTAAGAACACACATGAAATGACATTGGTTGATCCATGTGTGGTTTGTGGAAAAGAACACGCATGCAATCAACACTGGTGGATTCATATGTGGTTTATGACAGGAACATACATGCAATGACATTGGTTCATCCATATGTGGTTTGTGACAATAACACACATTTAATGACTATAGTGGATACATGTGTGGTTTGTGGAAAGAACGCACATGCAATGAACACTGGTGGATCCATGTGTGGCTTGTGACAGGAACACACATGTAGTGACACTGGTTGATCCATGTGTGGTTTGTGGAAAGAACACACATGCAATGACATTGGTGGATCCATATGTCGTTTGTGGAAAGAACACACATGCAATGAACACTGGTGGATCCATATGTGGTTCATGACAGGAACACACATGCAATGACATTGGTTGATCCATATGTGGTTTGTGACAATAACACACATGCAATGCCGTTGGTTAATCCATGTGTGGTTTGTGGAAAGAACACACATGATATGACTCAAGTGGGTCCATATGTGGTTTGTGAAAAAACTCACATGCAATGGCTCAGGTGGATCCATGTGTGGTTTGAAGAAAGAACAAACATGCAATGAACACTGGTGGATCCATGTGTGGTTCGTGACAAGAACACACATGCAATGACATTGGTTGATCCATATGTGGTTTGTGACAATAACACACATGCAATGACTCTCGTGGATCCATGTGTGGTTGTGGAAACAACACACATGCAATGACTCAAGTGGGTCCATGTGAGGTTTGTGAAAAGAACACACATGCAATGACTCTGGTTGATCCATGTGTGGTTTGTGGAAAGAACACACATGCAATGACATTGGCTGATCTATGTGTGGTTTGTGGAAAAGAACACACATGCAATTACTATGGTGGATCCATGTGTGGTTTGTGGAAACAACACACATGCAATGACTCTGGTGGATCCATGTGTGGTTTGTGAAAAGAACACACATGCAATGCCATTGGTTGATCCATGTGTGGTTTGTGAAGAACACACATGCAATGCCATTGGTTGAATCATGTGTGGTTTGTGGAAAGAACACAGATGCAATGCCATTGGTTGATGCATGTGGTTTGTGGAAAAAAAACCACATGCAATGAACACTTGTGGTTCCATAAGTGGTTTGTGAAAAGAACACACATGTAGTGAACACTTGTGGATCCATATGTGCTTTGTGAAAAGAACACACATGCAATGCCATTGGTTGATCCATATGTAGTTTTGTGAAAATAACACACATCCAATGACTCTAGTGGATGCATATGTGGTTTGTGGAAAGAACACATATGCAATGACCACTGGTTGATCCATGCGTGGTTCATGACAGGAACAAACATGCTATCACATTGGTTGATCCATATGTGGCTTGTGACAATAAAACACATGCAATGCCAATGGTTAATCCATGTGTGGTTTGTGGAAAGAACACACATGCAATGTCTCAAGTGGGTCCATATGTGGTTTGTGAAAAGAACACACATGCAATGACTCTAGTGGATCTATGTGTGGTTTGTGGAAAGAACACACATGGAATGAACACTGGTGGATCCATGTGTGGTTCATGACAGGAACACACATGCAATGACAATGGTTGATCCATATGTGGTTTTGGTAAGAACACACATGCAATGAATCAAGTGGGTCCATGCGTGGTTTGTGAAAAGAACAGACATGCAATGACTCTAGTTGATAAATGTGTGGTTTGTGGAAAGAACACACATGCAATGACATTGGTTGATCCATGTGTGGTTTGTGGATAAGAACACACATGCAATTACTATGGTGGATCCATGTGTGGTTTGTGGAAAGAACACACATGCAATGACTCTGATGGATCCATATGTGGTTTGTGGAAAGACACACATGCAATGACTCTAGTGTTGGTTTTAGTATAAGAACACACATGCAATGACTCTCGTGCTGGTTTTAGTATAAGAACACACATGCAATGACTGTAGTGGATCCATATGTGGTTTTTGAAAAGAACACACATGCAATGACTCTAGTGGATCCATATGTGGTTTGTGGAAAGAACATACATGCAATGACCACGAGTTTATCCATATGTTGTTTATGGAAAGAACACACATGCAATGACACTGGTTGATCCATATGTGGTTTGTGGAAACAACACACATGCAATGACTCTGGTGGATCCATGCGTGATTTGTGAAAAGAACACACATGCAATGCCATTGGTTGATCCATGTGTGGTTTGTGAAAAGAACACACATGCAATGCCATTGGTTCATCCATGTGTGGTTTGTGGAAAGAACACACATGCAATGCCATTGGTTGATCCATATGTGGTTTGTAAAAAGAACACACATACAGTGACTCTAGTGGATCCATATGTGGTTTGTGGAAAGAACACACATGCAATGACCACTGGTTGATCCATGTGTGGTTCATTAAAGGATCACACATGCAATCACATTAGTTGATCCATATGTGGCTTGTGACAATAAAACACATACAATGCCAATGGTTAATCCATGTGTAGTTTGTGGAAAGAACACACATGCAATGTCTCAAGTGGGTCCATATGTGGTTTGTGAAAAGAACACACATGCAGTGACTCTAGTGGATCCATGTGTGGTTTGTGGAAAGAACACACATGCAATGAACACTGGTGGTTCCATGTGTGGTTCATGACAGGAACACACATGCAATGACATTGGTTTATCCATGTGTGGTTTAGGAAAGAACACACATGCAATGACTCAAGTGGATCCATATGTGGTTTCTGAAAAGAACACACATGCAATGACTCTAGTGGATCCATATGTGGTTTGTGGAAAGAACACACATGCAATAACCACTGGTTGATCCATATGTGGTTTGTGGAAAGAACACACATGCAATGACACTGGTTGATCCATATGTGGTTTGTGGAAAGAAGACGCAAGCAATGACTCTGGTGGATCCATGTGTGGTTTGTGAAAAGAACACACGTGCAATGCCATTGGTTGATCCATGTGTGGTTTGAGAAAATAACACACATGCAATGCCATTGGTTGATCCATGTATGGTTTGTGGAAAGAACACACATGCAATGCCATTGGTTGATGCATGTGTAGTTTGTGGGAAAGAACACACATGCAATGAACACTATTGGATCCATAAGTGGTTAGTGGAAAGAACACACATGCAATGAACACTGGTGGATCCATATGTGGTTTGTGAAAACAACACACATGAAATGCCATTGGTTGATCGATATGTGGTTTATGAAAAAACGCACATGCAATGTATCTAGTGGATCTATATTTGGTTTGTGGAAAGAACACACATGCAATGACCACTGGTTGATCCATGTGTGGTTCATGATAGGAACACACATGCAATGACATTGGTTGATCCGTATGTTGTTTGTGACAAAAACACACATGCAATGCCATTGGTTAATCCATGTGTGGTTTGTGGAAAGACCACACATGCAATGACTCAAGTGGGTCCATGTGTGGTTTGTGAAAAGAACACACATGCAATGACTCTAGTGGATCCATGTGTGGTTTGTGGAAAGAACACACATGCAATGAACACAGGTGGATCCATGTGTGGTTCATGACAGGAACACACATGCAATGACATTGGTTTATCCATATCTGGTTTGTGACAGTAACACACATGAAATGAAATTTGTTGATCCATGTGTGGTTGTGGAAATAACACACATGCAATGACTCAAGTGGGTCCATGTGTGGTTTGTCAAAAGAACACACATGCAATGACTCTGGTTGATCCATGTGTGGTTCGTGGAAAGAACACACATGCAATGACATTGGTTGATCCATGTGTGGTTTGTGGAAAAGAACACACATGCAATTACTCTGGTGGATCCATGTGTGGTTTGTGGAAAGAACACACATGCAATGACTCTAGTGGATCCATATGCATCTTGTGGAAAGAACACACATGCAATGACTCTAGTGCTGGTTTTAGTATAAGAACACACATGCAATGACTCTAGTGCTAGTTTTTGTATAAGAACACACATGCAACGACTCTAGTGGGACCATACGTGGTTTGTGAAAAGAACACACATGCAATGCCTCTAGTGGATCCATATGTGGTTCGTGGAAAGAACACACATGCAATGACCACTGGTTGATCCATATGTGGTTTGTGGAAAGAACACACATGCAATGACAGTGGTTGATCCATATGTGGTTTGTGGAAAGAACACACATGCAATGACTCTGGTGGATCCATGTGTGGTTTGTGAAAAGAACACACATGCAATGCCATTGGTTGATCCATGTGTGGTTTGTTAAAATAACACAGATGCAATCCCATTGGTTGATCCTTGTGTGGTTTGTGGAAAGAACACACATGAAATGCCATTGGTTGTTGCATGTGAGGTTTGTGGAAAAGAACACACATGCAATGAACACTGGTGGATCCATAAGTGGTTTGTGGAAAGAACACACAGGCAGTGAACACTCGTGGATCCATATGGGGTTTGTGAAAAGAACACACGTGCAATGCCATTGGTTGATCCATATGTGGTTTCTGAAAAGAACACACATGCGATGACTCTAGTGGATCCATATGTGGTTTGTGGAAAGAACACACATGCAATAACCACTGGTTGATCCATATGTGGTTTGTGGAAAGAACACACATGTTATGACACTGGTTGATCCATATGTGGTTTGTGGAAAGAAGACGCATGCAATGACTCTAGTGGATTCATGAGTGATTTGTGGAAAGAATAGACATGCAATGAACACTGGTGGATCCATATGTGGTTCATGACAGGAACACACATGCAAGGACATTGGTTGATCCATATGTGGTTTGTGACAATAACACACATGCAATGACATTGGTTATTCCATGTGTGGTTTGCGGAAAGAACACACATGCAATGACTCTGGTGGATCCATGTGTGGTTTGTAGAAAGAACACGCATGCAATGAACACTGGTGGATCCATGTGTGGTTCATGACAAGAACAAACATGCAATGACATTGGTTGATCCATATGTGGTTTGTGACAATAACACACATGCAGTGACTCTCATGGATCCATGTGTGGTTGTGGAAAGAATACACATGCAATGACTCAAGTGGTTCCATGTGTGGTTTGTGAAAAGAACACACATGCAATGACTGGTTGATCCATGTGTGGTTTGTGGACAGAACACACATGCAATGACATTGGTTGATCTATGTGTGGTTTGTGGAAAAGAACACACATGCAATTACTCTGGTGGATCCATGTGTGGTTTGTGGAAAGAACGCACATGCAATGACTCTGGTGGATCCATGTGTGGTTTGTGAAAAGAACACA
The DNA here is from genome assembly GCA_023614405.1 of Avena insularis. Classification (NCBI taxonomy): domain Eukaryota; kingdom Viridiplantae; phylum Streptophyta; class Magnoliopsida; order Poales; family Poaceae; genus Avena; species Avena insularis. Next base: position 43,417 of record JAJUPC010000361.1, on the reverse strand, counting down.
CATGAAATGCCATTGGTTGATCCATGTGTGGTTTGTGAAAATAACACACATGCAATGCCATTGGTTGATCCATGTGTGGTTTGTGGAAAGAACACACATGCAATGCAATTGGTTGTTGCATGTGTGGTTTGTGGAAAAGAGACACATGCAATGAACACTGGTGGATCCATTAGTGGTTTGGGAAAGAACACACATGCAGTGAACACTAGTGGATCTATATGTGGTTTGTGAAAAGAACACACATGCAATGACTCTAGTGCTGGTTTTAATATAAGAACACACATGCAATGACTCTAGTGCTGGTTTTAGTATAAGAACACACATGCAATGACTCTAGTGCGTTCATATGTGGTTTGCGAAAAGAACACACATGCAATGACTCTAGTGGATCCATATGTTGTTTGTGACAATAACACACATGGAATGACCACTAGTTGATCCATATGTAGTTTGTGGAAAGAACACACATGCAATGACACTGGTTGATACATATGTGGGTTGTGGAAAGAACACACATGCAATGACTCTGGTGGATCCATGTGTGGTTTGTGAAAAGAACACACATGAAATGCCATTGGTTGATCCATCTGTGGTTTGTGAAGAACACACATGCAATGCCATTGGATGATCCATGTGTGGTTTGTGGAAATAACACACATGGAATGCCATTGGTTGATGCATGTGGTTTGTGGAAAAGAACACACATGCAATGAACACTGGTGGATCCATAAGTGTATTGTGGAAAGAACACGCATGTAGTGATGTAACATCCCAAAAATCATGTTTCAAAAACTCATTCATTTCATTGTTGCATCATTCATTCATATAGGGTTTTTCTCAAAATCATTTGGAGACAGAAGTTTGAGCTATGATTTCATGTGGGCAAATTGTCTCAATTGGCCAACACCCTTTGGGATTTGATTGTTCATAATCTTGTTTGCTTGCCACAATGGTTGGAAAGAATAGGAGTAACATTTAAACCCAAGACTTCAATTTAGAAATATTTTCTAAACCCTAATCCAAATATTTGCAACTAGAACAAATCTCTGTTTATTTTGAAACCCAAGCTTGACCAAGCCTTTGCAAGGTAACCACTAGGTTATTTGATTGTTTGTGAACCCACAGAACCCTGCAAAAATCCCCAAAGAAGTTTGAATTCAAAAAGATTTGAATTCATACCAAATTCTATTCAGAAAATGAAATTAGAAAAAGAAAAGGCTTAAAGAAAGGAAAAGCGAGCGGCAGAATCTGCCCAAAGAGCGGATCAAGCCCAGCAAGCCCACCCGGGATCTCCTTTCTTCTCACACGCGAGCACACGCTTGACAGACTGACCCAATTCCCACCTGCACTCCGTGCTCCTCGCTGACAGGCGGGCCTTCTCCACGTCAGCATCGTCTTCCCCTGTCTCCGCGCACGATCTCCGCCGCTGACCGTTGCCGCAGTGATGCCGGGAGTAATTGGGCATTAATCGACGGACGTTTCCTGTCGAGCATCTGGCTATAAGACCCCCTCTGCCTCGCGATCATTTCCCCCAAACACCTCGCTCGCTCCGCCACCAGGCTGTCCTCAATCAACTTTGCACCGCCGCGGACAGAGCCTCTCCGGCGATCGATTCCGGTGAGCCTAGTGTCCCCCTCTGCCTCTCGTTCTTACAATCTGACTCAGCATGTCTTTGCGCATCTCCTTACCTCACTAGTCATCTGTCTCTTGCCCAGTCGCCGGTTCCACGACACCGCGAGCACCGACGACATCAACTCCGACGAAGTTTTCCGGTAGGTCAGACCGCCCTCGCCTTCCGTTCATGCTCACTACTCGCTTGACCGTGAACCTAACCGTGTCATTATCTTGCCTCGGGGTGATTCACAGCGACGTCCACGACGACCACCCGACGCAACCGCCGCCCACAGCAACTCCGGTGAGCAATCGCAGCCGTGCCCGAGCGCCCCTCGACCAACCGCAGTACGACGAGCCGCCCGTGACCTCCTGAGCCCGGTGAGCTACCTCCTTCTCCTCGCTATGCATCATCGCAACGCTGCCGACGTCGACGACTGGCCACGGTAGCCACAGCGCCGCCATCTGTGTGGCGAAGTAGTAGCCGTTAGATCCGGATCGAACGCCACGATAGATCACTTAACCCGAAGCGCACGCGATCTGAGCCGCCAGATTTCATTTAGATCCTACGGCTGTGGAGCTCGATCCAAAGGCGTAACCGCACGCGAATAAGAACATGACGTGGCTAGGAGCTGATCTGAAAATAGAATTTAAAACAGATTTTGATCCAGATTTCAAATGCCAATATCTTTTGAATTCCACGTTAGAATTTTGCAAACTTTATACCGTTGGATTCAGAAAAACAAGACCTTTCTGCCTATCCTTTTTGTTTAGCAAATAGTAACCATTAGTTTGGCTTAAATTGCAGAAACTTGTTTGAGGCCTTTTGAGTATAGATTTAGTTTAGTATTTTGTTTTAGGGTTATTTAAGTTGTCTTGGCTATTTTGTGACTTGTTTAGTTTCTGTATTCATGCACTTGCTTGGTTGAGTTTTCAAAAAATCATCACTTGGTAGATTCATGCATGCATGCATTCATAATATTTTTGTTTGTATATATTTGTGTGTAATTGTGTGCTATAACTTTGTGTGTAGATTTTGCTAGTGATTGTGATTGTGACGAGTGCTACTCTCCACACTACCAAGGCAAGTGATATCATCATGAATATTCCATTCCTATATTTTATATATGCATTAGTATTATTTTTCTAAGTATAGGACTTGCATGGATTTTTGCTAAGTACAAGCTAAGCTTTGGGAAAACCTATTAGGTAAAACCTTAGTGAAAATTACCTAAGTCAAGATTCCTATTACTATCATGCTTAGCTTAGCTACTAGAAAACAAGGGTGGTTTATATATTCACACTATGGAAAAATATTCTAAGTCTAAGAACTTGTTTTTATTTAACAAAACAACTAAGTTAATGAATCACCTGGGTGGAATGAAAAGAATGGGGTATGTTGAGTGGTTACACAAGGCCAGGGGTACTGGTGAACCTTGTGTATCTCACTTGTGGATGGCCACCCAGGAACAAAGAGATTTGAGTGTTCAAATGTTGAGAAGCTTCAAGTGCAACCACTTGGTAATATGGGCTCGCCATGATCTTAGGATCTTTGGAACTTAGTATCTTTGACAGTGGGTGGTAGTTGGGTTGATAGGTTGGAGCGCGTCCATTTGACTAAGGAAAGGCTACTGAAGGATCATGTCTTGGGAAACCAAGGCTTGTGGGGAAAGTGCACCACCTCTGCAGAGTGTAAAACCTAAGTACTTAGCCATGTCCCAGTAAAGGACAATTTGAGCATCAAGACATGGAAACTTCAAGAATCTCATCACTCCAATTTCTGAATAAAACTTGTGGGTGAACAAGGGTTAAAGGATCTTCAGTCTTTGATTGGTAGATGCCTGAGTGGATCTTCAGTCTGATTGGTAGATACCTTGGGATGGACTTTGTCAAGCAAAAACTTAGTGTTTTCAAAAGTTCAGGAAAATCTATTTTGAGCAATGCCTAAGCTCCACCAGCCAAATGCATATAGTCTTATAGTCCACTTAAATATATACTAAGGTATCACTTGCCAATACTATTCCAAAGTATTGACCCTCTGTGGCTGTAACTTATGATGTTGCAGTTACTCGATGATGAATAGGAGTCATGAGTCTACACTCAACATGCTTGTGGCACATGAAGATGAAGACTTATGTTTATTTACATATTCCATAAACTTGTATTAGGCCTTTGGCCATGAGTTGTAAAAAGACTATGTTTATCTCTGAATGACTGTAATAAACGACCTTTGTATCTGTGGTACTTCATCTTAAACTGTGGATGCTAGCATTGATCCGTGGACTAGCATTGCAATCACAGGATCTTTTCCTTTACAAAGGAGGGATCTACAGATGGTATCGAGCACCGTGTTGCCTGTAGAGGATTATGACCCTAGGATTGGAAACCACTAAGGAAAATTTTACTTCTTCTACACTTGTCTATTCTTCTCAGTAAACTTTTCTAATCTTCTCCTTCTCATCTCTATTTGTAGATGAACTCCACAACGGCCGTGAAGAAAGGACCACTCATGACCATGACCTTGGAGTGTGAGACTGAGTTTCCCAAGATTCTCAAGGACCTCATGGAAACCATGGGAGTACATGGTGCAGCTGTACAAGGGCTTTCCAGTGATGGAGGATGGAGGAGTATTGGTGGGTGCAACTTCACTTGTACAAGAACAAGGAAGACAACCACAAGGAAAAAGGCTTCATGTATACCAACACTTTTATGCACACCACATTCTTTGAGTCAAGAAAGAAGCAGCTTGAAGACTATCAAGGAACTAAGTGCTAGAGTCAAGTGCAGGATGCTCAACCTCCAAAAAGACTTAGAGAAAGAGAAGGAACATACCCAAGAGTTGGAAGTCACCAACCAATCCTTAAGAGGAGATATCATAGACTTAGTGATAGAAGCATGTGAACAAGATAGGGTGATTGCCACTAGGAACATTGTGTTAGCCACCAGATCCAATGAGATAGGATTGTAAGCGCACTTCGTTAGTTGACCACCACCTACCACCTTATTTTCCAAAATAAGACCTTAAATAAGTTTGAACCTTGGTTGATGTAATGAATCTATGTATTCATGACTTGTGTGTTTTTGTGGTTATGCTTGAATGTTTGTCTTGTTTATCTTAAATTGTGTTGTTCTAACTTTTTCAATCTTATAAATAGATGCCTATTGCCATCAGCACTGTTGAGGAGTTCAGTTACCTGCTTTGGTCCTCGTATCGTAGAGCTTACTACTTTACTCGATCTCCTCTTCCTATCATTATGCACCCACTCACCAAGTTTGAGAGGAAGGACCTTTGGGGCTTCAAGGTGAACCAGCCAGGACGCCAGGCAGAGCCTACTACGGAGGCCATCGTCTTCAAGCTTATGCACGATGACAGGGAGAGAGGCATGGAGGTTGTCATGCAGGATCTGATAGGACGACTGTTAGGACGTCACTCCCGACAGGTTAGAGGCACTCACTTCCACGCCTTCGGAAGGCGAGATGATGATGGAGAGTCCATTGACTTTGAGGACGACTCGAGGGTCACAGCAGCCCGCACGCCTATACCTCCGTGACTTAGAGACTCTTATTAGGCACGTGGATACCGATAGGACCAACGTCATGCTTAGTAATGACGAAGCCTGTGCAGCCATGAGAAGGACAAGCTCTTCAAGGCAGCAGACGAGATAGTCAAGGAGATGGAGACGAAGTTCGAGACCCAAGACCGTAAGTTCAAGAGTCAAGAGAAGCATGTCCAGGATAGGAACAAGAGGATTCATGATATGACCGAGGAACTGCAGTCCAAGGACTTCGAGTTAGAGCAGCAGCAGACAAAGTGATTGAGAGGCTTGCCCTTAAGAGGGCTCTCAAGGCCAAGATCGACTCTTTGACCACTACCATCGAGGAGAACAAGACCGCAATGGAGAACGCAGGTCTTACCTTTGTCGAGGAGGAGATTGATGCCGAGCAGTAGATTTGACTACTCGCTTATCTTTATTCACCGCACTTGTTATTTATGAACTTATTGTTGGACCATCCGACATGTGGATGGCTTGCCACTTGTGTTTGTACTTTGAGACTTTTGTTATCTTGTTGTTTAGCTTTATCCTAGTGTTGCTTGCTATGTGTTTGCTTGTGTAATGTATTGTGCATAAATCATGTAAGGGTATCTCATTCTTATCTCTATATGAATAAACCACAGATGCCTCCCCGTCGCGCAAACACCAACCCCAACCCCAACATTACCCCGGAAATGCAACAAATGATGAATGCGCAGACACTTTTATGCAAATGATGACGACGCTCATCCGTAACCAGAACAACAACAACCCCAACAACAACAATAACAACAACAACAACAACAACCCTCCGTGTTTTGATATGCTCACCAGATTTCTGCGAGGCCAGGCCTAAGTTTTCAGAACGATCGATCCCATGGTGGCCAATGATTGGCTACGTTCGTGAACAAAGACTTAGTGACCGAGGATGCACAGATGCTGAAAAGGTCAGGTTTGCAGACATCTGTTGGAAGGACCAGCCAAGATGGTGGGACAACTTCCAGATTACCACGCCTATTGATGAGGTGACTTGGGCTATCTTTGAAGATGGATTTCGTACTACTCATATCTCACCAGGTATGATGAGCCTGAAAAAGAAGGAATTTCACAACCTAAAACAGCGCCACCACAGCATGGCTGAATACATCGAAGAGTTCAACAATCTGGCGCGCTATGCACCGGATGAGGTTGACACTGATGCCAAAAGGAAGGAAAAGTTTCTAGAAGGCTTGAATGATGAGCTAAATCTGCAGCTGTCTGTGGCATATGTTCCAACTTATCAGTCGCTGTGTGACAAGGCTGTTATTGTGGAGAATAAAATGAAGCAAGTTGAGAGTAGAAAGAGGAAACACTCACAAGCATAGCTCGATCATCATAAACGATCTCACTATGATGATAGTGTCACCAGATCCCACAAGCATGGGAAGTTTAACAAGCACCACAACCACAACCGTCATGACAACAAGCATCATCGCAGTCATGACAATGATAAGTACAAGAACCACAAGAGTGGATATAAGAGCCACCATAGTGGAAGTGGAAATGGAAGTGGAAGTCAACCTAAGAAGGACAATAACAGTTGAATGCTTCTAATGCAAGAAGCTGGGGCATTATGCTAATGAGTGCCCTGAGAAGAACGTTGAAGGACCTAACAAACCCAACCCTTTTCAGAAAGGACAGGTTAACCACATCAATGTGGAGGAAGTCTATGAAGAACCTGATGCCGTTGCTGGTAAGTTCAGACTCAATTCCATCTCAGCATTTGTACTCTTTGACACTGGTGCGTCTCATTCATTCATATCTAAAGCATTTGTCGAAAGAAATGGGTTTGCATCTGAAAACATTGGGTGTCCGATAAAAGTTAGCTCTCCGGGAGGGATATGATAGTGAGTCTTGGATACCGGATCTAGTCATAGAGATCGGAAAACATAAGTTTCCAGTAAACCTAATAATCCTAAATTCCCAAGGATTGGATGTAATTTTGGGAATGGATTGGATGGCTAAGTATGAGGGAGTACTAGATTGTGCAAATCGCACAATTTCACTCACAACCCCTAAAGGTAAGAGGATAATATTTAAGTCCAATTTTAAATCTAAAGGAAGCAAGCTAAATTCTCTTAAGGGGGTTAGCATGGACAGTGTGCCAATTGTGTGTGAGTATCCGGATGTGTTCCTAAGAGTTACCAGAATGCCACCAGATAGAGATGTGGAATTTATAATAGAATTGGTACCAGTTACGGACCAAGGGCAAAGAGGCCTTATAAAATGTCACTGATTTAACTTAAGGAACTCAAGAAACAACTTGGAGAACAATTGCATAAAGGATTAATCCAGCCAAGTTCTTCATCTTGGGGAGCTCCAGCCTGCTCAGAGAAAGAGAGATAGAACTCAAAGATTATGCATAGATTACTGCTCTCTCAACGAGGTAACCATCAAGAACAAGTATCCTTTGCCAAGAATAAATGACTTGTTTGATCAGCGGAAGGAGCATGTGTGTTCTCAAGATTGATCTTCGTCAGCTATTTTCAACTCAAGATAAGAGAGCAAGACATACCTAAAACAGCCTTCACCACGAGGTATGGATTATGCGAGTACACGGTGATGCCTTTTGGATTAACCAACGCCCAAAGATACTTCATGAATATGATGAACAAAGTGTTCATGGAATTTCTCGACAAGTTTGTTGTCGTTTTCATCGATGACATCTTAGTCTACTCCAAGAGCAAGGAAGAACATGAAAGACATCTACGCTTGATACTTGAGAAACTAAGGAACATAAGCTTTATGCCAAATTCAGCAAGTGTGAGTTTTGGTTAGAGGAAGTTGGATTTCTTGGTCATGTTATGACAAAGGATGGTGTAGCAGTTGATCCCGCTAAAGTTTTACGTGATGTAATGGAAAAGTCCCAACAACGTAAAAAGAGGTTCGTAGTTTCCTTGGTTTAGCAGGGTTACTCTGAGAAGGTTCATTGAAAATTTTCTAAGGTTGCTAAACCAATGACGGAATTGTTAAAGAAAGATAAGAAATTTGCTTGGTCTCAAGGATGTGAACTCAGCTTTCAAGAATTAAAGAAGAGACTTGTGTCAAGACCAAGATCAGGTTTACCAAATTTGGAAAAGGATTTCCAAGTGTATTGTGATGCTTTGCATCAAGGAATAGGAGCCGTACTTATGCAAGGTGGAAAAGTTGTGGCTTATGTCTCGAGACAACTCAAAACTCATGAAGTAAATTATCCTACTCATGATTTAGAGTTAGAGTTGTCCATGCACTCAAAACATGGAGACATTACCTTTTGGGAAAACGTTGTGAAGTGTTCACCGACCATAAGAGCTTAAAATATATCTTCACCCAGAAGGAGATCAATATGAGACAAAGAAGATGGCTAGAACTTATCAAGGATTACAACTTGAATTTGCAATACCACCCCGGTAAAGCAACTGTAGTAGCAAATGCTCTAAGTCGTAAGGCGTTTGTAAATGGTCTTACCAAAGGTGAATTGCCTGATGATTTGTGTAAGCAATTCAAGGAACTCAGGTTGGAGATTGTGCCAGAAGGACATCTCATGTCTTTGGATGTTCAACCCACTGCTGGGTAAGATTAAAGAAGCCCAAAAGACAGATAAAGAGATCGAAGAGATCAAGGAAAGGATTAGCCAAGGGAAAGCTAAAAGTTTCCATATGGACGAACAAGGTACTTTATGGCACGGGAAACGTATTTGTGTTCCACAAGATCCGGAAATGCGGAAACTGATTTTACAAGAAGCCCATAACTCTCCATATTCTATTCACCCGGGAAACACCAAAATGTATATGGATATGAAAGAAAGATTTTGGTGGAACAATCTTAAAAGGGACATCGTCGAACACATTGCTTTGTGTGATGTGTGTAGTAGAGTGAAAGCGGAGCATCAGAAACCAGCAGGTTTGCTTCAACCAATGCCTATTCCTGAATGGAAGTGGGAAAATATTGGGATGGATTTCATTACCGGATTACCAAGGACCAGGTCAGGGTATGATTCCATATGGGTAATAGTAGATCGCCTAACTAAAGTGGCTCATTTTATACCCGTAAAGACAACTTATACTAGTGCCAAGTTAGCCAAAATCTACATGAGCAGAATTGTATGCCTTCACGGTGTACCTAAGAGTATTGTGTCTGATAGAGGAACTCAGTTCACTTCTCACTTTTGGAGACAACTTCATGAATCTCTAGGAACGAGGTTGGAATTCAGCACTGCTTTTCATCCTCAAACTGATGGACAAACAGAAAGGACTAATCAAATTCTTGAAGACATGTTGAGGGCATGTGCCCTGGACTATGGAGCAAGTTGGGATGAAAGTCTGCCTTACGCAGAGTTCTCTTACAACAACAGTCACCAATCTAGTATTGGGATGGCACCATTTGAGTTTCTATACGGAAGAAAGTGTACCACCCCATTGCTATGGAATGGTGTGGGAGAAAGAAGTTTGTTTGGACCAGACCTTATCAAAGACGCCGAAGAAAAGGTCAAATTAGTTAGAGACAGATTGAAGATAGCACAGTCTCGACAGAAAAGCTACGCAGATGCTAAGCGTAGAGAAGTCATTTACGAAGTTGGGGATAGAGCTTATCTTAGGGTATCACCACTTCGTGGAGTAAAATGATTTGGAGTCAAAGGAAAGTTAGCACCAAGATATGTGGGACCATTCAACATTTTAAGTCGCAAGGAGAAGTCAGATATGAAATCGAATCCGCCAAAGATCTTTACTAGCAGTCCATAATGTTTTTCATGTGAGCCAGCTCAAGAAATGTCACCCAGAAATGGAAGAAACATCTTTGAAAGATACCATATCTTTGGAAGAAGTTCAACTAGAAAGTGATCTCACCAATGAAGAAAAGCCTGTCAAGATACTTGAGACCACAGAAAGAGTCACAAGAACAAAGACTATCAAGTTTTGCAAAGTACAATGGAATCATCATTCCGAAGAAGAAGCAACATGGGAAAGAGAAGATGATCTTCTAAAAGACCACCTCACCTATTTGTTAGTTAATCCGAATCTCGAGGGCGAGATTCATTTTAAGGGGGTTAGATTTGTAACATCCCAAAAATCATGTTTCAAAAACTCATTCATTTCATTCTTGCATCATTCATTCATATAGGGTTTTTCTCAAAATCATTTGGAGACAGAAGTTTGAGCTATGATTTCATGTGGGCAAATTGTCTCAATTGGCCAACACCCTTTGGGATTTGATTGTTCATAATCTTGTTTGCTTGCCACCATGGTTGGAAAGAATAGGAGTAACATTTAAACCCAAGACTTCAATTTAGAAATATTTTCTAAACCCTAATCCAAATATTTGCAACTAGAACAAATCTCTGTTTATTTTGAAACCCAAGCTTGACCAAGCCTTTGCAAGGTAACCACTAGGTTATTTGATTGTTTGTGAACCCACGTAACCTCGCAAAATCCCCAAAGAAGTTTGAATTCAAAAGATTTGAATTCATACCAAATTCTTCAGAAAATGAAATTAGAAAAGAAAAGGCTTAAAGAAAGGAAAGGCCGAGCCAGAATCGCCCAGCAGCGGATCAAGCCCGCAAGCCCACCCGGGATCTCCTTTTTTCTCACATTACACGCACACCGACAGACGCGAGAGACGGCCCAGTACTCGCCCCACACTCCTCGCTCCCCGGCCGACAGCGGCCTTCTCCACGCCAAGATCGTCTTCCCCCGCTCAAGACGATCTCTCCGCCGCTGCCGCAGTGATGATGCCGGAGTAATTGGGCATTAATCGACGACGCTTCGCCGAGCATCCGCTATAAGACCCCTCCGCCGCGATCGTTTTCCCCAAACACCTCGCCGCTCCGCCACCGCCGTCCTCAATCAACTTTGCACCGCCATGATGAGCCTCTCCGCGATCGATTCCGTGAGCCTAGTGTCCCCTCGCCTCTCGTTCTTACAATCTGACTCAGCATGTCTTTGCGCATCTCCTGACCTCACTAGTCTGTCCTGTACTGCCCCAGGTCGCCGGTTCCACCTGACACCGCGAGCACCGACGGCGACATCAACTCCGACGAAGTTTTCCGGTAGGTGCAGACCGCCTCGCCTTCCGTTCATGCTCACTACTCGCCTTGACCTGTGAACCTAACCGTGTCATTATCTTGCCGGGGTGATTCACAGCCGACGCCCACGACGACCACCCGACGCAACCGCCGCCAGAACTCCGGTGAGCAATCGCGTGCCGAGCGCCCTCGACCAACCGCAGTACGACGAAGCCGCCGTGACCTCCCGAGCCCGGTGAGCTACTCCTCCTTCTCCTCGCAGATCATCGCAACGCCGTCGTCGACAGTTCCGCACGCGGTAGCCACCGCCGCCCATCTGTGGCAGTAGTAGCCGTTAGATCCGGATCAACGCCACGATAGATCACTTAACCCCGAAGCGGTACGCGATCTGAGCCGCCAGATTTCATTTAGATCCTACGGCTGTGGAGCTCGATCCAGTGCGAACCGGTACGGGCGAATAAGAACATGACGCGTGGCTAGGAGCTGATCTGAAAATAGAATTTAAAACAGATTTTGATCCAGATTTCAAATGCCAATATCTTTTGAATTCCACGTTAGAATTTTGCAAACTTTATACCGTTGGATTCAGAAAAACAAGACCTTTCTGCCTATCCTTTTTGTTTAGCAAATAGTAACCATTAGTTTGGCTTAAATTGCAGAAACTTGTTTGAGGCCTTTTTGAGTATAGATTTAGTTTAGTATTTTGTTTTAGGGTTATTTAAGTTGTCTTGGCTATTTTGTGACTTGTTTAGTTTCTGTATTCATGCACTTGCTTGGTTGAGTTTTCAAAAAAATCATCACTTGGTAGATTCATGCATGCATGCATTCATAATATTTTTGTTTGTATATATTTGTGTGTAATTGTGTGCTATAACTTTGTGTGTAGATTTTGCTAGTGATTGTGATTGTGACGAGTGCTACTCTCCACACTACCAAGGCAAGTGATATCATCATGAATATTCCATTCCTATATTTTATATATGCATTAGTATTATTTTTCTAAGTATAGGACTTGCATGGATTTTTGCTAAGTACAAGCTAAGCTTTGGGAAAACCTATTAGGTAAAACCTTAGTGAAAATTACCTAAGTCAAGATTCCTATTACTATCATGCTTAGCTTAGCTACTAGAAAACAAGGGTGGTTATATATATTCACACTATGAAAAATATTCTAAGTCTAAGGACTTGTTTTTATTTAACAAAACAACTAAGTTAATGAATCACCTGGGTGGAATGGAAAGAATGGGGTATGTTGAGTGGTTACACAAGGCCAGGGGTACTGGTGAACCTTGTGTATCTCACTTGTGGATGGCCACCCAGGAACAAAGAGATTTGAGTTGTCAAATGTTGAGAAGCTTCAAGTGCAACCACTTGGTAATATGGGCTCTGCCATGATCTTAGGATGCTGGAACTTAGTCTCTTGGACAGTGGGTGGTAGTTGGGTTGATAGGTTGGAGCGCGTCCATTTGACTAAGGAAAGGCTACTGAAGGATCATGTCTTGGGAAACCAAGGCTTGTGGGGAAAGTGCACCACCTCTGCAGAGTGTAAAACCTAAGTACTTAGCCATGTCCCTGGTAAAGGACAATTTGAGCATCAAGACATGGAAACTTCAAGAATCTCATCACTCCAATTTCTGAATAAAACTTGTGGGTGAACAAGGGTTAAAGGTTCTTTAGTCTTTGATTGGTAGATGCCCTGAGTGGATCTTCAGTCTCTGATTGGTAGATACCTTGGGATGGACTTTGTCAAGCAAAAACTTAGTGTTTTCAAAAAGTTCAGGAAAAATCTATTTTGAGCAATGCAAGCCTAAGCTCCACCAGCCAAATGCATATAGTCTTATAGACCACTTAAATATATACTAAGGTATCACTTGCCAATACTATTCCAAAGTATTGACCCTCTGTGGCTGTAACTTATGATGTTGCAGGTTACTCTGATGATGAATAGGAGTCATGAGTCTACACTCAACATGCTTGCCTGTGGCACATGAAGATGAAGACTTATGTTTATTTACATATTCCATAAACTCTTGTATTAGGCCTTTGGCCATGAGTTGTAAAAGACTATGTTTATATCTGGAATGACTGTAATAAACGACCTTTGTATCTGTGTACTTCATCTTAAACTGTGGATGCTAGCATTGATCCAGGGACTAGCATTGCAATCACAGGGATCTTTTCCTTTACAAAGGAGGGATCTTACAAGTGAACACTTGTGGATCCATATGTGGTTTGTGAAAAGAACACACATGCAATGCCATTGCTTGATCCATGTGGTTTATGGAAAAGAAGACACATGCAATGACATTGGTGGATCCATATGTGGTTTGTGGAAAGAACACACATCCAATGACTCTAGTGGATCCATATGTGGTTTGTGGAAAGAACACAGATGCAATGACCACTGGTTGATCCATGTGTGGTTCATGACAGGAACACACATGCAATCACATTGGTTGATCCATATGTGGCTTGTGACAATAAAACACATGCAATGCCAATGGCTAATCCATGTGTGGTTTGTGGAAAGAACACACATGCAATGTCTCAAGTGGGTCCATATGTGGTTTGTGAAAACAACACACATGCAATGACTCTAGTGGATCCATGTGTGGTTTGTGGAAAGAACACACATGCAATGAACACTGGTGGATACATGTGTGGTTCATGAGAGGAACACACATGCAATGACATTGGTTGATCCATGTGTGGTTTTGGAAAGAACACACATGCAATGACTCAAGTGGGTCCATGTGTGGTTTGTGAAAAGAACAAGCATGCAATGACTCTAGTTGATCCATGTGTGGTTTGTGGAAACAACACACATGCAATGACATTGGTTGGTCCATGTGTGGTTTATGGAAAAGAACACACATGCAATTACTATGGTGGATCCATGTGTGGTTTGTGGAAAGAACACACATGCAATGACATTGGTTGGTCCATGTGTGGTTTGTGGAAAAGAACACACATGCAATTACTATGGTGGATCCATGTGTGGTTCGTGGAAAGAACACACATGTAATGCCTCTGGTGGATCCATATGTGGTTTGTGGAAAGACACACATGCAATGACTCTAGTGCTGGTTTTAGTATAAGAACACACATGCAATGACTCTAGTGCTGGTTTTAGTATAAGAACACACATGCAATGACTCTTGTGGGTCCATATGTAGTTTGTGAAAAGAACACACATGCAATGACTCTAGTGGATCCATATGTGGTTTGTGGAAAGAACACACATGCAATGACCACTAGTTTATCCATATGTGGTTTATGGAAAGAACACATATGCAATGACACTGGTTGATCCATATGTGGTTTGCGGAAACAACACACATGCAATGACTCTGGTGGATCCATGTGGGGTTTGTGAAAAGAACACACATGCAATGCCACTAGTTGATCCATGTGTGGTTTGTGAAAACACACACATGCAATGTCATTGGTTGATCCATGTGTAGTTTGTGGACAGCACACACATGCAATGCCATTGGTTGATCCATATGCGGTTTGTGAAAAGAACACACATCCAATGACTCTAGTGGATCCATATGTGGTTTGTGGAAAGAACAGACATGCACTGACCATTGATGATCCATGTGTGGTTCATGATAGGAACACACATGCAATGACATTGCTTGATCCATATGTGGTTTGTGACAAGAACACACATGCAATGCCATTGGTTAATCCATGTATGGTTTTTTGAAAGAACACACATGCAATGACACAAGTGGGTCCATATGTGGTTTGTGAAAAGAACACACAAGCAATGACTCTAGTGGATCCATGTGTGGTTCGTGGAAAGAACACATATGCAATGAACATTGGTGGATCCATGTGTGGTTCATGACAGGAACACACATGAATGACATTGGTTGATCCATGTGTGGTTTTTGAAAGAACACATAGGCAATGACTCAAGTGGGTCCATGTGTGGTTTGTGAAAATAACACACATGTAATGACTCTAGTTGATCCATGTGTGGTTTGTGGTAAGAGCACACATGCAATGACATTGGTTGATCCATGAGTGGTTTGTGGAAAAGAACACGCATGCAATCAACACTGGTGGATTCATATGTGGTTTATGACAGGAACATACATGCAATGACATTGGTTGATCCATATGTGGTTTGTGACAATAACACACATTTAATGACTCTAGTGGATACATGTGTGGTTTGTGGAAAGAACGTACATGCAATGAACACTGGTGGATCCATGTGTGGTTTGTGACAGGAACACACATGTAGTGACACTGGTTGATCCATGTGTGGTTTGTGGAAAGAACACACATGCAATGACATTGGTGGATCCATATGTCGTTTGTGGAAAGAACACACATGCAATGAACACTGGTGGATCCATATGTGGTTCATGAAAGGAACACACGTGCAATGACATTGGTTGATCCATATGTGGTTTGTGACAATAACACACATGCAATGCCATTGGTTAATCCATGTGTGGTTTGTGGAAAGAACACACATGCAATGACTCAAGTGGGTCCATATGTGGTTTGTGAAAAAACTCACATGCAATGACTCTGGTGGATCCATGTGTGGTTTGAAGAAAGAACACACATGCAATGAACACTAGTTGATCCATGTGTGGTTTGTGAAAACACACACATGCATTGTCATTGGTTGATCCATGTGTGGTTTGTGGAAAGCACACACATGCAATGCCATTGGTTGATCCATATGCGGTTTGTGAAAAGAACACACATCCAATGACTCTAGTGGATCCATATGTGGTTTGTGGAAAGAACAGACATGCAATGACCTTTGATGATCCATGTGTGGTTCATGATAGGAAGACACATGCAATGACATTGCTTGATCCATATGTGGTTTGTGACAAGAACACACATGCAATGCCATTGGTTAATCCATGTATGGTTTTTTGAAAGAACACACATGCAATGACACAAGTGGGTCCATATGTGGTTTGTGAAAAGAACACACATGCAATGACTCTAGTGGATCCATGTGTGGTTCGTGGAAAGAACACACATGCAATGAACACTGGTGGATCCATGTGTGGTTCATGACAGGAACACACATGAATGACATTGGTTGATCCATGTGTGGTTTTTGAAAGAACACACAGGCAATGACTCAAGTGGGTCCATGTGTGGTTTGTGAAAATAACACACATGTAATGACTCTAGTTGATCCATGTGTGGTTTGTGGTAAGAACACACATGCAATGACATTGGTTGATCCATGAGTGGTTTGTGGAAAAGAACACGCATGCAATCAACACTGGTGGATTCATATGTGGTTTATGACAGGAACATACATGCAATGACATTGGTTGATCCATATGTGGTTTGTGACAATAACACACATTTAATGACTCTAGTGGATACATGTGTGGTTTGTGGAAAGAACGCACATGCAATGAACACTGGTGGATCCATGTCTGGTTTGTGACAGGAACACACATGTAGTGACACTGGTTGATCCATGTGTGGTTTGTGGAAAGAACACACATGCAATGACATTGGTGGATCCATATGTCATTTGTGGAAAGAACACACATGCAATGAACACTGGTGGATCCATATGTGGTTCATTAAAGGAACACACGTGCAATGACATTGGTTGATCCATATGTGGTTTGTGACAATAACACACATGCAATGCCATTGGTTAATCCATGTGTGGTTTGTGGAAAGAACACACATGCAATGACTCAACTAGGTCCATATGTGGTTTGTGAAAAAACTCACATGCAATGACTCTGGTGGATCCATGTGTGGTTTGAAGAAAGAACACACAAGCAATGAACACTAGTTGATCCATGTGTGGTTCGTGACAAGAACACACATGCAATGACATTGGTTGATCCATATGTGGTTTGTGACAATAACACACATGCAATGACTCTCGTGGATCCATGTGTGGTTGTGGAAAGAACACACATGCAATGATTCAAGTGGGTCCATGTGTGGTTTGTGAAAAGAACACACATGCAATGACTCTGGTTGATCCATGTGTGGTTTGTGAAAAGAACACACATGGAATGCCATTGGTTGATCCATGTGTGGTTTGTGAAAATAACACACATGCAATGCCATTGGTTGATCCATGTGTGGTTTGTGAAGAACAGACATGCAATGCCATTGGTTGAATCATGTGTGGTTTGTGGAAAGAACACACATGCAATGCCATTGGTTGATGCACGTGGTTTGTGGAAAAGAAAACACATGCAATCAACACTTGTGGATCCATAAGTGGTTTGTGGAAAGAACACACATGTAGTGAACACTTGTGGATCCATATGTGGTTTGTGAAAAAAACACACATACAATGCCATTGGTTGATCCATGTGTGGTTTGTGGAAAGAACACACATGCAATGCCATTTGCTGATGCATGTGGTTTGTGGAAAAGAAAACACATGCAATGAACACTTGTGGATCCATAAGTGGTTTGTGGAAAGAACACACATGTAGTGAACACTTGTGGATCCATATGTGGTTTGTGAAAAGAACACACATGCAATGCCATTGGTTGATCCATATGTGGTTTTGTGAAAAGAACACACATCCATTGACTCTAGTGGATGCATATGTGGTTTGTGGAAAGAACACAGATGCAATGACCACTGGTTGATCCATGCGTGGTTCATGACAGGAACAGACATGCTATCACATTGGTTGATCCATATGTGGCTTGTGACAATAAAACACATGCAATGCCAATGGTTAATCCATGTGTGGTTTGTGGAAAGAACACACATGCAATGTCTCAAGTGGGTCCATATGTGGTTTGTGAAAAGAACACACATGCAATGACTCTAGTGGATCTATGTGTGGTTTGTGGAAAGAACACACATGGAATGAACACTGGTGGATCCATGTGTGGTTCATGACAGGAACACACATGCAATGACATTGGTTGATCCATGTGTGGTTTTGGAAAGAACACACATGCAATGAATCAAGTGGGTCCATGCGTGGTTTGTGAAAAGAACAGACATGCAATGACTCTAGTTGATAAATGTGTGGTTTGTGGAAAGAACACACATGCAATGACATTGGTTGATCCATGTGTGGTTTGTGGAAAAGAACACACATGCAATTACTATGGTGGATCCATGTGTGGTTTGTGGAAAGAACACACATGCAATGACTCTGGTGGATCCATATGTGGTTTGTGGAAAGACACACATGCAATGACTCTAGAGCTGGTTTAGTATAAGAACACACATGCAATGACTCTAGTGCTGGTTTTAGTATAAGAACACACATGCAATGACTCTAGTGGGTCCATATGTGGTTTGTGAAAAGAACACACAGGCAATGACTCTAGTGGATCCATATGTGGTTTGTGGAAAGAAGACACATGCAATGACCACTGGTTGATCTATATGTGGTTTATGGAAAGAACACACATGCAATGACACTGGTTGATCCATATGTGGTTTCCAGAAACAACACACATGCAATGACTCTGGTAGATCCATGTGTGGTTTCTGAAAAGAACACATATGCAATGCCATTGGTTGATCCATGTGTGGTTTGTGAAAAGAGCACACATGCAATGCCATTGGTTGATCCATATGTGGTTTGTGGAAACAACACACATGCAATGCCATTGGTTGATCCATATGTGGTTTGTAAAAAGAACACACATCCAATGACTCTAGTAGATCCATATGTGGTTTATGGAAAGAAAACACATGCAATGACCACTGGTTGATCCATGTGTGGTTCATTAAAGGAACAAACATGCAATCACATTGGTTGATCCATATGTGGCTTGTGACAATAAAACACATGCAATGCCAATGGTTCATCCATGTGTGGTTTGTGGAAAGAACACACATCCAATGACTCTAGTGGATCCATGTGTGGTTTGTGGAAAGAACACACATGCAATGAACACTGGTGGATCCATGTGTGGTTCATGAAAGGAACACACATGCAATGACATTGGTTGATCCATGTGTGGTTTAGGAAAGAACACACATGCAATGACTCAAGTGGGTCCATGTGTGGTTTGTGAAAAGAACACACATGCAATGACTCTAGTTGATCCATGTGTGGTTTGTGGAAAGAACACACATGCAATGACATTGGTTGATCCATGTGTGGTTTGTGGAAAAGAAAACACATGCAATTACTATGGTGGATCCATGTGTGGTTTGTGGAAAGAACACACATGCAATGACTCTGGTGGATCCATGTGTGGTTTGTGAAAAGAACACACATGCAATGCCATTGGTTGATCCATGTCTGGTCTGTGGAAAGAACACAGATGCAATGCCATTGGTTGATGCATGTGTGGTTTGTGGAAAAGAACACACATGCAATGAACACTGGTCGATCCATAAGTGGTTTGTGGAAAGAGCACACACGGAGTGAACACTTGTGGATCCATATGTGGTTTGTGAAAAGAACACACATGCAATGCCATTGGTTGATCCATATGTGGTTTGTGAAAAGAACACACATGCAATGACTCTAGTGGATACATATGTGGTTTGTGGAAAGAACACACATGCAATAACCACTGGTTGATCCATATGTGGTTTGTGGAAAGAACACACATGGAATGAAACTGGTTGATCCATATGTGGTTTGTGGATAGAAAACACATGCAATGAACACTGGTGTATCCATATGTGGTTTGTGACAATAACACACATGCAATGCCATTGGTTAATCCATGTGTGGTTTGTGGAAAAACACACATGGAATGACTCAAGTGGGTCCATATGTGGTTTGTGAAAAGAACACACATGCAATGACTCTGGTGGATCCATATGTGGTTTGTAGAAAGAACACACATGCAATGAACACTTGTGGATACATGTGTGGTTCATGATAGGAACACACATGCAATGACACTGGTTGATCCGTATGTGGTTTGTGACAATAACACACATGAAATGACATTGGTTCATCTATGTGTGGTTGTGGAAAGAACACACATGCAATGTCTCAAGTGGGTACATGTGTACTTTGTGAAAAGAACACACATGCAATGACTCTGGTTGATCAATGTGTGGTTTGTGGAAAGAACACACATGCAATGACATTGGTGGATCCATGTGTGGTTTGTGGAAAAGAACACACATGCAATGACTCTGGTTGATCCGTATGTGGTTTGTGACAGGTACACACATGCAATGACACTGGTGGATCCATATGTGGGTTGTTAAAAGAACACACATTTAATGACTCTAGTGCTGGTTTTAGTATAAGAACACACATGCAATGACTCTAGTGGGTCCATATGTGGTTTGTGAAAAGAACACACATGCAATGACTCTAGTGGATCCATATGTGGTTTGTGGAAAGAACACATATCCAATAACCACTTGTAGATCCATATGTGGTTTGTGGAAAGAACACACATGCAATGACACTGGTTGATCCATATGTTGTTTGTGGAAAGAACACACATGCAATGACTCTAGTGGATCCATATGTGGTTTGTGGAAAGAACTCACATGAAATGAACACTGGTGGATCCATATGTGGTTCATGACAGGAACACACATGCAATGACATTGGTTGATCCATATGTGGTTTGTGACAATAACACACATGCAATGCCATTGGTTAATCCATGTGTGGTTTGTGGAAAGAACACACATGCAATGACTCTGGTAGATCCATATGTGGTTTGTAGAAAGAACAGACATCCAATGAATCAAGTGGGTCCATATGTGGTTCATGACAGGAACACACATCCAATGACTCTGGTGGATCCATATGTGGTTTGTGGAAAGAACACACATGCAATGACACTATTGGATCCATATGTGGTTTGTGAAAAGAACACGCATGCAATGACTCTGGTGGTTCCATGTCTGGTTTGTGAAAAGAACACGCATGAAATGACTCTAGTGGGTCCATATGTGGTTTGTCAAAAGAACACATATGAAATGACTCTAGTGGATCCATATGTGGTTTGTGGAAAGAACACACATGCAATGACAACTGGTTGATACATATGTGGTTTTTGGAAAGAACACACATGCAATGACACTAGTTGATCCATATGTGGTTTGTGGAAAGAACACACATGCAATGACACTGGTTGATCCATATGTGGTTTGTGGAAAGAACACACATGCAATGACTCTGGTGGATCCATGTGTGGTTTGTGGACAGAACACACATGCAATGAACACTAGTGGATCCATATGTGGTTTATGACAATAACGCACATGCAATGCCATTGGTTAATCCATGTGTGGTTTGTGTAAAGAACACACATGGAATGACTCAAGTGGGTCCATATGTGGTTTGTGAAAAGAACACACATGCAATGAATTTGGTGGATCCATTTGTGGTTTGTAGAAAGAACACACATGCAATTAACACTTGTGCATTCATATGTGGTTCATGGCAGGAACACACATGCAATGACATTGGTTGATCCATATGTGGTTTCTGACAATAACACATAAGCAATGACTCTAGTGGATACATGTGTGGTTTGTGGAAAGAACACACATGCAATGAACACTGGTGGATCCATGTGTGGTTTGTGACATGAACACCCAAGCAGTGACATTGGTTGATCCATGTGTGGTTTGTGGAAAGAACACACATGAAATTATATTTGTTGATCCATATGTGCTTTGTGGAAAGAACACACATGCAATGAACACTGGTGGATCCATATGTGGTTCATGACAGGAACACACATGCGATGCCATTGGTTAATCCATATGTGGTTTGTGATAATAACACACATGCAATGCCATTGATTAATCCATGTGTGGTATGTGGAAAGAAGACACATCCAATGACTCAAGTGGGTCCATATGTGGTTTGTGAAAAGAACACACAATCAATGACTCTGGTGGATCCATATGTGGTTTCTGGAAAGAACACATATGCAATGACACTGGTGGATCCATATGTGGTTTGTGAAAAGAAGACACATGCAATGACTCTAGTTCTGGTTTTAGTATAAGAACACACATGCAATGACTCTAGTCGACCCATATGTGGTTTGTGGAAAGAACACACATGCAATGACTCTAGTGCTGGTTTTAGTACAAGAACACACATGCAATGACTCTAGTGGGTCCAGATGTGGTTTGTGAAAAGAACACACATGCAATGACTATAGTTGATCCATATGTGGTTTGTGGAAAGAACACACATGCAATGAAAGTGGTTGATCCATACGTGGTTTGTGGAAAGAACACACATGCAATGACTCTGGTGGATCCATGTGTGGTTTGTGAAAATAACACACATGCAATGACTCTAGTGGGTCCATATGTGGTTTGTGAAAAGAACACATATGCAATGACTCTAGTGGATCCATATGTGGTTTGTGGAAAGAACACACATGCAATGACCACTGGTTGATACATATGTGGTTTGTGGAAAGAACACACATGCAATGACACTAGTTGATCCATATGTGGTTTGTGGAAAGAACACACATGCAATGACTCTAGTGGATCCATATGTGGTTTGTGGAAAGAACACACATGCATTGAACACTGGTGGATCCATATGTGGGTTGTTAAAAGAAAACATATTTAATGACTCTAGTGCTGGTTTTAGTATAAGAAAACACATGCAATTTCTAGTGGGTCCATAGGTGGTTTGTGAAAAGAACACACATGCAATGACTCTAGTGCATCCATATGTCGTTTGTGGAAAGAACACACATGCAATAACCACTGGTTGATCCTTATGTGGTTTGTGGAAAGAACACATATGCAATGACACTAGTTGATCCATATGTGGTTTGAGGAAAGAACACACATGCAATGAAATTTGTTGATCCATATGTGCTTTGTGGAAAGAACACACATGCAATGAACATTGGTGGATCCATATGTGGTTCATGATAGGAACACACATGCAATGACATTGGTTGATGCATATGTGGTTTGTGAAAATAACACACATGCAATGCCATTGATTAATCCATGTGTGGTTTGTGGAAAGAACACACATGCAATGACTCAAGTGGGTCCATATGTGGTTTGTGAAAAGAACACACAGTCAATGACTCTGGTGGATCCATATGTGGTTTGTGGAAAGAACACATATGCAATGACACTGGTGGATCCATATGTGGTTTGTGAAAAGAAGACACATGCAATGACTCTAGTGCTGGTTTTAGTATAAGAACACACATGTAATGACTCTAGTGGATCCATATGTGGTTTGTGGAAAGAACACACATGCAATGACTCTAGTGCTGGTTTTAGTACAAGAACACACATGTAATGACTCTAGTGGGTCCAGATGTGGCTTGTGAAAAGAACACACATGCAATGACTCTAGTGGATCCATATGTGGTTTGTGGAAAGAACACACATGCAATGACAGTGGTTGATCAATATGTGGTTTGTGGAAAGAACACACATGCAATGACACTAGTTGAACCATACGTGGTTTGTGGAAAGAACACACATGCAATGACTCTGGTGGATCCATGTGTGGTTTGTGAAAAGAACACACATGCAATGACTCTAGTGGGTCCATATGTGGTTTGTGAAAAGAACACATATGCAAAGACTCTAGTGGATCCATATGTGGTTTGTAAAAAGAAAACACACATGCAATGACCACTGGTTGATACATATGTGGTTTGTGGAAAGCACACACATGCAATGACACTAGTTGATCCATATGTGGTTTGTGGAAAGAACACATATGCAATGACTAGTGGATCCATATGTGGTTTGTGGAAAGAACACACATGCAATGAACACTGGTGGATCCATATGTGGGTTGTTAAAAGAACACATATTTAATGACTCTAGTGCTGGTTTTAGTATAAGAAAACACATGCAATGACTCTGGTGGATCCATATGTGGTTTGTGAAAAGAACACGCATTCAATGACTCTAGTGCATCCATATGTCGTTTGTGGAAAGAATACACATGCAATAACCACTGGTTGATCCTTATGTGGTTTGTGGAAAGAACACATATGCAATGACACTAGTTGATCCATATGTGGTTTGTGGAAAGAACACACATGCAATGAATCTAGTGGATCCATATGTGGTTTGTGGAAAGAACACACGTGCAATGAACACTGGTGCATCCATATGTGGTTCATGATAGGAACACACATGCAATGACATTGGTTGATGCATATGTGGTTTGTGAAAATAACACACATGCAATGCCATTGGTTAATCCATGTGTGGTTTGTGGAAAGAACAGACATGCAATGACTCTGGTGGATCCATGTGGTTTGTGGAAAAGAACACACATGCAATGACATTGGGGGATCCATATGTAGTTTGTGGAAAGAACACACATGCAATGCCATTGGTTGATCCATTTGATTTGTGGAAAAGAACACACATGCAATGACATTGGTGGATCCATATGTGGTTTGTGGAAAGAACACAAATGCAATGACATTAGTTGATCCATGTGTGGTTTGTGAAACGAACACACATGCAATGACTCCGATGGATCCATATGTGGTTTGTGGAAAGAACACACATGCAATGACACTGGTGGATCCATATGTGGTTTGTGAAAAGAAGACACATGCAATGACTCTAGTGCTGGTTTTAGCATAAGAACACACATGCAATGACTCTAGTGGGTCCAGATGTGGTTTGTGAAAAGAACACACATGCAATGACTCTAGTGGATCCATATGTGGTTTGTGGAAAGAACACACATGCAATGGCATTGGTTGATCCATATGTGGTTTGCAGAAAGAATACACATCCAATGACACTTGTTGATCCATATCTGGTTTGTGGAAAGAACACAAATGCAATGACTCTGGTGGATCCATGTGTGGTTTGTGAAAAGAACACACATGCAATGACTCTAGTGGGTCCATATGTGGTTTTTGAAACGAACACACATGCAATGACATGGGTTGATGCATATGTGGTTTGTGAAATAACACACATGCAATGCCAATGATTAATCCATGTGTGGTTTGTGGAAAGAACACACATGCGATGACTCAAGTGGGTCCATATCTGGTTTGTGGAAAGAACACACATGCAATGAACACTGGTGGATCCATATGTGGTTCATGATAGGAACACACATGCAATGACATTGGTTGATGCATATGTGGTTTGTGAAAATAACACACATGCAATGCCATTGATTAATCCATGTGTGGTTTGTGGAAAGAACACACATGCAATGACTCAAGTGGGTCCATATGTGGTTTGTGAAAAGAACACACAGTCAATGGCTTTGGTGGATCCATATGTGGTTTGTGGAAAGAACACATATGCAATGACACTGGTGGATCCATATGTGGTTTGTGAAAAGAAGACACATGCAATGACTCTAGTGCTGGTTTTAGTATAA
Source organism: Avena insularis (assembly GCA_023614405.1). Lineage (NCBI taxonomy): Eukaryota > Viridiplantae > Streptophyta > Magnoliopsida > Poales > Poaceae > Avena > Avena insularis. Next base: position 17,927 of record JAJUPC010000361.1, on the reverse strand, counting down.
GAACACACATGCAATGACTCTAGTGGATCCATATGTGGTTTGTGGAAAGAACACACATGCAATGACTCTAGTGCTGGTTTTAGTATAAGAACACACATGCAATGACTCTAGTGGGTCCAGATGTGGTTTGTGAAAAGAACACACATGCAATGACTCTAGTGGATCCATATGTGGTTTGTGGAAAGAACACACATGCAATGGCATTGGTTGATCCATATGTGGTTTGCAGAAAGAATACACATCCAATGACACTTGTTGATCCATATCTGGTTTGTGGAAAGAACACAAATGCAATGACTCTGGTGGATCCATGTGTGGTTTGTGAAAAGAACACACATGCAATGACTCTAGTGGGTCCATATGTGGTTTTTGAAACGAACACACATGCAATGACATGGGTTGATGCATATGTGGTTTGTGAAATAACACACATGCAATGCCATTGATTAATCCATGTGTGGTTTGTGGAAAGAACACACATGCGATGACTCAAGTGGGTCCATATCTGGTTTGTGGAAAGAACACACATGCAATGAACACTGGTGGATCCATATGTGGTTCATGATAGGAACACACATGCAATGACATTGGTTGATGCATATGTGGTTTGTGAAAATAACACACATGCAATGCCATTGATTAATCCATGTGTGGTTTGTGGAAAGAACACACATGCAATGACTCAAGTGGGTCCATATGTGGTTTGTGAAAAGAACACGCAGTCAATGGCTTTGGTGGATCCATATGTGGTTTGTGGAAAGAACACATATGCAATGACACTGGTGGATCCATATGTGGTTTGTGAAAAGAAGACACATGCAATGACTCTAGTGCTGGTTTTAGTATAAGAACACACATGCAATGACTCTAGTGGATCCATATGTGGTTTGTGGAAAGAACACACATGCAATGACTCTAGTGCTGGTTTTAGTATAAGAACACACATGCAATGACTCTAGTGGGTCCAGATGTGGTTTGTGAAAAGAACACACATGCAATGACTCTAGTGGATCCATATGTGGTTTGTGGAAAGAACACACATGCAATGACAGTGGTTGATCCATATGTGGTTTGTGGAAAGAACACATATGCAATGACTCTAGTGGATCCATATGTGGTTTGTAAAAAGAAAACACACATGCAATGACCACTGGTTGATACATATATGGTTTGTGGAAAGAACACACATGCAATGACACTAGTTGATCCATATGTGGTTTGTGGAAAGAACACACATGCAATGACTCTAGTGGATCCATATGTGGTTTGTGGAAAGAACACACATGCAATGAACACTGGTGGATCCATATGTGGGTTGTTAAAAGAACACACATTTAATGACTCTAGTGCTGGTTTTAGTATAAGAAAACACATGCAATGACTCTGGTGGATCCATATGTGGTTTGTGAAAAGAACACGCATGCAATGACTCTAGTGCATCCATATGTCGTTTGTGGAAAGAACACACATGCAATAACCACTGGTTGATCCTTATGTGGTTTGTGGAAAGAACACATATGCAATGACACTAGTTGATCCATATGTGGTTTGTGGAAAGAACACACATGCAATGAATCTAGTGGATCCATATGTGGTTTGTGGAAAGAAGACACATGCAATGAACACTGGTGGATCCATATGTGGTTCATGATAGGAACACACATGCAATGACATTGGTTGATGCAGATGTGGTTTGTGAAAATAACACACATGCAATGCCATTGGTTAATCCATGTGTGGTTTGTGGAAAGAACACGCATGCAATGACTCTGGTGGATCGATGTGGTTTGTGGAAAAGAACACACATGCAATGACATTGGTGGATCCATATGTAGTTTGTGGAAAGAACACACATGCAATGCCATTGCTTGATCCATGTGATTTGTGGAAAAGAACACACATGCAATGACATTGGTGGATCCATATGTGGTTTGTGGAAAGAACACAAATGCAATGACATTAGTTGATCCATGTGTGGTTTGTGAAACGAACACACATGCAATGACTCCGGTGGATCCATATGTGGTTTGTGGAAAGAACACACATGCAATGACACTGGTGGATCCATATGTGGTTTGTGAAAAGAAGACACATGCAATGACTCTAGTGCTGGTTTTAGCATAAGAACACACATGCAATGACTCTAGTGGGTCCAGATGTGGTTTGTGAAAAGAACACACATGCAATTACTCTAGTGGATCCATATGTGGTTTGTGGAAAGTACACACATGCAATGGCATTGGTTGATCCATATGTGGTTTGCGGAAAGAACACACATCCAATGACACCGGTTGATCCATATCTGGTTTGTGGAAAGAACACAAATGCAATGACTCTGGTGGATCCATGTGTGGTTTGTGAAAAGAACACACATGCAATGACTCTAGTGGGTCCATATGTGGTTTGTGAAACGAACACATATGCAATGACTCTAGTGGATCCATATGTGGTTTGTGGAAAGAACACACATGCAATGACCACTGGTTGATCCATATGTGGTTTGTGGAAAGAACACACATGCAATGACACTAGTTGATCAATATGTGGTTTGTTGAAAGAACACACATGCAATGACTCTAGTGGATCCATATGTGGTTTGTGGAAAGAACACACATGCAATGACTCTAGTGCATCCATATGTCGTTTGTGGAAAGAACACACATGCAATAACCACTGGTTGATCCTTATGTGGTTTGTGGAAAGTACACATATGCAATGACACTAGTTGATGCATATGTGGTTTGTGGAAAGAACACACATGCAATGAAATTTGTTGATCCATATGTGCTTTGTGGAAAGAACACACATGCAATGAACATTGGTGGATCCATATGTGGTTCATGATAGGAACACACATGCAATGACATTGGTTGATGCATATGTGGTTTGTGAAAATAACACACATGCAATGCCATTGATTAATCCATGTGTGGTTTTGTGGAAAGAACACACATGCAATGAATCAAGTGGGTCCATATGTGGTTTGTGAAAAGAACACACAGTCAATGACTCTGGTGGATCCATATGTGGTTTGTGGAAAGAACACATATGCAATGACACTGTTGGATCCATATGTGGTTTGTGAAAAGAAGACACATGCAATGACTCTAGTGCTGGTTTTAGTATAAGAACACACATGTAATGACTCTAGTGGATCCATATGTGGTTTGTGGAAAGAACACACATGCAATGACTCTAGTGCTGGTTTTAGTACAAGAACACACATGTAATGACTCTAGTGGGTCCAGATGTGGTTTGTGAAAAGAACACACATGCAATGACTCCAGTGGATCCATAAGTGGTTTGTGGAAAGAACACACATGCAATGACAGTGGTTGATCAATATGTGGTTTGTGGAAAGAACACACATGCAATGACACTAGTTGATCCATACGTGGTTTGTGGAAAGAACACACATGCAATGACTCTGGTGGATCCATGTGTGTGGTTTGTGAAAAGAACACACATGCAATGACTCTAGTGGGTCCATATGTGGTTTGTAAAAAGAACACATATGCAATGACTCTAGTGGATCCATATGTGGTTTGTAAAAAGAAAACACACATGCAATGACCACTGGTTGATACATATGTGGTTTGTGGAAAGAACACACATGCAATGACACTAGTTGATCCATATGTGGTTTGTGGAAAGAACACACATGCAATGACTCTAGTGGATCCATATGTGGTTTGTGGAAAGAACACACATGCAATGAACACTGGTGGATCCATATGTGGGTTGTTAAAAGAACACATATTTAATGACTCTAGTGCTGGTTTTAGTATAAGAAAACACATGCAATGACTCTGGTGGATCCATATGTGGTTTGTGAAAAGAACACACATTCAATGACTCTAGTGCATCCATATGTCGTTTGTGGAAAGAACACACATGCAATAACCACTGGTTGATCCTTATGTGGTTTGTGGAAAGAACACATATGCAATGACACTAGTTGATCCATATGTGGTTTGTGGAAAGAACACATGCAATGAATCTAGTGGATCCATATGTGGTTTGTGGAAAGAACCCACATGAAATTAACACTGGTGCATACATATGTGGTTCATTATATGAACACACATGCAATGACATTGGTTGATGCATATGTGGTTTGTGAAAATAACACACATACAATTCCATTGGTTAATCCATGTGTGGTTTGTGGAAAGAACAGACATGCAATGACTCTGGTGGATCCATGTGGTTTGTGGAAAAGAACACACATGCAATGACATTGGGGGATCACTATGTAGTTTGTGGAAAGAACACACATGCAATGCCATTGGTTGATCCATGTGATTTGTGGAAAAGAACACACATGCAATGACATTGGTGGATCCATATGTGGTTTGTGGAAAGAACACAAATGCAATGACATTAGTTGAACCATTTGTGGTTTGTGAAACGAACACACATGCAATGACTCCGATGGATCCATATGTGGTTTGTGGAAAGAACACACATGCAATGACACTGGTGGATCCATATGTGGTTTGTGAAAAGAAGACACATGCAATGACTCTAGTGCTGGTTTTAGCATAAGAACACACATGCAATGACTCTAGTGGGTCCAGATGTGGTTTGTGAAAAGAACACACATGCAATGACTCTAGTGGATACATATGTGGTTTGTGGAAAGAACACACATGCAATGGCATTGGTTGATCCATATGTGGTTTGCGGAAAGAATACACATCCAATGACACTGGTTGATCCATATCTGGTTTGTGGAAAGAACACAAATGCAATGACTCTGGTGGATCCATGTGTGGTTTGTGAAAAGAACACACAATGACTCTAGTCGTCCATATGTGGTTTGTGAAAGAACACACATGCAATGACATTGGATGATGCATATGTGGTTTGTGAAATAACACACATGCAATGCCATTGATTAATCCATGTGTGGTTTGTGGAAAGAACACACATGCGATGACTCAAGTGGGTCCATATGTGGTTTGTGGAAAGAACACACATGCAATGAACACTTGTGGATCCATATGTGGTTCATGATAGGAACACACATGCAATGACATTGGTTGATGCATATGTGGTTTGTGAAAATAAAACAAATGCAATGCCATTGATTAATCCATGTGGTTTGTGGAAAGAACACACATGCAATGACTCAAGTGGGTCCATATGTGGTTTGTGAAAAGAACACACAGTCAATGACTCTGGTGGATCCATATGTGGTTTGTGGAAACAACACATATGAAATGACACTGGTTGATCCATATGTGGTTTTGTGAAAAGAAGACACATGCAATGACTCCAGTGCTAGTTTTAGTATAAGAACAGACATGCAATGACTCTACTGGATCCATATGTGGTTTGTGGAAAGAACACAAATGCAATGACATTAGTTGATCCATGTGTGGTTTGTGAAAAGAACACACATGCAATGACTCCGGTGGATCCATATGTGGTTTGTGGAAAGAACACACATGCAATGAACACTAGTGGATCCATATGTTGTTTATGACAATAACACACATGCAATGCCATTGGTTGATCCATGTGTGGTTTGTGGAAAGAACACACATGCAATGCAATTGGTTGATCCATATGTGGTTTGTAAAAGAACACACATCAATGAGTCTAGTAGATCCAAATGTGGTTTATGGAAAGAACACACATGCAATGACCACTGGTTGATCCATGTGTGGTTCATTAAAGGAACACACATGCAATCACATTGGTTGATCCATATGTGGCTTGTGACAATAAAACACATGCAATGCCAATGGTTAATCCATGTGTGGTTTGTGGAAAGAACAACACATGCAATGTCTCAAGTGGGTCCATATGTGGTTTGTGAAAAGAACACACATGCAATGACTCTAGTGGATCCATGTGTGGTTTGTGGAAAGAACACACATGCAATGAACACTGGTGGATCCGTGTGTGGTTCATGACAGGAACACACATGCAATGACATTTGTTGATCCATGTGTGGTTTAGGAAAGAACACACATGCAATGAGTCAAGTGGGTCCATGTGTTGTTTGTGAAAAGAACACACATGCAATGACTCTAGTTGATCCATGTGTGTTTTGTGGAAATAACACGCAATGACATTGGTTGATCCATGTGTGGTTTGTGGAAAAGAACACACATGCAATTACTATGGTGGATCCATGTGTGGTTTGTGGAAAGAACACACATGCAATGACTATGGTGGATCCATGTGTGGTTTGTGAAAAGAACACACATGCAATGCCATTGGTTGATCCATGTGTGGTTTGTGGAAAGAACACAGATGCAATGCCATTGGTTGATGCATGTGTGGTTTGTGGAAAAGAACACACATTCAATGAACACTGGTCGATCCAAAAGTGGTTTGTGGAAAGAGCACACACGCAGTGAACACTTGTGGATCCATATGTGGTTTGTGAAAAGAACACACATGCAATGCCATTGGTTGATCCATATGTGGTTTGTGAAAAGAACACACATGCAATGACTCTAGTGGATCCATATGTGGTTTGTGGAAAGAACACACATGCAATAACCACTGGTTGATCCATATGTGGTTTGTGAAAAGAACACACATGCAATGCCATTGGTTGATCCATATGTGGTTTGTGAAAAGAACACACATGCAATGACTCTAGTGGATCCATATGTGGTTTGTGGAAAGAACACACATGCAATAACCACTGGTTGATCCATATGTGGTTTGTGGAAAGAACACACATGTAATGACACTGGTTGATCCATATGTGGTTTGTAGAAAGAACACACATGCAATGACTCTGGTGGATCCATGTGTGGTTTGTGAAAAGAACACACATGCAATGAACATGGTGTATCCATATGTGGATTATGACAATAACACACATGCAATGCCATTGGTTAATCCATGTGTGGTTTTGAAAAGAACACACATGGAATGACTCAAGTGCCTCCATATGTGGTTTGTGAAAAGAACACATGCAATGACTCTGTGGATCCATATGTGGTTTGTAGAAAGAACACACATGCAATGAACACTTGTGGATACATGTGTGGTTCATGAAAGAACACACATGCAATGACACTAGTTGATCCATATGTGGTTTGTGGAAAGAACACACATGAAATGACATTGGTTCATCCATGTGTGGTTTGTGAAAAGAACACATGCAATGACTCAGTGGTTGATCCATGTGTTTTGTGAAAGAACACACATGCAATGACTCTCGTTGATCCATGTGTGGTTTGTTGAAAGAACACACATGCAATGACTCTAGTGGATCCATATGTGGTTTGTGAAAAGAACACACATGCAATGACTCTTGTGGATCCATATGTGGTTTGTGAAAAGAACACACATGCAATGACTCTAGTGGATCCATATGTGGTTTGTGAAACGAACACACATGCAATGACTCTAGTGGATCCATATGTGATTTGTGGAAAAGAACACACATGCAATAACCACTGGTTGATTCATATGTGGTTTGTGGAAAGAACACACATGCAATGACTCTAGCGGATTCATATGTGGTTTGTGGAAAAGAACACACATGCAATGCCATTGGTTGATCCATATGTGGTTTGTGAAAAGAACACACATGCAATGACTCTAGTGGATCCATATGTGGTTTGTGAAAGAAGACACATGCAATGACTCTAGTGCTGGTTTTAGCATAAGAACACACATGCAATGACTCTAGTGGGTCCAGATGTGGTTTGTGAAAGAACACACATGCAATGACTCTAGTGGATCCATATGTGGTTTGTGGAAAGAACACACATGCATTGGCATTGGTTGATCCATGTGGTTTGTGGAAAGAACACACATGCAATGACACTGGTTGATCCATGGCTTGTGGAAAAGAACACAAATGCAATGACTGTGGATCCATGTGTGGTTTGTGAAAAGAACACACATGGAATGACTCTAGTGGGTCCATATGTGGTTTGTGGAAAGAACACATGCAATGACTCTAGTGGATCCATATGTGGTTTGTGGAAAGAACACATGCAATGACCACTTGGTGGATCCATATGTGGTTTGTGGAAAGAACACACATGCAATTACACTAGTTGATCAATATGGTTTGTGGAAAGAACACACATGCAATGACTCTAGTGGATCCATATGTGGTTTGTGAAAGAACACACATGCAATGATTTGATCCTAGTGGTTTGTGGAAATGTTGGAGATATGCCTAGAGGTAATAATAAATGTAGTTATTATTATATATCTTTGTGTTTATGATAAATGTTTACATTCATGCTATAATAGTATTAACACGGAAACCATTAATACTTGTGTGATTTGTAAACCTAATTTGAAGTCCCTAGTATAGCCTCTATACTTCACTAGCTTGTTGGTTGATTGATGATGTGGTTTCTTCATCATGAACATTGAGATGTTATCAACAACAAGATCATATCGTTAGGAGAATGATATGGTGGACATACTCCTATAGACAAGCGTGGCATAAAGATTGAAGTCATTTCAATAGTTCAATTGCTATATGCTTTCCGATACATAGTAACCTAATTCCTTCGACCATGAGATCATGCATATTGCCTTTACTGGATGGATGCTTTGATGTCATCAAACACCACACATGTGAGGGTGGCTATAAAGGTGGCATTGGGTGTTAGGAAAGTATTGGTTGAAACACATGGATCAAGAGTGGGATTTGTCCATCCACATGGCGGATAGATATTCTCTGCAGGCCCTCTCGGTGAAATGTCATCCAATTAGCTTGCAAGCATGTGACTTGGTCACAAGGGATCACATATCAGGAGCGAGAAAGAGTACTTATCGATGCGAGCGGATGAACTAGGTATGCGGAGATCACAGAAAGCGATCATAACCTCGGATAGTAACATATCGTGAGACAAGGGAAATTGGTATCGTATGTAAGTGGTTCATTCGATCGCAAGTAATGTCGTAGAAATATGTAGAACCATATGAATTTCCAGATTCCTCTATTGGTTATTGTTCGGAATGTCTCGATCATGTCCGCATAATTCACGAACCGTAGGGAGACACATAAGGATTCGACGTTGTTTGAGTAGTTATGGTATTATGAGAAAGAGACCGAATGTTGTTCGGTCTCGGATGGGATCCGGGATATCACGAGGTGATCCGGAATGGTCGGAGAATAAGATTCATATAAGGAAAGTCCCATTTGCCGGAGTTGGGGAATGGTTCGGTGTTTTCATCGGGAACATTCTAGAAGGTCCCGGAATGTCCGGCACTCAGGGGGAAGAATACATGAATGTGTCATTGCAAGATGGAATGATTGCATCATGTACTAAGTGTTCATCGCTGTCAAAATAAAGGGTTTATTTAATTCCTAAATTGGAAAAAAGTCAAGCTGCGGATTTTGATTATTTGCGGTTTTGGGAAAGAGGAGAAGTTGGAAACCGACTTGGGGAGGGACTCCTCCTGGCAGCCAGCGACCTCCCAAGGCCGACTTGGGAGGACTCCTCCTCCTGGCGCCAGCCCTCCCACCTATAAAGGGAGGGCGGGGCCTCCTCCTCTGAACACACACAAGTTCCTATCCTCTAAACTAGAAACTAGACCTAGACCCGGTTTAGAAATATTTTCGGTTTAGAAACCTTCAAAATGGTTTAGAGCCCTCTAATTGGTGTGTCTAATTACTAGACCACTAATAGCCTCTCTCATAAGCTCCACCATACTACTTTTGGCTTAAGGCGAAGCCTGCGGATCTCCTCTACCTCGGGGTACCACTGCCCGTTGTCTTCTTAGAATCGCGAGGAGAGTGCTACAACCTCCCCGCTGGAACAAGGGAGAGGAAGGTCTTCGTCGAGTCCGACGAGCGTGTGACTGACTTCTGGGGCTCAAACCTTGGAAGGATCGTGAAGGATTCTCCAGCGATCTTGAGATCGGAAGAATGCATTCATCACCCACGAGAATCAGCTCTCGTTAAACACTTTCAGGAATCTTGAGGGTGAGTTATTCCATCGACTACGTTGCTACAATCTAGTAGATAGATCTTGGCTTGTTTGTTTGTATGCGATAGAAAATTTTTGTTTTCCATGCTTACGAACCCCTAGATGGTATCGAGCCATTAATCTATATGTAGATCTGTTGCGAGTAGAACACAATAGTCATTGTGGGCGTTGATGCTTTATTGTGAATTGCTTTTCGTGTACTTTGCATCTTGCGGTATGTTGGGATGAAGCGGCCGGGCTAACCTTACATGACATCGTTCATGAGACTTGCTCCACGCTTAACATGCAACTTGTATTGCATAAGTGGCTTTCTTGGTGCTGTTTCTCCTAGCATAGTAAAGATCAATTTACAACGGGTGATCAACAATGCTAGTATCAATGTTGTGGTTCTTGTTAGTAAGTTAGAGCGACACTTATGGAAAGCCCCAAACCACGTAAAATATGCAAAAGAAAGTAGAAGCGTCTAACTTTGTTTTGCGAGGGGTGTCGATGATGTGATATGGCCATGATTGTGATTATATTTGATGTATGCAATGTTCCTTATTGTAAGTTGGCAACGGCGGAAATATATGGTTGTCTTTAATTTCTTCAAGACCTGCGTGTCTATTCAAAATAGTTGTAATAGTTGAAGCTGGTGGGCGACAACCATGAAGAAGCGTCATTGACCTTGATGCTATCGGAGATGATGGAGATCATGTTAGGTGGCTTGAAGATGGAATCGGGCACAAAGAAGAAAGGCCATATCATATCACATATTATGAATTGCATGTGATGTTAATCCTTTATGCATCTTGTATTGCTTAGTAGGCGCGGTAGCATTATAAGATGATCCCTCATGCACATAAATTTCAAGTTCTAAAGTGTTCACCCTTAGTATGCACCGTTGCCAAAGCTTGCGCTTGAAGCACCGCGTGATGATCGGGTGTCTTTGATTCAGTGGTGACTACAACGTAAGCAAGCCAGATTTGCTTATCACGGAAGCTAAGGTTTGTCTTGACGAGCCTAGCATGTACGGACATGGCCTCGGGAACACGGATCGCGAAAGGCAAAGCATGAATCATATAGTAGATATGATGAACATGATGATTGTTAGCCATTGAAACTATATCAACTCTCGTGATGATAATTGTTGATGTAGTGGATTTGGTTCGTGTGATCACTAAAACAATGTGAGGATGTTGTTTTGGTGGGAGTTCACCTAGTTTAATTTCATTAATTAATTTGAACTCAATTTGTCATAAACTTAGTCTAAACTATTGCAAATATGTTGTAGATCAATGGCAGCCCCTACCATCAATTTTAATGCGTTCCTAGAGAAAGAAAAGTTGAAAAACAATGGAAGCAACTTGGCGGATTGGTTCCATGATTTGAGGATTGTCCTCACAATTTGGTAATTTGACCTATGTCTTGGATGCCGCTAGGTGACCCACCTACGTTGTGATGCTACCGATGAAGTAAAGAATGTTTACCTCGCTCGGAAGAATCGGTACTCCATAGTTCGATGTGTGCTATCTTGTATGGTTTAGAATCAGACTGAGAAAAGGTTTGAAGAGTCGGATCCATATGATATTGTCGAGGATCTCAAATTAATCTTTGAGACTCATGCGGCAATTGAAAGTTATAAACTACGAAAAGTTCTTTAGCGCAAGATGGAAGAGGGTAGCTCAGATTAGTGAGCATGTGCTTAAGATGTGCAGACACGCAAATAAACTTCAAAGTTTGGGTATAGTGATTCCTAATACTTTGGGGTTTACCGCATCCTCCAATCACTACCACCAAGTTACAAGAACTTTGTGATGAACTACAACACGAGAACATGAACAAAAGAGTTGCGAACTATTTGCTATGTTAAAATCTGCGAAGTGGAGATCAAGAAAGAGCACCAAGTGTTGATGGTCAATAAGACCACCAAATTCAAGAAAGGCAAGTCTAAGCAAAGGACACTTCAAGAAGGGTGGTAAGAAAGTTACCATCTGACGAAGAGGACAAGGCTGGACAAGCCTGAGCGGGTGCTTTTCTTGCAGGGAGAAGGTCCTTTGGGCGGAATTGCCCAAAGTACTTGGCGGATTTGAAGAGCGGCAACATCAAGAAGAAAGGTATATCTGATATACATGTTATTGATGTGTATCTCACTAGTACTTCGTAGTAGTGCACGGTATTTAATCTTTGGTTCGGTTGCTCATATTTGTAACTCGAAGCAGGGCTGCAGAATAAGCGGAAGCTAGTGAAGGCGAGGTGGCGATGCGCGTGGAAGCGGATCAAAGGTTGATGTGATGGTCGGCACTACCTCTTCATCTACCATCGGGATTAGTTTATACTTAAATAATTGTTATTTGGTGCTGCGTTGAGCATGAACATTATATCGGGATCTTGTTTATTGCGAGGCGGTTACTTGTTAAATCAAAGAATAATGGTTGTTCGATTTATATGAGTAATATGTTTTATGCATGCACCTTTGATAGATGGTCTATTCATATTGAATCTCGATAGTGGAAATACACATATTAATAACGTGAGGCTAAGCGTTTGAAATCAGCGATAATTTGACCTATATGTGTACTTGTCGTCTTGGTCACATTGGGTAGGCGTGTGAAGAAACTCCATTCCGATGGACTTCTTGAATCACTTGATTTTGAATCACTTGAAAGATGCGAAGCATGTCGATGGGTAAAATGACTAAGACTCCATTTACGGTATGATGGGCGAGCCTGAGGACTTATTGGAAATCATACATACGATGTGTGTGGTCCAATGAGTGTAGCATCGTGATGGTTATCGTTATGTTCTTACCTTCACGGATGACTTGAGTAGATATGGGTATATCTATTTCATGAAACATAAGTCGAAACTTTGAGAAGTTTAAGGAGTTTCAAAGTGAGTAGAGAATCAACGTAACAAGAAGATTAAATTTCTACGTTACGATCGTGGAGGTGAATATCTAAATTACGAGTTTGGCGAGCATTTGAAGAAATGTGGAATACTTTGCAGTTGACACGCCGGAACACCACAGCGTAATGGTGTATACGAGCGTCGTGTCGAACTCTCTTAGATATGGTTGGTTCTATGATGTCACTTCAGATTTGCCACTATCATTTTTGGGGTTATGCATTAGAAACAGCGCATTCACTTTAAATAGGGCCGTCTAAATCGTTGAAGCGACACATTATGAATTATGGTTTGGGAAGAAACCTAAATTGTCGTTCCTTAAAGTTTGGGGATCTTGAAGCCTATGTAAAGTTACAGCCGGACAAGCTTGAACCCAAAGCGGAAAAATCGTCTTCATAGGATGCAGAAGGAAACTATTGGGTATACCTTCTATCATAGATCCAGAAGGCAAAATCTTTGTTGCCAAGAATGGATCCTTTCTAGAGAAGGAATTTCTCTCGAAAGAAGTGGTGGAAGGAAAGTAGAACTTCGGCGAGGTTGTCGAACCTTCTCTCGAATGCAGTAGCGCAGCACGGAAGAAGTTCTGTGGTGCACCAATAAGAGAGGAAGCTAGTGATGGTGATCATGAAACTTGGTTGAAGTTGCTTTCTGAGCCTCGGAGGTCAACGAGAAATCGTACCACTCAGATTGGTATGATTCCGTTATGAATGTCATGTTGGTGGACAACACTGATGACCCCGAGACATATGAGGAAGCAATGATGAGCCCGATTCAATAAATGGCAAGAAGCCATGAAATCCGAGATTGGATCCATGTCGAAAACCAAGTATGGACTTTGGTGGACTTACGGATGGCGGAAGGCTGTCGAGAACAAATGGATTTTCAAGAAGAAAACGGATGCTGATGGTAATATTCATCTATAAAGCTCGACTTGTCATAAAGGGTTTCGACAAATTCAAGGAGTTGACTACGATGAGACTTTCTCACGATGGCGAAGCTAAAGTGCATGAGGATTATGTTATGTCGCTGCATATTATGATTATGAGATATGGCGGATGGATGTCAAAACAGCATTCCTCAATGGAGACATTGATGAAGAGTTGTATATGATACAACCCAAAGGTTTTGTCGATCCTAAAGATGCTAACAAGGTATGCAAACTTCAACGGTCCATCTATGGATTGAAACAAGCATCGAAGTTGGAATCAACGTTTTGATAAGGTAATCAAAAGTTTTGGTTTATACAAACTTATGGAGAAGCTTGTATTTACAAGAAAGTGAGTGGGACTCTGTAGCATTCTTAATCTGTATGTGGATGACATATTGTTGATTGGGAATGATGTAGACCTTCTTAATAGTGTCAAAGAGTATTTGAATAATAGTTTTTCAATGAAGGATCTTGGCGAAGCAGCTTACATATTAGGCATAAAGATTTATAGAGATAGATCGAAGCATAAATATCATTGTCACAAAGTACATATTTGGACAAAGTTCTAAAGAGGTTTGGAATGGAAGATAGCAAGAAGGTTCTTGCCCATGTTGTAATATGACCTTGAGTAAAACTCAAAGTCCGACATGTGAGAAGATAGAGAAAAGATGAGTAAGACTCCTATGCCTCAGCCATAGGATCTCTAATGTATGCCATGCTATGTACTAGACCCGACATACGCATATCTTGTTAGTCTAACTAGCGGATATCAAAGTGATCGAGTGGATCATTGGACAGTGATCAAAACATCCTTAAGTACTTGAGAAGAACTAAGGATATGGTTCTTTCTTATGGAGGTGATGAACATTTCGTTGTTAATGGTTACACCGATGCTAGATTGGAACACCGATCCGGATGATTCTAAATCACAATCTGGATACGTGTTTATTTTGAATGGTGCAGCGATTGGCTGGAGGAGTACAAAGCAAAAGCGTTATGGCGAGATCTTCAACTGAATCGGAATACATGGCTGCGGAGGCTTCTGAAGCGATATGGATGAAAGAGTTCATTCTGAGGCTGGGTGTGGTTCCTAGTCGCTGGACCCAATGTCTATCTCTTGTGATAACATGGGCGCCATAGCCAATCGCAGAACCAAGGTCACAAGAAGCTGAAGCATATCAAGCTGCGTTTTCACGCTATTAGAGAACATATCCGAGGATGGGGATATAAAGATTTGCAAAGTACACTGAATCTGAATGTGGCGGATCCGTTGACTAAACCTCTCCCAAGGGCAAAACATGACCAACACCAAACTGCCATGGGTGTTAGGTATATTACCATGTAATCTAGATTAGATGACTCTAGTGCAAGTGGGAGACTGTTGGAGATATGCCCTAGAGGTAATAATAAATGTAGTTATTATTATATATCTTTGTGTTTATGATAAATGTTTACATTCATGCTATAATAGTATTAACAAGAAACCATTAATACTTGTGTGATTTGTAAACTTAATTTGAAGTCCTAGTATGGCCTCTATACTTCACTAGCTTGTTGGTTGATTGATGATGTGGTTTCTTTGTCATGAACATTGAGATGTTATCAACAACAAGATCATATCGTTAGGAGAATGATATGGTGGACATACTCCTATAGACAAGCGTAGCATAAAGATCAAGTCATTTCAATAGTTCAATTGCTATATGCTTTACGATACATAGTAACCTAATTCCTTGACCATGAGATCATGCATATTGCCTTTCTTGGATGGATGCTTTGATGTCATCAAACACCACACCGTGAGGTGGCTATAAAAAGTGGCATTGGGTGTTAGGAAAGTATTGGTTGAAACACATGGATCAAGAGTGGGATTTGTCCATCCACACGGATAGATATTCTCTGGGCCCTCTCGGTGAAATGTCATCCAATTAGCTTGCAAGCATGTGACTTGGTCACAAGGGATCACATATCAGGGAGCGAGAAAAAGGTACTTATCGATGAGGATGAACTAGGTATGCGAGAATCACAAGCGATCATGACCTCGGATAAGTAACATATCGTGAGACAAAGGGAAATTGGTATCGTATGTAAGTGGTTCATTCGATCGCAAAGTAATCGTAGAAATATGTAGAGCCATATGAATTTCCAGATTCCTCTATTGGTTATTGTTAGGAGAATGTCTCGATCATGTCGCATAATTCACGAACGTAGGGAGACACATAAGGATTGACGTTGTTTGAGTAGTTATGGTATTATGAAAGAGACCGAATGTTGTTGAGTCTCGGATGGGATCCGGGATATCCGAGGTGATCCGGAATGGTCCAGGAGAATAAGATTCATATAAGGAAAGTCCCATTTAGGGTTGGGGAATGGTTAGGTGTTTTCATCGGGAACATTCTAGAAGATCTGGAATGTCCAGGCACTCGGGGAAGGAGTACATGAATGTGTCATTGCAAGATGGAATGATTGCATCATGTACTAAGTATTCGCTGTCCAAAATAAAGGGTTTATTTAATTCCTAAATTGGAAAAGTCAAGCTGGGATTTTGGTCAATTGCCCGATTTGGAAGAAGGAGAAGTTAGGCAGAGCTTGGGAGGTCCTCCTCCCAAGCGGCCAGCCCTAGGCGAGATTGGGGAGGGACTCCTCCCTCCCTGGCGCCAGCCCTCCCACCTATAAAGGGAGGCAGGCCTCCTCCTCTAGACACACACAAGTTCCTATCCTCTAAACTAGAAACTAGACCTAGACCCGGTTTAGAGCTGTTTCGGTTTAGAGCCTTCTAGTAGTTTAGAGCCCTCTAATTGGTGTGTCTAATTACTAGACCACTAATAGCCTCTCTCATAGCTCCACCATACTACCGGCTTAAGGCGAAGCCTGCAGGATCTCCCCTCTACCTCCGGTACCACGCCCGTTGTCTTTGCCGGAATCGCGAGGAAAGTGCTACAACCTCCATTTTCTTTGGAACAAGGGAGAGGAAGGTCTTCGTCCAATAAGAGCGTGTGACCCATTGCCTTGAGGCGCTCTTGAGGCAGCCCGGAAGAGATAAATCGTCTGTGATCTTGAGATCGGAAAGAAATCGACTACATCACCCACGAGAATCTGCTCTCGTTAAACACTTTGGAATCTTGAGGTGAGTTATTCCATCGACTCGTTGCTACAATCTAGTAGATAGATCTTGGCTTGTTTGTTTGTATGCGATAGAAAATTTTTGTTTTCCATGCTACGAACCCCTACATTTTCCTTTTCCCCTCCTCCTCCTTAGTTGTTGTGCGCCGTAGCCTCGCCTCGGTCGTCTCCTAGTTCGCCGCGACGCCGCGCTTTCGCCGGCAGTCCGACCAACAGACAACGTTAAACGCTCGCAGTTTTCAGCTGCCTCATTGCGTCGCCATTGCCCGCCCGCTGCAGCCAAGATCCGGCGATGCCCCCTTGATGAAAGTTGTAGCCCTACCTTTCCTCTACGTTTTTCGTGTTGACATCATCTTTAAATTCGATCTGTAGCCATCGCCTTTGTCCTCGCAAGATCAGCTAAAAACCCTCTGCGTCTGACGATGAAGTTCAGTCTTTTGCCCTCGGGTCGGCCTCATTAATCGTAGATTCGGCGTAGAGTCCTCCGTTGGTGGCGCTCCAAACCACGAAGATGTAGCTCTAACTAATCTCTACATTTTATGTTTTGTGGTTTTCCCTAATTAGCAACAGTTTGCTCGGCATAAATCGACGAAGTAAAGTCGACTAGCAGTTTTGCGCCCTCGTTCGATTTAAATGAGTTAGAATCGAACACACTGGCGATTTTGCACATAGGCCCTCTGCTTTTGGTAGCTCAACCCTTGATCCCGCCGTGCGATGTCAGCGCCGCGTCGGCGCTCACGCAGGTGGCCCTTCTCGCCCTCGGCCCACATGTCAATGACGGAGGTAGAATGTCCCCAGTGAGAAAAAGTGGCGAAGTTTTCTAAAACCAAATAAAATTCAGAAAATGTTAAAATCTGACTAAATTCATATAATTTGAAATAATTCAAATTTGTAAAAACTTTCAAAATGAAAAGTAAATGTTTTCCAAATATGAATTCAACCATGTTTTCGAATTTGACCAGATTTGACTCTATCTAGTCGAACCTTTGACTTTGACCCTAAATAATAATTTTGACTTTTAATAAATTTAAATTCATAATTCCAAATAATACAAATAA